>JAKSZU010000031.1:12142647-12570147 GCA_026018925.1 Tupaia tana | reverse complement strand
ACTCATTCACTCAGTCACTCGTTTTCTCATTCATTCATTCACTCCTTTGTTCGCTCACTCATTCATTTAGGCATTCACTCACTCACTCACTCACTCAGTCATGGACTTAAGGATCCCCTCATTCATGCACTCCTTAACCCATTCACTCACTCACTCATTTTCTCATTCATTCATTCACTCCTTTGTTCACTCACTGGCTCATTCATTCATTCATCCACTCATTTACGCATTCACTCAGTCACTCACTCATGGACTCAAGGATCCCTTCATTTGTTCACTCCTTAACCCATTCACTCACTCACTCATTTTCTCATTCATTCATTCACTCCTTTGTTCACTCACTGGCTCATTCATTCATTCATCCACTCATTTACGCATTCACTCAGTCACTCACTCACTCACTCAGGGACTCAAGGATCCCTTCATTCGTTCACTCCTTAACCCATTCACTCACTCACTTTCTCATTCATTCATTCACTCATTTGTTCACTCACTCACGCATTCATTCATTCACTCATTTATGCATTCAGTCACTCACTCATTTACTCGTTCATGCACTCATCTAGGCATTCACTCACTTATTCCTTCACTCTTTCATTTAGTCACTCACTCACTCACTCACTCACTCCTTTACTCATTGGTTCATTCATTCACTCCTTTGTTCACTCACTCACTTGTGAGTTCATTCACTCATTTATGCACTCAGTCACTCACTCACTCATTCATTCGTTCACTCACTCGTGGACTCAAGATCCCCTCATTCATTCACTCCTTCACCCACTCACTCATTTTTCTCACTCATTCATTCACTCCTTTGTTCACTCACTCACTCGTTCACTCATTCACTCACTCATTCATTTAGGCATTCACTCACTCATGGACTCAAGGATCCCTTCATTTGTTCACTCCTTAACCCATTCACTCACTCACTTTCTCATTCATTCATTCACTCCTTTGTTCACTCACTCACGCATTCATTCATTCACTCATTTATGCATTCAGTCACTCACTCATTTACTCGTTCATCCACTCATCTACGCATTCACTCACTTATTCCTTCACTCTTTCATTTAGTCCCTCACTCACTCACTCATTCACTCCTTTACTCATTCGTTCATTCATTCACTCCTTCATTCGCCCACTCGTTCACTCACTCCTTCACTCCCACTCATTCAATAGCTCACTCATTCCCTCGTTCACGTACTCCTTCATTCACTGGCTCACCTATTAATTCACTCATTCATTCCTCCTTTGCCCGTGTACCCCTCATTCACCCATTCACGCACGCACGGGCTCTCTCGGGCCTCCCGATCATCCCTGTATGCAGGTACTCGGACACCCGGGGCACCAGCCAGGCCCTCACTGGCCGTGGTCTGTCCGCGCATGCGTGCACGCAGGCCCTCCTGTGCAGGCCCCCGCTGAGGCCTGGCGGCTCCCCAGGTCACGGTCTCCCCACGCAGGCCCGCACAGGCGCACGGCTCTCTCCTGGGCCAGGCTCACAGTCCGGAAGATCACGCAGCCCGGGGCTGGGAGGCGTCCAGCGTGGTGTGCACATGGGCCTGGCCATGGCCTGGGGCCCAGGCCCTGCAAGCCCTTGCAAACATTTACTTTGGGGCTGGCTGATTAAAGGTTAAACGTCCCAACCTGCAAACCGCGGACCACTGGATGGGGTGGAGGGCCCGCGGGGGGCGGGGGCCGGGGCTGGCCAGTGCCAGGCAGCCCCTGTCCCGCCCTCGGGCTCCCTCGGGGCAGGCAGCCGGAGCTGGCAGCAGGCGGCGCGCACGATCGCACCGGGGTCTGCAGCCCCGCCTGGGCGCCCCGCGCCCGCTGTGACCCGGCGGAGGCGGGGCCGGCTTCCGGCGAGGGCCCAATCTCCGGGCGTGGGCAGCGGCCTCCAGGCGGCCCAGCGCTGGCCGGCGGGGCGCAGAGGCTGCGGCAGCCCCGACGAGGTGCGGAGCGGAGCGGAGGGGGCGTGGGGCTCCGGGCGTGCAGGAGGCCGGCGCGGAGCGTGCGCCAGGCCTCGGGAGCTGCTGGGGGCGCAGCGGGCCTGAGGCGGGCGCTGCAGGGGCTGCAGGGGCGCGGAGCTGGGGGAGGGGCGCCGGCCCGGGCACAGGTTTCCGGGGCTCGGAGGAGGGCGAGGGGCGTGGGGTGCAGAGCTGCCGCTGGCTTGAAGGGGTTCGCGGGTGCAGAGGCTGCTGGAGCGCTAGGAGGAGCGAGGGACGCAGGGGTGCAGGGGTGGGTGCGGGCGGCGGGCAGAGGCTGTCGCAGCACAGAGGACTGTCCCTGGTCGAGCGCGAGGATACAAACGGGGACAGAGGGCGGGGACGGTGCGGTGACGCGGGAGGGTTCGAGACCCAGAGTTGGGGAGAGCCAGCTGGGTCCCCCCACCCAGCGCAGAGAAGCTGCTGGTTTGGGCTGGCTGCTGCGCCGGGGAGGGGACGGCGGGGACCACCGGGCCGGTCCAGATGGGGCAGAGGATGCTGGACCTGTGGGGCGCAGGCGCGTCGCCCATGTCCCCAGGGAGACTTGGGGCCTGGAGAGTGCAGGGCGTCGGGGCATCTGGTCCGACGGCGAGGCTCTTGGAGAAGGAAGAGGTGTATTAATGGAGGCTTGTGGGGGTGACCCGGGCCCGGCCAGGCGTAGGTGACAGGCTGAGAGGTGGGCGACCCCGGTGGGGGCTGCAGCCCAGCTGGT
The DNA here is from genome assembly GCA_026018925.1 of Tupaia tana. NCBI lineage: Eukaryota > Metazoa > Chordata > Mammalia > Scandentia > Tupaiidae > Tupaia > Tupaia tana. The sequence continues at coordinate 12,567,453 of JAKSZU010000031.1, read as the reverse complement.
GGGAATCGCGCATTGTCACCCACAGGCCCGGAGATCCACGCGGGGCCTCCCGGAAACCGTGCTCCTGCCTTGCGGGTCCGCAGCGTGGAGAGTCCTTCCCCGCGCGCAGGCGCACGCCGACCCCTCCGCGCCCCCGGTGCGCGCCCTGGACCATGTCTGGTGAGTAGCTTGGTAATACGAGGAGCTGTGTGGGGCCTTCCTGTGTCTTCTGGCGCTCGGGAGGTCGGCCTGCGCTCGGGAGGGCTGTGGTTTCACCTAGAGATTCCCCCAAACCCCAAATCTTGCGCTCAGTGTCCACGCACCTGGCCGGTGTGTTGGAGACAACGGAGGGGCTCGGCAGCTGCGAGCCAGGCGGCCTTTACAGCGTGTGCAGGGGACTGTGAGCTTTCACGGTTTTCTTTCTCTGACGTGGAGACTTGGAAGTTTCAATGGGCTTCCTTTTTTTTTTTAATTTTCTTTTTGGAGAGCTTTTTGCTATAGGGCACATGCATTCACCAGAAAGACAGAGATAGACAGAGACAGAAGGCAAGAAATCACCCCCCAGGGGGGGATGGCCATGCCACAATCCCTTCTCCTCCATTCTCCTCTGGGGATCTTGGGCATGCACACACGCGCCCAGCTTGAATTTCAAGCTGCCGGGTCTGGGACTTGAACCCCAGTCGAGTACATGGGAATCCAGTGAAGTAGCCATTATGCCAACTGCTGGTCCCTACATGGACTTTCCTGGGGATGGCATTTAGTCACTTGGCATTCTTGACATGGGAAAAGTCTATGTCCCTACAACGCTCCTGAAACGGGGTGTGGACCATGCCTTTCCTTCCTCAGAGTTGAGACTGTAAGCTTCAATCCTTTTCCCAGTAAAAATCTGGGGTTAAGCCCCCAGGGAGCAGCAGTTGGGGAAGGCCCAGTGGAGGGAGTTCAGGTGAGGTGTGCCCCAGGGGCCGGCCAGCCCTCTCTGCCTAAGCCCTGGGTTTCTGAGAATGAATGTATACGCTGCTGGCTTAGGGGATCCAGAAATGCGAGACCTGAATCCCCAACCCTTAGGAAAGACAGAAAGACGCCAGTACTGTTTTTTTTTTTCCTTTTTTTTAATCATGAAGACACTCTTATCCTTTCCTGGTACTAGACCAGACTTGATCATTTAATATCATGTTATTTTATAGATAGAGAGATATAATTATTTTTTTTTTTGGTAATTTACCAAAGGGTGTGTGGGATTATTGGAAAGAGAGAGAGAGAGAGAGAGAGAGAGACAGAGAGAGAGAACGAGATCACGCTATGGCGCATGCTTGTGTTCGCAATGCCTTCTCCACATCTGTCCAGACGCTCCTTTCAGGGTTTGGGGTACACACGCACACACACACAGGGTAAGTGTTTACCCCGAAGTGCATTTTTTTTTTTTTTTTTGGAGAGGTTTTTTGCTATAGGGTGCGTGCGCTTGCCAGACAGACAGAGAGAGACAGAGAGATAGAAAGCAGGAAATCACCCCCCAGGGGGGATGGCCACGCTGCAATCCCTTCTCCTCCATTCTCCTCTCGGGATCTTGGGCACGCACGCACACGCGCCCGGCGTGAGTTGTAAGCCACTGGGTCCGGGACGCAAACCGCGGTCGACTACGTGGGAGTCCAGCGACATAGCCATTACGCTAACTGCTGGTTCCCCCCCGAAGTGCATTTTTGAAGCCGCTGGGTCTGGGTCTTGAACTGCATATGCAGCTATGGAGGATCCAGGCTCTTTCCCCACTGTGCCACCAGCCTGCCCCCGGGGGGCGTTTACAAGCCGGCGTTGTCTTCCTCCGGTCCTCGGTGGACGGGCGCATGGGGGGGTTTCTATTTTACTTTTGGGGAGTGGAGGCACAGCAAACGGGGTGACAAGGGACCTCTTCCACCTAAAGGCTTCTTTTCGTTGGCTGTATACCGAGTAGTGGGGTTACTGGGTCATGACCCAGTTCTGTTCGTTTTGTTTTTTTAGTTTTTGCGATAGGGTGTGTGCGATCACAAGAGAGAGAGGGAGAGAGAGAAAAAGTAGAAGAGAAAGCACTCCCCAGGGAGGATGGCCACACTGTAATCCCCGCTCCTCCATTCTCCTCTTAGGATCTTGGGCGTGCACACGTACACACACACACGCACACGCTGAGTGTGATTTTTGTTCTTTTAGAGGTTTTTGCCATGGGGCACGTGCACTTGCTGGAGAGAGAGTGACAGAGACAGAGAGAGAGAAAATCGGAGGAAACGGCCTCACGGCTGTCCCTTCTCCTCCATTCTCCTCTTGGGATCTTGGGCACGCACACACATGCGCCCGGCGTGAGTTTTAAGCCACCAGGTCCGGGACTGGAACTGTACAGTCGGCCATGTGGATGCAGCTGTCTTCATGCTGGCCCTGTTTTCAGTTTAGTTGTTGCTGGGCTTTTTTTTTTTTTTCCCTTCCTGATGTTTTGCCATAGTGGGTGGTTGCCAGAGCAAGAGAGAGAGAGAGGGAGAGTGAGCAATCACTCCCCGGGTGGATGGCCACGCTGCAATCCCTTCTCCATCCTCCTCCTGGGATTTAGGATACTTACCAATTTTTTAAGAGAGATTTTTGCCAGAAGGCATGTGCACTTGCTGGAAAGACAGAGAGAGACAGAGAGACAGAAAGCGAGAAATCACCCCCCAGGAGGGATGGCCACGCCGCAATCCCTTCTCCTCCATTCTCCTCTCGGGATCTTGGGCACGCACGCACACGCGCCCGGTATGAGTTTTTAGCTGCCGGGTCCGGGACTCGAACTGTGGTTACCTACACAGGAATCCAGTAATGTCCCTTTTTTCCCAAAACCTCTGCAGTCCTTATTCTTGCGTGTTTAATTCTCACTGGCCATAAATCAGGTTCCTTCTTATCCACACGTAGGAACTGGTAGGTCCCTGAGTGGCTTTGCTCCCCTTGCCCCCTCTCTTGAGCTTTAGGAAAAAAAAATGCTCAGGTTAGAGGCAGAAAGGGCTGTTTTCAAGGGGCACGCGGTCAGAACCAGCTCTGAGAAACAGCAGAAAACATGGTCTGTTCTCGCACAGGCTTGGAACTGTGCAGGGAGACCGCAGGTCTCTCCCCGCGCGGAGGCCAGGGCCGGGATAATAGCAGCTTTCAGCAGCCTCCTGCGGCCCACCCCGTCCGCCTTGGACCTTGGAATGTGCGGGAAGACCCACTCCAGGAAACAGCAGCCACCTCTGAGTGAAGACAGAGCCTGGCAGTCGAGGCAGCTGCTGATGTTATTTTGGGGGGCGGTCGGAAGGCGGGTGGGGTCCAGGAAGCCAGCGAGGGGTGGAAATAAACATTCCTCACCCAGCTCTCGCTAGGAAGCTCGCAGTCACTGAGGACCCAGGCAGAGCCCTGCTTTTTCTTTCTGTTTTCCTACCTGGCTGCAAAAGCCTGCGACCGGCACCGCACTGGGTGGGAAGTCACCGTGTAACTCTGACAGCCCTGGAAAATGGTGGCGCGACGTGAAAACTTCATTGTCAGTGGGTTTTTCTTTTCCTTTCTTTCTTATTTTTTTGGAGAGGCTTTTACTATAGGGTGCGTGCGCCCGCCAGAGAGGCAGAGAGAGACGGAGAGACAGAAAGCAAGAAATCACCCCCAGGAGGGATGGCCACACTGCAATCCCTTCTCCTCCATTCTCCTCTTGGGATCTTGGGCACGCACGCACACGCGCCCGGAGTGAGTTTAAGCCGCCGGGTCCGGGACCTGAATCACGGTCGACTACATGGAAGTCCAGCGACGTAGCCATGATGCCAACTGCTGGTCCCCATAATCACTGGATTTTTAAATGATAATCAGGGGACCAGCAAATGGCATAATGGACTCCCATGTAGTTGACTGCAGTTCGAGTCCCAGACCCCGTGGCTTAAAACTCACGCCGGGCACGTGTGCGTGCATGCCCAAGATCCCGAGAGGAGAATGGAGGAGAAGGGATTGCGGCATGGCCATCCCCGAAGAGGGTAATTTCTTGCTTTCTGTCTGTCTGTGTCTCTCTGATGAACCTACACGCCCTATACCAAAAATCTCTCTCAAAAAAAAAAAAAATGACAATTAGTGCATGCATGCACACCTGCATAGGGGACTCAGCGACCCCGACAGAGAGAAGCACCTCGGAGAGGGTCTTGTCTCATGCAGTCTCGTTTCCCAGCCCCTAGCTCATCAGGATCTTAGTGCTCGTGTGGAAGGCCGACTGGGGTAGGCAAGCCGTGGTCAGCCATGTGGTTTCCAGCACTGCAGTCCCGTGTGTTAAGAGCTGCGCCCACTTGGGGCCAGCAGGTGGTGTGGTCTCTGGACTCCCACGTGGCTGACTGCAGTTCAAGTCCCAGACCTGGCAGCTTGCTTTCTCACTCTCTCTCTTGTGAGTGCGTGTGCCCTAGAGCAAATTTAAAAATAATAATAAATGAAAATTAAATACGTAATTCGTAAGATAACAACAAACACCAGCGCGTTCGGTCGTCAGTGGTTAGTCTCCACGCCCGTTCCCCAATCTCGTCCTGGGCATCTTGCTCTGAGCCCGTTCAGTTGAATCTTCCTCTCTGTAGATATGCGCTGGAACCTTTTATGTAATATTCACGGGCCTTCTCTGGACCCTGCAAGAACCCTCCCCCCAAAGCTCTATAGAACCCTCAAGGTCAAAGAAAAATTCTTGGGCCAGCCAGTGGTGTGGTGGTTAAGGTAACTGGATCCCACACGGCCAACCGTGTGGTTCCAATCTCAGACTTGGTGGCTTGAAAAACATGGCGGGCACTTGTGCGTGTGTGCCCAAAATCCCCAGAGGAGAATGGAGGAGAAGGGATTGTGGGATGGCCACCCCCCAGGAGAGGTGATCTCTCACTTCTGTCTTTCTGTGTCTCTGTCTCTAATGAGCGCACATGCCCTAGAGCAAATTAAATGTGTGTGTGTGTGTGTGTGTGTGTGTGTGTCTGCAGTCCCCAGAGCACCTCGGTGGTTCAGCCTCTCCGACTGCATCTCTTTCCCACACGCCTCGCTTTCAGGCTCCGGGTACACGGGGCTGGGTTGCATCCTGAGGACGCTGGACACCCCCTCTGGTCTGTCCTCCGTGCTGCCTGCATGCTGGCCTTGCTGTGTGAGCTGCGGTTATTGTCTGGGGCGGGGGGCAGGTATTTTGATGGCGTTCTGGACTGTGGAGTTAGCGCCAAAGCCCGAGTTTCTCTGAAGTGCATTTCCAGGCTGGTTGGGGCTGCACGACGGGGCGGATGCTCTCTCTGTCGTCCACAGCCATTCCTCCATGGACAGCCTTAGCCGTGCATGAGTATCGATCGCTTGGTTGCTTGATCGATGACTTCCTTCCGGCCGTTCAGCTCTCAGTGTAGGTGGTGCCCGTCAGAAACCTCTGCAGCCTGCCCTTTGCTCTTTCTTAGAGCAGTTGCCATGCAGTTCTGAAGCCACTTGCTTGTTTTGTTTGTTTGTTTGTTTTCCTTTCTTATGGGCTAGACGGCAGGGCGTGTGTGGGGCCCTGGAGCTCCCTGGGTGCCCCCTAACCCCGGGAGCTGGGAGAGGAGGAAGGAGCCTCCCCCGGGAGCTGGGAGAGGAGGAAGGAGCCTCCCCCCCGGAGCTGGGAGAGGAGGAAGGAGCCTCCCCCGGGAGCCGGGAGAGGAGGAAGGAGCCTCCCCTGGGACCTGGGAGAGGAGGAAGGAGCCTCCCCTGGGACCTGGGAGAGGAGGAAGGAGCCTCCCCCGGGAGCTGGGAGAGGAGGAAGGAGCCTCCCCCGGGAGCTAGGAGAGGAAGAAGGAGCCTCCCCTGGGAGCTGGGAGAGGAGGAAGGAGCCTCCCCTGGGGCCCTGGGACCTGGGAGAGGAGGAAGGAGCCTCCCCTGGGGCCCTGGGAGCTGGGAGAGGAGGAAGGAGCCTCCCCTGGGGCCCTGGGAGCTGGGAGAGGAGGAAGGAGCCTCCCCCGGGAGCTGGGAGAGGAAGAAGGAGCCTCCCCTGGGAGCTGGGAGAGGAGGAAGGAGCCTCCCCTGGGAGCCGGGAGAGGAGTAAGGAGCCTCCCCCGGGAGCTGGGAGAGGAGGAAGGAGCCTCCCCTGGGGCCCCGGGAGCTGGGAGAGGAGGAAGGAGCCTCCCCTGGGGCCCTGGGAGCTGGGAGAGCAGGAAGGAGCCTCCCCCGGGAGCTGGGAGAGGAGGAAGGAGCCTCCCCTGGGAGCTGGGAGAGGAGGAAGGAGCCTCCCCTGGGAGCTGGGAGAGGAGGAAGGAGCCTCCCCTGGGAGCTGGGAGAGGAGGAAGGAGCCTCCCCTGGGAGCTGGGAGAGGAGGAAGGAGCCTCCCCTCGGGCCCTGGGAGCCGGGAGAGGAGGAAGGAGCCTCCCCTGGGAGCTGGGAGAGGAAGAAGGAGCCTCCCCTGGGAGCTGGGAGAGGAGGAAGGAGCCTCCCCTGGGGCCCTGGGGGCTGGGAGAGGAAGAAGGAGCCTCCCCTGGGAGCTGGGAGAGGAGGAAGGAGCCTCCCCTGGGAGCTGGGAGAGGAGGAAGGAGCCTCCCCTGGGGCCCTGGGAGCCGGGAGAGGAAGAAGGAGCCTCTGAAAGTGTGAGAGCAGCCCAGCAGTCATCAGAGTGGATAGATGATAGGAGTTGCCGTGGGAAACAAAGAGGTTGCCTAAGGGACGTCATGGTGGAGAGGTGGTCTGTGCCGCTTCTGGGACTGTGCATCCAGCCAGGCTGGGTGTTAGGACAGCGGACGATATTCCTGTTTCTGCACTCTTCTTATCCATGCCATTTGATTCTTGGCTTGTGGGAAGTATATTCTCTGTCTCCAGTCTTGCAAAAGAATGCTGAGTATGGGGCCAACAGGTGGCGTGGTGGTTAACGTGCTGGTTTTCCACATGGCTGATGGTGGTTCAAGTCCCAGACATGGTGGCTTGAAAATCACATCGGGGTATGGTGGTTCCTGTCCTATGGAAAACTACATCGAAAGTGTGTGCGTACGTGCCTCAGATCCCAAGAGGAGCATGGAGGAGAAGGGATGATGGCGTGGCCATCCCTCTGGGGGGGTGATTTTTCGTTCTCTGTCTCTCTCTCTCTTTCTGGTGAGTGCAGGTACTCTATAGCAAAAATCTCTAAAAAAACAGAATACTGATTAGAATGATAGGAGTTTACCACCTGCCAGCCCCCGTCCCAGTAACGTTTTAGTTCTCTCCTGCACTGACGGCCTTTTCCCACCCTCCAGTAATCTTTACATCTCAAAGATTGCATTCAAACATGAGCTCAGTCCGCGGCTCCGCCCGGGGGCAGGGGCTACAGACCTGTCTGAATCCGTCAGGGTTACGTTACAGGCTAGGAATGCCCCTTCTGCGAGGGGGTGCTTTTCTCCTGGTGCCTGTCCCAGTTCGCTTTTGCAACAAGAGAATACAGCTCTACAGAACAGGTGTTTGGTTCATGCCTTTACAGGCTGGGAGGTCGCACACATGTGGACACCCAGTGAGGAGTGGGCGGGCCACCCCGTGGGTGGCTACCAGAAGGAAGGTCAGTGCGGAGAAGATAGAGACAGAACGGGGCTGAATTCGCCATCTTCTCCTGCTTGTTTGTATGTTTGCTGTTGCTGTAGGGCACATCTCTCTCACTGGGGAGAGACAGAGACAGACACAGAGAGGGAACACGAGAAATCACCCCCCGGGAGGATGGCCACACTGCTGTCCCTTCTCCTCCATTCTCCTCTTAGGATCTCGGGCATGCACGCACACGCACCTGGTGTGATTTTTAAGCTGCTGGGTCCAGGATTCATACCCTGAAGTTGGCAATGCAGGATCCAGTGTCTTAACCAGCATGTCATTACCAGTCCCAATCCTCCTCCTTTTTTTTTTTAAGAGAGATTTTTGCTCTAGGGTATGTGCACTCACCGGAGACACACAGAGAGACAGAAAGAGGGGAAGTGAGAAATCACTCCGCTTGGGGGGGGGGGGGGTGGCCACACGGCAGCCCCTTCTCCTCCATTCTCCTCTCGGAATTTTGGGCACGCACACACACGCGCCTGGTGTGATTTTCAAGCCACCAGGTCCAGGACTCGAACCCCAAAGTTGGCCATGTGGGATCTGACTCCCTTAACCTCCATGCCGTCTGCTCATCCCAATCTTCCCCTTTTTTTCTTTTAAAAGTTTTTAGAGAGATGTTTGCTATAGGTGCATACATTCACCAGAGACAGACACAGAGTGAGAAAAATGGAGAAATCACCTCCCTGGAGGGGATGGTCACAGCACATCCGTTCTCCATTCTCCTCTCAGGGTTTTGGGAACACATGCACACGTGCCCAGTATGTTGCCAGCTGCCGGGTCCAGGACTTGAACCACAGTTGACCAAGTGGGAGTCCAGCGCCTTAACCACTACACCACCTGCTGGCCGCAGTCCTCCCATTTTTTAAAGTTTTCCTTTCTCCCTTTCTTTCTCATTCTTTCTCTCTTTTTCTTCTTTCTTTCTCTTTCTTTCTCTCTCCTTTCTTCTTTTTTTTTTTTAAATATTTATTTATTTATTTATTTCCATTTGTTGTTATTATCATCTTTAAATTTTGACCAGAGAGAGACAGAGAGAGAGAAAAAGGGAAAGCGAGAAAGCAAGCCTCCAGGTCTGGGACTCGAACCATGGTCAGCCACATGGGTATCCAGCGCCCTTCACCACCACGCCACCTGCCGGCCCCCCCTCCTTTCTTCTTTCTTTCTTCTTTCTTTTCCGTTCTCCTTCCTTTCTCTTCCTTTATTTCTCTTCTTTCTTCTTTCTTTTTCTTTCTTTCTCTCATTTTTTCCCTCTCTCTTTTTCCTCTTTCTTTCTCTCTCTCTTTCTTTCTTTCTTTTTCTTTTTCTTTTTCTTCCTCCCTCCCTCTTCCTTCCTTCCTTCCTTCCTTCCTTCCTTCCTTCCTTCCTTCCTTCCTTCCTTTCTTTCTTTCTTTCTTTCTTTCTTTCTTTCTTTCTTTTTCTTCTTCCTTTCTTTCTTTCTTCTTTCTTTCTTTACGAGGAGAGTCACAGAGATGAGAGAGAGAGCGAGCTAGAAATAGCATCCTCCCAGGCTCTCCATCCTCAGTCTCACCCTGGCCTCAGCGACCCCCGGGTTATGGTTACACACGTGCCTGGCGTGTACAGGCGGTCCCTGGGCATGGACTGGGGACTTCTCACAGAGCTCTGTCTCACTGAATGCCACGTCTGAGCGCCGCACCACCGTCTGCCCCTCCTTGAATGTTCTGGACCCTCTTCGGCTCCTTCCTGAGTGTCCAGCCTCTGCTCTTGGCGTGAGAGTCCCAGGTGGGGGGCTCGGGCCCCATGGCGGGTCACCCTGCTTGTCCTGCGTGCTTCTCTCTGCGTGTGCTCAGTGCTGCCTCTTTCTCCGTGGTTCGGAGGCCCTGTTAGTCGGAGGTGTGCGGAAGTCTCTTCCTGGCGGATGGCTGTCTTCTGCCTCCGTGGTGGTGTGGGGGTCCCACGTCTTCCTCATTCTGTCTTCAGCTTCTTTTCTCTCAGGGGGAGAGGCTGGGGGTCTTCCACGCTCCTTCTTACCCTGGGAGATTCCACTGAACATTTAAAAAATTAATTAATTATTGCTGTTGTTGCTGTTTTAAAAATTTGCTATAGGGCATGTGTGCGCACCAGAGAGAGAGACAGAGAGACAGGGAAAGTGAGAAAGCAAGCCACCAGGTCCGGGACTGAACCTGAAGTCAGCCACGTGGGAATCCAGTCCTTCAACCATCTCACCTGCTGGCCTCTCCATTTACCATCTTTTAACAAAAGTTTTGTGGGGCCAGCAGATGGCATAATGGTTACGTCGCTGGATTCCTATGTAGTTGGCTGTGGTTCAAGTCCTGCACCCAGTGGCTTAAAACTCACACCAGATTTGTGTGTGTGTGTGTGTGTGTGTGTGTGCCCCAGATCCCAAGAGGAGAATAGAGGAGGGATTGTGGTGTGGCCATCCACCTGGCGGGGATTTCTCGCTTTGTGTCTCTCTGTCTCTCTCTGTCTCTCTGGCAAGCACATGTGCCCTATAGCAAAAATCTCTCTCTAAAAAAAAAAGTTTGCTATAGGCTGCTTGCGCTCACTGGAGAGAGAAAAATTAAGAACGCATCCTCCGGAGTTGGGAGTGGGTAACCACATGCAATCCCTTCTCCTCCATTTTTCCTTTTTTCGGGATTGCAAGCGTGCACCTGCACATGCCCCATCTGATCCAACTTTCCAGATCCAGGACTTGAACAGCGTGGCTGCCATGTGGGATCAGCCTTAACCTCCTCACCACTGGCTGGCTCTTCCCTTAACATTCGAGGGTGAAGTTCCATCGGTCAGAACGTGGAGGAAGCTTGCACCACGATGCTTCATGAGAGACGCCAGAAACGAAAATGCAGAGGATGTGTGACTCCATTTATGTGACATGTCCAGACTTGAGTATGAGTGATAGAGAGAAGAGGGAATGATAAACATGATCAATAGACAGATCAGATGCATAGCTGATAGACATACCTGATTGGTAGTAGATTGATCAATGAGAGATATGATTGATGAGTGGCAGATTGATGGGTATGATGGACAGATGACAGATGGCTGGAGAAACGTAATTGATAGATGCTCTGTAGGTAGGTAGACCGAGGTAATTGATAAGTGGTTGATAGCTAAATGGATGTGATTGATAGATGCTCGGTAGGTAGGTAGGGAGATCAATGATTGGTAGATGGTTATGACTGATAGGTGGTACATATGATTGACAGATGGTAGATATGATTGACAGATGATAGATAGATGGGCATGATTGATAGATGGCCGATGGAAACATAAATACGGGATAGATGACTGGTGCATGATTCAGATGTGTAGATGATAGGTAGATGTGATTGGTAGGTGGTAGATAGGTAGGTAGATCAATGATTGATGGGTATGACTGATAGGTGGTAGTTAGATATCTAGATAGATGTGATTGATAGATGGTAGATTGAGAGGTCGATATATCAATGATAGATGGATGTGATTGATAGGTGTCAGTGGGTAGATAGCTAGATAGATGTGATTAATGGATAGTAAATAGGTAGACAGATGGGTGTGATCAATCGATAGTAGATGGAAAGATAAATACATGATAGATGATTGATACACAGATCAGACGTGTAGATGATAAGATAGCATTGATAGATGATAGATTGATCAGTGCTAGAGGACTGCATACGATTGATAGGTGGTAGACAGATACCTGGCTAGATGTGGCTGATGGGTTGTAGATCGATAGGTGGGCAGATCCTGTGTTCTGTCTGTGTGTGCTCTTCAGAGTGTGCGTACCAGGAATTCCCTGCCTCCCTAATCCACACGGTGGGGCAGAGCCTGTGCTAACAGGCATTTGGAATTCACCCCTTGGAATGTGAAGGTCAAAGAGACAGCCCCGGGGAACTCAGAGGGGGAAGCGTGTGTGTTATATGTAGTGAGAATGTGCGCCTTTGGGTCTGTGCACGCTGCCACTCTGGGGAGGGGCACCACAGGCTGGAAAGAGAGAACGGTAAGTCTGAGTGTTCCCGCTCCCAGCGACACGGAGCGAATTTCAATGTCCGCAGACCGCCCGCCAGCCTTCACACCATGTGCAGCTTGCTGGCATGCCTCTTCTCCCTTCCCATGCTTGCGTCTATGTGGCAACAAGCTCTTGCACACCCAAGAGTTGACACGTTGACATTGGCATCCTCCTAGTCGTAGACCTGCTGCAATTCGCGGCGCCATTTGATGCTCTGACCCCCCACTCCATGGAGATGTTTGACAACAGAGTATGGGGCTCACGGAACGATCTAGTTTCCCTTCTCCGTCTCGGAAGCCTCACGCCTCCTGAGTTGAGCTCGTCCTGACGACGGGTCTGTGTGCAGCTCGATGAACATAGAGCAGTGCTTCGTCACAAAGCACAGGTGTTTCGTGCCCAGTGGGTGTCTTTGTTCTAACTCAGGTTTTCAGACCAGGGCTCCCAGTTTTTGTGTTTTGTTTGCTTGGTTTCATGTAGGATCTAAACATGGTGGGCGAGCTGATACATCTCAGTGCAAGATAAAATAAGGGGTCGTTACACTAGGAAATTGTCATAGCCGTCTGATCGACCTCGCCTGATCTGTGGTTCCCTTGTACTCTTTCTCTGTATTTTTTTAAAAATATTTTAAAATGTTATTTAGTATTAGTTTAAAATTTTCTGTAGAGTATTTGTGCTCACAGAGAGAGACAGTGAGAGGGAAAGTGTCCCTCTCACTGTCTCTCTCTGTGTCTCCATCATACCCATACACCTTATAGGGGATAAAAAAGATTGTAAAAAAAAAAAAAGAATGTGTAATAGTCCAACCATATTCATTGTTCTATTTTCTGAAGCTGATAATGTCTGTGATCAACTACGGCCTAAAAATAAGTGGGAAAGCAAGCCACCAGGTCTGGGACTCAAACCATGGAGGACCATGTGGGAGTCCAGCGCCCTCAAACACTATGCACCTGCCAGACCTTAGACATTAAATTTTATCATAGATATGTATAGGGAAAACCAGTCTACATAGGGTTTGCTGCTATGTACGGTTTCAGGCATTCACAGAGGGCCTTAGAACATGTTCCCTGCAGATTAGGGAAGTTTCTCTAGGGAACATCTTCAAATATGGACTCATTGCTCAGTGCAAATCGTAAAGCTTCCAATATCTCAGGAGATCCCTCAAGAGTTCATTCTGCTGGTAATAACAGAAGATACCTGAGTCTAGGTAATTTAGGAGAATGGAGATTTATTGAGCTCACGGTTAAGAAATTCAAATCAGGGCCAGCAGGTGGCAGAGTGGTTAAGATGTTGGACTCCCGCATGGTCAACCACGATTGAAGTCCCAGACACACGGCAGCTTGAAACTCACTCCCAGTGTGTGTGTGTGTGTGTGTGTGTGTGTGTGTGTGTGCCCAAAATCCCAAGAGGAGGATGGAGGAGAAAAGATTTCAACATGGCCATCCCTCCTGGGAGCGGTGATTTCTCACTTAACGTCTCTCTTTCTCTCTCGTGTGTGCACACACCCTATAGCAAACAGAAAAAAAAAAAATTTAAGAGGTCTAAGTGCCAAGAGCCATGTTTGATGGGTTTTCCTGGCAGTGGGGTCCCAAGTCCATGCAGAGTGTCACATCAAAAAAACAGAAGGAGCACATGTCTCTGAGTGTGTGTCTCCCTTCCCTTATAAACCTACCAGAAATCAATCATAGGATGTCCAACCTAGCCAATCAATCACTCCCAGAGGCCCTGTCTCCCAAAACCATGGAGGTGTTAAATTTCTTCTTAACCTACTTTGCAATACAATCAAGTTCTAACACATGAGTTTTTTGGGAGCCCTCCAACCCAAGCAGTCATTGTGGTGTTTTTGTCCATTTCCACAGTGGCCGACCAGGCCTTTGTCACGTTGGCCACCAATGATGTCTACTGCCAAGGGGCCCTGGTTTTGGGACAGTCACTGAGGAACCACAGAGTGACGAGGAAGCTGGTGGTGTTGATCACCCCTCAAGTGACCAGCCTGCTCAGGTAAGATGTGCAGATGTCACACCTGGCTCTTTGTCCACATAGGAGGATGGTCACTTATACCCTAGGACATCCTAGGGACTATTGTGATGTCTGACTGTCTTTGTCCACGGGCTTGGATGTCTGGCAATCAGGATGGGCATCTGACGTTTGCAAGGTACCTTCAAAAACTCTTAACAGATTCAAATTTGTAAAGTTCTGTATTGAAAATGATGCACGTGGTCATAGCCTTGACATAATTGTCGCATACTGCATTCATGGCTTGAAAAACATATTGTGTGAGGGACCTGCAGATGGCATAATGGTTACATTGCTAGATTCCCAAGTAATTGATCACAATTCGAGTCCTGGACCCAGTGGCTTAAAACTCACACTGGGCATGTGTGTGTGCATGCCCAAAATCCAGAGAGGAGAATGGAGGAGAAGGGATTGTGGTGTGGACATCTCCCAGGGGGTGATTTCTTGCTTTCTATCTCTCTGTCTCTCTCTGTCTCTCCAGTGAACACACATGCCCTATAGCAAAAACCTTTTTTTTTTTTTTTTTTTTTTTTTTTTTTTAAATGAAGGATGGCAGATGGTGTGGTGGTTAAAGATGCTGGACTCCCATACTCCCACATGGCTGATCACAGTTTGAGTCTTGGATCTGGTGGCTTGCTTTCTCACTTTCTCTTTCTCTCTCCCCTTTTCTCTCTTTGGTGAACACACATGTCATGTGCCCTTCCCTCTTCCTTTCTCTGTGTCTCTCTATCTCTCTCTGGCAAGCACACATGCCCTCTGAGAATGATGATGCAATGACAACATGACACTCCATGATGCGGAGGCCATCTGGAAAGATCTTGGGTTCTTTACTACGATATCAAAGGTCATAAAACAGTGAACTTGTGAAATCATGATACTATGGTTTTAGTGCCCAAGACTTTTATACCCAGCCAATTTAGCATGCATTTGGAATGCACCAGGAAGAAACACACTGGGTGGGTGTGGGTGTCCAGAATCCTGGAGGGCTGAGGAAACAGAATCACACCATAACAACATCCTGTTGAGGGTCCTCTTTCTCGCTCATGTGTGTGTGCTTCTTATCATAAAAAAGAAAGGAAAGAGCCAGCAGGTGGCATGGTAGTTAAGGCGGCTGTATCCTACATGGCCAACTGTGTAGTTCAAATCCCAGACACGATGGCTTTAAAAACACGCTGGGCACATGTGCCCAAAATTTGTGTGTGCCTAACATTTTGAGAAGAGAATAGAAGAGAAGGGATTGCAGCATGGCCATCCTTCTCGGGGTGCGGGGAGGTGATCTCTGAATTTTTCTTTCTCTCTGGTGAGTGTACATGCTTTATAGCAAAAATTTTTTTAAAAAAGGAAAAAATTAGAAGAGAGGTATTAAATAGCAAAATGTAAGAATCACATTTTAAATACATCAGTAATCATCTTTAAAGACTAGTTATTATATAAAAACATATAGACAAAATCTAATAGATGCCTCCAACAGATACCAAAGCCAGCCAATGCTCAAGTCTCTTATATAAAGTGGTATCTATTTTCATAGAACCTGCATACCTCCTCCTGTATCCTTTAAATCATCTCTAGATTATTTATGCTACCTAAGACAATGCACATGCTAGGAAAATAGTGGTTACACTATATTTTAAAAATCTGTGTATTTTGGGACCAGCAGTTAGCGTAATGGCTATGTCGCTGGACTCCCACGTAGTCGACCGCGGTTCGAGTCCCGGACCCGGCGGCTTAAACTCACGCCGGGCGCGTGTGCGTGCGTGCCCAAGATCCCAAGAGGAGAATGGAGGAGAAGGGATTGCGGCGTGGCCATCCCCCCTGGGGGGTGATTTCTCGCTTTCTATCTCTCTGTCTCTCTCTGTCTGTCTGGCAAGCGCACGTGCCCTATAGCAAAAACCTCTCCAAAAAAAAAAAAAAAAAAAAAAAAAAAATCTGTGTATTTTTAGATTGTTGTGTATTTATTTAAATCTTTTTCAAATATGTTTCATCTGTGATTGGTTGAATCAGTGGACGTGAAATTTCTGGATACCTCGAATCAACTGAAAAGGAAATACATGTGTGTAGTGAGCTCCTTTTTTTTTTATCACATTTTATAATCTTTAACTCACAAATAATGCAAGTAAATAGGTAAGCTTATCTAATGAATAATACACAGGTCTTCTCTTAAGTGTTATGCATTATGTAAACAATCATCTTTTTTCTCATTAGCTATGACCACTTGGAAGAATTGCGTTTATCATAATGGGACAAGGAGGCATTTAATGTCTTACTGGAAGCAAGAACCGCATGCTCTACTCTTTGACGATGATATAGTAAATCTAGCTGTTAATAGCTAAACTAAAAAACAGAGAGGACCAGCAGGTGGCATGGCAGTTACCGCACTGGCTCTCACGTGGCCAACTGTGTTGTTCAAATGCTGGACGTGGCACCTTGAAAACATGCCGGGTGCATGTGCGTGCATGTCCAAAATCTCGAGAGGAGAATGGAGAAGAGATTGTGGTGAGTCCATCTCCTCTGGGGTGTGATTTCTTACTTTCCCTCTCTGGTGAGTGCACACACCCTATAACAAAACAAAGCAAAACAAAACACAAAAATTACCACCCCCAGGCCCTGCCTTTGGCTTCCTGTGGAAATTCCATTGCAAAGAAACTGTTGAAGACACACTTGAAGCAGGAACAATTGTGTTGAAACGTGATTGGAGAAAAAGAGTATTGTCGAAGGCTTACAGACTAAGGAAATCCAACAAGGGCTGTCTGCTCAGTTGTCTTCTGTTCACTCGGGAATGAGGCCAGATCTCTCTGGAATGAGGGTCTTAATTTCTTTCTTCTTTCCTTTCTTCCTTATTTTCTTTTCTTTTCCTTTCCTTTCCTTTCTTTTCTTTTCTCTTTTCTTTTCTTTTCTTTTCTTTTCTTTTCTTTTCTTTTCTTTTCTTTTCTTTTCTATCTTTTCCTTACTTCTTTCCTTCCTTCCTTCCTTCCTTCCTTCCTTCCTTCCTTCCTTCCTTCCTTCCTTCCTTCTTTTAGCTTTTAGTGTAGAGTGCATGCACTTGACAGAGAGAGAGAGACAGAGAGAGTGGGAAAGTGAGAAATCACCCTTCAAGGGAACCAGCAGTTAGCGTAGTGGCTATGTCACTGGACTCCCACGTAGTCAACCGTGGTTCGCGTCCCAGACCCGGTGGCTTAAAACTCACACTGGGCGTGTGTGCGTGTGTGCCCAAGATCCGAGAGGAGAATGGAGGAGAAGGGATTGCGGCATGACCATCTCCCCTGGGGGGTGATTTCTCGCTTTCTGTCTCTATGTCTCTCTCTGTCTGTCCGGCGAGCGCACGCGCCCTATAGCAAAAACCTCTCAAAAAAAAAAAAAAAAAGAAACAAATCACCCTTCAAGGGGGATGTCCACACTAGAATCCCTTCTCCTCCATTCTCTTTTCAAGATTTTGGGCATGCATGCACATGTCCACAGTATGTTTTTCAAGCCACTGAGACCTGGACTTGAACTGTGCAGTCATTCTGTGGGATCCAGCATCTTAACCTCCATGCCACCTCCTGGCCCTGGGTCTTGATTTTTCTTTTTATTACCGTTCTAGCACCTGCCTTGGGAAGCTTTAGAAACCAAGGATAAAAGTTCAGATATTCAGGAGTCAAGCATCATGAATGGAAACCAAAGTATATGAGGGTCTTCAAATATTTAATGGAAAATGCATGTTGTAAAAAAAAAAATTGCATGGATTCCAAATTTTTTTGGATGAAAATGAAGTCCTACTTTTATTTTATTTTATTTTATTTTATTTTTTTGGAGAGGTTTTTGCTATAGGGCGCGTGCGCTCGCCAGACAGACAGAGAGAGACAGAGAGATAGAAAGCAGGAAATCACTCCCCAGGGGGGATGGCCACGCCGCAATCCCTTCTCCTCCATTCTCCTCTCGGGATCTTGGGCACGCATGCACACGTGCCCGGCGTGAATTTTAAGCCGCCGGGTCCGGGACTCGAACCGCGACCGACTACGTGGGAGTCCAGTGACATAGCCATTACACTAACTGCTGGTCCCCTACTTTTATTTTTCACCAACTTTTTTATTTTTTTGGAGAGGAGTTTTTTTTGTTTGTTTGTTTTTTGCTATAGGACGCATGCGCTTGCCAGACAGAGAGAGACAGAGAGACAGAAAGCGAGAAATCACCCCCCAGAGGGGATGGTCACACCGCAATCCCTTCTCCTCCATTCTCCTCTTGGGATCTTGGGCACGCACGCACATGCGCCCGGCGTGAGTTTTAAGCCACTGGGTCCGAGACACGAACTGCGGTCAACTACGTGTGGGAGTCCAGCGACATAGTCATTACGCTAACTGCTGGTTCCCTTTCACCAGCTTTTCAAAGTCCTCTCACTTATCAATTGCAATGTCACACACGTGCTGGTAGCTTCAGACAAATTGCATTCATGAAACTTGATTCTCCTTCCAGGAATTTATTTTAAGAAACTGAACAAAAGGACCTAAGGACATAACTCGCAGTGCTATTTGTAGGGAGGTGGAGTGGGATTTCTCTTCCTCCTCCCTGGATCATTTTACAACCATGAGGATGCCATAAATTCCATAAATAGCTAGGTCTAAACCCGAGAGATGTGTGATGGTATCAAGCTTTCTTAGAGATATACGTACCTTGAATACTGAGGAATGAAATTGTACGAATGAGTTCAGAGGATAGGAGCAAAACTAAGGGACATGGAAAGATAATCCAGAACCGCGACCATCCATCAAATACAAGTTTCAGAAGCAAACAAAATGGAGAGGGAAGAAAGGAAGGAAAGGATGCAACTAAGCTCTGTGAGAAGTTTTTGAGAGTTTTCCGAGTGTTGAGTACAATCCGTGATCAAAGCACAAAGGTAGGTACAAAGTGGTGATATTTGATACTGGAACACCACCACTGAAAAGTAGCATGTGAGATTTCTGCATTCGATTTTTTAAAGAGAGATGTTTGCCATAGAGCACATGCTTTCGCTGGAAAGACAGAGAAACAGAGAGACAGAAAGTGAGAAATCACCTCCCCCCCGGGGGGGATAGCCACACTGCAGTCCTTTCTTCTCCATTCTCCTGTCAGGATTTTGGGCATGCATGCGCACGTGCCACCATGACTTTTAAGGCGCTGGGTCCAGGACTTGAACAGTGGTCAGCTACATGGGAGTCCAGTGATCTAACCATTATGCCATCTGCTGCTTCCTGTATTCAGTTTTAGTAACATGATTTGAAAGCAAACAAAGCTATTTCAAATATGTAAATGCTCAAAAATGCTGCCTCCTCAGAGTTTTTGATTTTGTTAGTTTTTTGCTATCGGGCACATGTGCTCACCGGAGAGAGAGAGAGAGAAAAAGTTAGAAATTAACCCCTCAGGGGGATGGCCACACTGAAACTCATTCTCTTCCATTCTCCTCTTGGAATCTTCGGCATACATACATACGCACATGAGCCCGGCATGAGTTTAAGCCACCGGGTCTGGGACTCGAACCGCAGTTGACTACGCGGGAACCAGTGATGTAACCATTATGTTATCTGTCAGTCCCGCAGTACTTAGAATTTTTTTTGTAAGGTTGACGTGCTTCCCCCACCATTTATTTGTTTTTTTCCATTGTTGTATGAGTATAAGCTCATGTATTTATTTTTAAAGAATTATTAATTTAATTTTATTTGCTTGTTGGGAAAGTCATAGTGTATTTTTGCATGGAAAAATTTGTATTATTTATCATTATTTATAAATATTTATCGTTATTATTTTTTAATTTGCTACAGTACATACAATCTCACCAGAGAGAGACACAGGGAAAGAGAGAGACAGAGGGAAAGTGAGAAAGCAAGCTGCCAGGTCTGGGGCTCAAACTGCAATTGGTTGTGTGGCAGTCCAGTGCATTAACCACCAGGCCACCTGCTGGTCCCTCATGTTATTTATTTTATTCCTTGAGTTTCTTATTTGTTTAGTTGATCAAATTGTTTTGACTTTAGCAAGTGGAAGTGGCTCTTGTTTGGATTAGTATAACCTTTTGACACGCCCTCAACTTTTCCCTAGAATTTCCTTAATTTTTATGTCATTATGAGATGTTTCAGGCTATGATGAAGTAAAATATTTTAAAGAAATATTTATTTAATTTGATTTATTCATTCATTTATTTTAATTTGAACATAGAGAAACAGAGAGAGAGAGAGAGAGAGAGAGAGAGAGAGAGAGAGAGAGAGAGAGAGAGAAAGCCACCAGGTCCGGGACTCAAACTGTGGTCGGCCATGTGGGAGTGTCTAGCACCTTAGCCACCATGCCACCTGCTGGTCCCAGATGAAGTAAAATTTAAGGGGGAAAAGGATGGGCTGAGACTGAGGCAACTTCCATTTTGACAAAAAGTAGTCTTTGAAGATTTGAGTTCAAACATGTATGCAACTAACAATGTAGGTTTTAAATACATAAGTAAAAGTGATAAAGATGATAATGGACATCTGTTAGTTCCTACTGGATCAGCATATAGTCCCATGTGCTCATGAATTTTACAGTTGGAAACTACCTTTGTACGAGGTAGTTCAAGTCAGTCTGTCCTAAGACAGTTCTGTTCAATCTGTCATGTTTTTCAAGTTTTGAACATACATGAAAAGTGTGCAAAGTCCTAGGTGATCCATGGAAGATAAACACTGAATATAAAGGTGGCAGTGTAATAGAGATTAAATTTATGTTTCAGGGGCCAGCAAGTGGCATAATGGTTATGGCTTTGGACTCGCACATTACCTAACACAGTTTGAGTTTTGGACCCAGGGGCTTGAAAATCACCTTGGGCACATGTGCGTGCATACCTGAAATCCTGAGAGGAGAATGGAGGAGAAGGGATTGCAGAAAAATCACTGCTAGAAGAGGAGTGATTGCTCACTTTCTCTCTCTCTCTCTGTCTCTCTGGTGAGCACACACACCCTGTAGTAAAACTCTCTCCCTAAAAATCAATACATACATACATAAATAAATGTGTGTTCCATGTTTGTGAGCCGCAAAGAGGCATCTTCTCGAAGGGGTAGGTGGTTTGCCTAGCGTCTGGTGCATACATTTTCCAGGGTCATCCTCTCCAAGGTGTTCGATGAGGTTATTGAAGTGAACCTGATCGACAGCGCAGACTATATCCACCTCGCCTATCTAAAGAGACCTGAGCTGGGAGTCACCCTCACCAAGCTTCACTGTTGGACTCTCACCCACTACAGCAAGTGCGTGTTCCTGGATGCAGACACCTTGGTGAGTACGGGAGGATGGTGAGGACCAGGTTCTTTGCTTGACAAGGAAGCCCCCAAAGACTATGCCTTCCCACCCAGAAGCTGGCATCTAGCTATTACTAATAGATTCTCCTGCCAGTCTCTTTCTCTATCATGGACATTCAGCCCCATAGAATCATATTCTCAGGACAGCCCATAGCCCAGTGGTTAAGGGAGCCAGATCCCACATGGTTGACAGCTGTTCAAATCCCATCCCTGGCAGCTTGAAAAACAGGTCAGGTTCACGTGCATGCATGTCTCAGATATCTCCACAGGATGGAGAAATGGAAGAGAAGGGATTGGAGCATGACCTTGCTCCCTTGGGGAGTGCTCTCCCTCTCTTTCTCTCCCTCTCTCTGTTTCTCTCTGGCGAGTGTATATGCCTTATAGCAAATTTAATAGATGGCTGTTATATTTAACAATAGATAATACTTTATTTTGTATATTGCGTATATTAGGTCATCAGAAAAGTCATGACGTATTTTTCTAAGTTTTTCTTTGCAAAGATGCGTCATGACTTTTCCAGTGATCTTATATCTATCTATGTATCTATGTATCTATGTATCTATGTATCTATCTATCTATCTATCTCTCCCATCTATTATCCATCTAGCTAGCTAGGTAGCTAGCTATCATCTATCTATCATCTATGTATATCTATCTAACTATGTATCTATCATCCATCTACCTATATCTATCTACCTATCTACCTATATCTATCTCTGTTTACTATCTATTTATATCAATCTTCTAGCTATCATCTATCTCTATCATTTATGTATCTATCTATATCATCTATCCATCTATCTATCTCTATTGTCTATCTCTGTCTATCATCTAGCTAGCTAGCTAGCTAGCTAGCTATATCTATCATCTATCTATCTATCTATCTATCTGCCAATTATCTATCTATATATCTATCATCTATCTATATCTACCATCCGTCTATCATCTATCTATCTATCTATCTATCTACCTACCTATCTATCATCTATCTATCTGTATCATCTATCTATCTATCTATATCATCTATCTATCTATCTATCATCTATCTATCTATCTATCTATCTATCTATCTATCATCTATCATCTATTTATCATCTATCTATCATCTATCTACCTATCTATCTATCTATCTATCTATCTATCTATGTATCGTTATAGCTATCTATCTATCTCTATAATCTATCATCCATCTATTTATCTCTATCATCTATCTATCTATCATCTATCTCTATCTATCTATCTGTCTGTCTATCTCTGTCTGTCTACATCTTTATGAATCAGATTTTCATGAGCACTGCACTAGACCCTTCTGGAGTATGTGAAGACAAGCTCTTTCCCCAGGAGTGGTTTATAGTGTCATCATTTCATCGACACAAAATGCAGTAACCGGCCATCTTTTTCTGCTTGCGTATTGAATTATGTTGCCCTACGGGAGTGGCACACCTGGCCTTATCTGGGTCACGTCTGAGCTGTCATTCAGGATAGAGACTCAGACTGCATAAACCTGAACGGGCACAGTGAAAACAGCCTTTGCACGGTGGTGAACACGTGTGGCCCCAGCTAACGGGGAGACAGCGGCAGGAGGGTTGCGATGTGGAAACCCTTTGTCTGAAATACCCACCCTTGGGCTGGCTGATGGCAACCAGATCTCACATGCTGGCTGTGTAGTTCAAGTCCTGGAGCCGATGGCCTTAAAAACATACCAGGTAGATGTGTGTGCATGGCCAAAGCCCCAAGAAGGAAGAAAGAGAAGAGAAGCGATTGTTGCATAATCACACCTCACTGAGGGTGCTTTCTCGCTCTCCTTCTCTCTGTCTCTTTATCTCTCTTCAGAGAATGTACAAACCCTCTGGCAAATTAAAAAAAAAAAAATAAGACCTGTCTCTCTCCTTTTTCCCTCTCCTACTTTTTCTCTCTGTCTTTCCTCAACAAAACGAAAACAAACGCACAAACAAAAACCCAGTCATTGCAAAGCCAAATGGTAACTGAAGCTGGAGTGTTGCAAGTCAGTTCTTCTTTAAGCAAAAGACTCTCTGCAGAAAGAGGGGAGGTGTGTAGCAAACACGCACAGTAGTGTAATCAGAATA
Source organism: Tupaia tana (assembly GCA_026018925.1). Classification (NCBI taxonomy): domain Eukaryota; kingdom Metazoa; phylum Chordata; class Mammalia; order Scandentia; family Tupaiidae; genus Tupaia; species Tupaia tana. Next base: position 12,544,624 of record JAKSZU010000031.1, on the reverse strand, counting down.
ATGGCTTTTTCTGGTTTCTTCGAGCAGAGTAAAATTCAGAGAGTCAGTGTGTGTTACACGGGCTGTAAACAGCAGTCGAGCTCCTAGAGGTGACTGATTACATTATACTGAATTGCAAATCTTTTTGTTCATGCATTTTTCAGTTGGTGTTTTTTATTTGCCCGAGAGCACATGCCTTCATCAGAGAGAAAGAACGAGACAGAGACAGAGAGAGAAAGCAGCCCCAGTGGAGCTTGGTCAGGCCACAATCCCTTCTCCTCCCTTTCACCATCCCGTTGGGATTTGAGACACGTACACACATGATCCAGCTTATTTTTCGAACTTCCAGAGCCGGGACTCGAACTGTAGTCAGCACCCTGGACTGTGTACACTCTTAACCATGAGAGCCACAGAGCCAGTCCTGTTTATGGATTTCTGTGGTTCCACTGGTCACATTTGCTACCAGAAGAGGAATGCACAATTAAGAGAAGTCCACGGGGAATCCTTAGGAGCTTAGAGAAAATAATTTCATTTTCTAAACGGTGTCACTTCATCCGCTTGAAATAAAATACACAGCTGTCTCCCATGTTTCTCCTTGGAGAATAAGATGGAAAGCCTTGAGCCAGCTGGTGGCACGGTGGTTGAGGTCGCTGGGTCCCACAGGGCTAACTGCTGTTTGAGTTCTGGACCTGGTAGCTTGAAAAAATACGCTGGGTACAAGACCGCGCATGTCCAAACTCCCGAGAGGAGAGTGGAGGAGAAAGGACTGTGGTGTGGCCATCCCCCCTGGGGAATGATTTCTCACTTTCCCTCCCTCTGGTGAGAACACGCACCCTAGCAAAACTAAAAACAAGGACATTTCTGTAAGAATCACTGAAGGGACTAGCAGTTGGCATCATGGTTACGTCGCTGGACTCCCACGTAGTTGACCGCGATTCCAGTCCCGGGCCTGGTGGCTTAAACCTCATGCCAGGTGCATGTGCGTGCGTGCCCAAGATCCCGCAAGGACAATGGAGGAGAAGGGATTGTGGCATGGCCATTCTCCTTGGGGGTTGATTTCTCATTGTCCCTCTCTCTGGAAAAAAATTGCACTGAACCAAAACTAAACACAAAGAAGAAAAATTTCTTTAAGAGTTGCTCAAGGGACCAGCAGATGGCACAATGGCTGAACTCCCACATAGTTGACTGCACTTCAAGTCCCAGACTGGGCAGCTTAAAACGCACACTGGGCAGGTGTGCGTGCATGTCCAAGATCCTGAGAGGAGAATGGAGAAGGGATTGTGGCATGGCCGTCCCCCCTGGGGGGTGATTTCTCGCTTTCTGTCTCTCTGTCTCCCTCTGTCTCTCTGGTGAGCGCACGTACCCTATAGCAAAACCTCTTTAGAAAGAAAAGAAAGTTGCTTAAAACATTAGGCAAAAGTTTCCAGCCCCAAGCCTTTGTCCGGCCAACCCTAACTGACGTGTGTGTATTTTGGGAAAGCAAAGTCGTGTCCCTGCGATGCCATGCCTTGTCCCCACAGGTGCTGTCCAACGTGGACGAACTCTTTGACCGGGGAGAGTTTTCCGCCGCTCCAGACCCTGGCTGGCCGGACTGCTTCAACAGTGGGGTGTTCGTCTTCCGGCCATCTCTGGAAACCCACCACCTCCTCTTGCAACACGCCACGGTCCACGGCAGCTTTGACGGTAAAGGAGGGGAAGCCTGTAAAATTTCAGAAGAGACTTCGGGGTCCTTCCCACCCCCACCTCTTCACCTCAGTCCGTTTCCCCTGTGTCTATAAACGTGAAATGAGAACGGGGACAGTGGCGGGCCGGGCGATCGGATGGAATCACAACCAAATAAATATGTAGGTAGCCTAGAGAACCATGGAAAATGTTCTGTTTTTTTTATTTCATTGAAGAATTATATTACTTATTTATTTTTAGAGAGATTTTTGCTGTAGGGTGTATGCCCTCACCAGACAGACAGAGAGAGACAGAGAGACAGAAAGTGAGAAATCACCCCCCAGGGGGGATGGCCACGCCGCAATCCCTTCTCCTCCATTCTCCTCTCGGGATCTTGGGCACACACACACACGTGCTCAGAATGAGTTTAAGCCACCAGGTCCAGGACTTGAACTACACTGTACTACATGGGAGTCCAGCTATGTGACCGTGACGCGACCTGCTGGTCCTCCCGGGAAGGTTTATTAATTTTCTTCTCCACGTGTTGGCCATTATTTAGGTGCAGACCAAGGCTTGCTGAACAGCTTCTTCAGCGACTGGGCCACCGCCGACATCCACAAGCGCTTGCCGTTCGTCTACAACCTGAGCAGCAGCGCCACCTACACCTACGGCCCCGCCTTCAAGCAGTACGTACCCCGAAACCTGGACAATGACGCGACTTGAGCCGCGGTACTCACCGTGAGACCATGGACCTAATCTTGGAGAAGATCCTCATAGATTAGGGTTACTCTCCTCTGTATGCATACGATGAAATAACCGCAAACAAATTCTTTAAAAGAATTATTAATTTTATTTATTTATTATTTTTAGTCACTTTGACCAGAGAGAGAGAGAGGGAGAGAGGAGAGTGAGAAAGCAAGCTGCCAGGTCCAGGATTTGAACTGTGGTCGGCCATGTGGCAGTTTGGTGCCTTAACCACCACACCACCTGCCAGCCCCATAACTACAAAATGTGATTTAGAAAAACTAGTAACTGGGGCCAGCAGGTGGCGTAGTGGTTAAGGTGTTGGAATTCCCACATGGCTGACCATGGTTCAAGGCCCAAACCTGGCAGTTTGCGCGCACACTCTCTCTCTCTCTCTCTTTCTCTGGCAAAACTCATGTGAAAAAAAATAATAAATAAATAGATAATAAAATAATTTTTAAAAATAATTTTTTTTAAGAAAAAGAAAAACTAACTGAAAAGCAATGTCATAATGATTAATATATATATTTTTTTTTTGGAGAGGTTTTTCACTATGGAGTGCGTGCGCTCGCCAGACAGACAGAGAGAGACATAGAGACAGAAAGCGAGAAATCACTCCCCATGGGGGATGGCCACGCCGCAATCCCTTCTCCTCCATTCTCCTCTTGGGATCTTGGGCACGCACGCACACGTGCCTGGCGTGAGTTTTAAGCCACCGGGTCCGGGACGCGAACCACAGTCACTACGTGGGAGTCTGGCGACATAGCCATTACGCCAACTGCTGGTTCCCATAATGATTAATTATTGACAATAACCAAATTTGTTCTGAGAAATCTTTACACAAGGCTCAGTTTGTTTTTTTTATTTTGTTTTGTTTTGTTTTACAGAGAGATTTTTTACTATAGGTCACATGCGCTTGTGGGAGAAACAGAGAGAGCCAGAAAGCAAGAAATCACCCCCAGGAGGGTGGCCACGCTGCAATCCCTTCTCCTCCATTCTCCTCTCGGGATCTTGGGCACGCACGCACACTTGGCATGCAAGTTTCAAACCACCGGGTTCGGGACTCGAACCATGGTCTGCCATGTGGGAGTCCAGCAGTGTGACCGTCTTTTATCACTTCCAAGGAGAGAAGTACATCTGTCGTGTTTCCTTTTTAGATTCGGTTCGAGTGCCAAGGTGGTCCATTTCTTGGGGCCCACAAAGCCATGGAGCTACAAGTACAACCCGCAGACCGGCTCGGTTTTGGAACTGGGTTCGGGACCGAGTAGTGGGTCCCAGGAGTCGTTCCTCAACCTGTGGTGGAAGGTCTATCACAGCAGCGTGCTCCCTCTTTATGACGCCACCCCAGCCGCGGGGAGGCCCAGATCTGCAGAGCCTGCCGTAAGTGCGTGACTCCTTTTCTTATCTTTTTCTTTATGTGTTGTTATTCTTCCATTTGGTCAGAGAAAGAGAGAGAGGAAAAGGAAAGAGAGAAAGCAAGCCGCCAGGTCCAGGACTGGAACCTCAGTCGGCTGTGTGGGAGTCCAGCGCCTTCACCGCCACGCCACCTGCCGGCCCCAGGTGATTTTTCTTAAAGTCCATGGCTGAGAGGAAGGGTCGTTTCCCCGAGCCCAGCCCGTCATGCATTTTCTCCTAATTCACTCCTTTCTTTTCTTTCTTTAAAGAATTATTTTATTTAACTTTATTTATTCATCCATTTTAATTTGACCAGAGAGGGACAGAGCGAAAGAGAGAGAGAGAGAGAGAGAGAGAGAGAAAGTGAGAAAGCAAGCCACCAGGTCCAGGACTCGAACCATGGTCGGCCACGTGGGAGTGTCCAGTATCTTAACCGCCATGCCACCTGCTGGCCCCCGACTCCTTTCTTTTCTTTCTTTGTTAACGATTTTGCCATGGGGCACGTGCACTTGCTGGAGAGGACAGAGACAGAGAGAGGGAGACTGAGAAATCACCCCCGGGGAATGACCACACCGCAATCTCTTCTCCTCCCAGAACTTTGGGTGTACATGCACACACACCTGGTGTGATTTTCAAGCTGCCGGGTCCGGGACTCGAACCATACAATCAGTCATGTGGGACCCAGTGCATCAACTTCCATGCCACCTGCTGGCCCAGAAGCAGGCAACTATTTTTTTTTTTAAGGATTCTTTTTTTTTTAGAGGTTTTTGCTATAGGGTGCATGCAGTCGCGAGACAGAGAGAGAGAGATAGAGAGACAGAAAGTGAGAAATCACCCCCCAGGGGGGATGGTCACGCCGCAATCCCTTCTCCTCCGTTCTCCTCTCGGGATCTTGGGCACGCACACACACGCGCCTGGCGTGAGTTTTAAGCCACCGGGTCCGGGACGTGAACCACGGTCGACTACGTGGGGAGTCCAGCGACATAGCCATTACGCTAACTGCTGGTCCCAAGAACTATTTCTTTTTAACGTTATTTATATTAATTTGACCAGAGAGGGACAGAGTAAAAGAGAGAGAGAAAAAAAGAAGGCAAGCCGCCAGGTCTGGGACTCGAACCACAGTCGTAGGCCATATAAGCATCCATGCCCTTAGGTACCACGCCACCTGGTGGACCCGAAGCAAGCAACTTTTAAAAGGTTTTCTGTTATTCTGATTTTGGGCTGGGACAAAGCGAATGTCCCGTGAGCAGAGCCCCTGCCGTGCTGCACGGGATCGATGCGTGACTAGGTGGTGTAAACGAGCCGTCTTCCTCCGACAAAGAGCCGCTCACGGATCAGTGGGGACATGGACCGGTCGCGAGGGCGTGCAGGCGGCGTTTTCCACTCGGAACTGTCATTCGGAACTAGCTGTGGTGGGAAGTGTCTGAAGGGGATTGTCAATTTGCTTGACGGCCGCCAGCTTGGCTTCTTTTTAAGCTAACTTTTTCTCCTATGAGAGGGAGAGAGAGAGAGAGAGGGAGAGAGAGAGACAGACAGACCCTGACATGTCACTTATGAACTGTCCCCTGTGAGCCCAGCGTGCCAGACTCTCAGGTTACCACTGTGCCACCAGCTGGCCCCAATTTCTCTCTCTCTCTCTTTTTTTTTAGAAATTTTTGCTCTAGGGCACATGTGCTCACAGGAGAGACAGAGACAGACAGAGATAGAAAGCCAGAAGGAAATCGCTCCCCCAGGGGGCTTACAACTCACGCCAGGCACGTGTGCGTGTGTGTCCAAAGTCCTGAGAGGAGAATGGAGGAGAAGGGATGGCGGTGTGGCCATCTCCCGGGGAGGCTGATTTCTCGCTTTCTGTGTCTCTGTCTGTCTCTGGCGAGTGCATGCGCCCTATTGCAAAAATCTCTAAAACAGAAAAAAGAAGAAACAACGTGGGTTAAGCCGACCGGCGGTGTTGAGTGAGTTTGTCTGTTGGACGCATTCTCGCTTGCCGTCTTCCTAGCTGGCCGTCGGTTTTTCAGGGGGTAACCCCGCCCTGCGTCGATGTGGTTGGGGTCCCAGGTGCCTACATCCAAGAGGCGCTGTTTGAGCTGACACGTAATGAGTTCAGAGCGTAGGACCGGGGGAGCCCCGTCTACACAGCGTCTGGGAGGCCCCGAGGGACAGCGGGACAGTGGCCGAGGGGCCGCGAGGGCTCAGGAGGGTGTGCTCCGATTTGGGCAGGCTTCCACCGATGCTCTGGAGGAGCCGGGCGGCGTCCCGGTGCCCAGTACCGGGTCAGCGCTGGGGACCAACCAGCTGCAGTGTCCTCGGGACCTTCCGCAGCAGACGCTGACTGTCGACGGGACCCTGCCCGCCCCCGCAGGACGCCACATGGACTATGTAAGTACCTCTGTCCACGGACCCTCGGGCCCTGCGTCCACACTGGGGAAGGGAAGAGGGCCCGCTTCCCCGGGAAACAGACAGTCCCTGGTTGCTTTGTCTTGGAGGCTCCTGCATTTACACAGATTGTGGGAGAGATATAAACCCCTCCGTCCCCAGCTCTCCGTGTGCTAATCCCCGCAACCTGGGCGGGGGACCTCACCTGGCCCGTTGCTTCTGTTCCTACCCTGGTGACAGGCATGCCTGGAAACGCACAATCCAAGGAACTTGCTTTATTTCTTGTTTTTAGATTTCTTACCACAGGGCAAGTGTCCTCTTCAGAGAGAGACACAGAGAGAGAGGGAGGATGGTCACGCCGCAATCCCTTCTCCTCCTTCTTCCTCTTGGGATTTGGGGCATGCATGCATACGTGGCCAGACGGATTATCAAACCTCTGGGCTCGGGACTGGAACCGCGGTCAGCCATGTCCTAATCCAGCATCTTCACCACCACCATACCTGCCGGCCCGGGGGGCTTGTTAGAACTCACAGATCTTGTGGCCGAGAGTTTCTGAGGCTGACAGAGGGGCGGGAGGCTTACGGCATGGCGGCATACCCACAGAGAAGACCACCCCGGAACACCGAGTCCTCACGAGAGCTTGAACTCCCTGGCTTCCGGGCCACATCATCCATCTGCCCCACAACGCTGCTTCCAGGGAGCAGTCAGGTTATTCAGCACCACCCACAAGACTCCCCCACCCCTCCGCTCCAAATCCCCAGACGTGAAACTTCGGGGAGCAAACCATCAGCCAAGCCATCCTGCCTGCAGGCAGCAGGTGCAGGGAGGCGGAGGATCCGACAGGGTGCTTTTCTGCTGGGCTGTCCGGGGTGCCCAGCGGAACCACTGCGGCCTCTCATGATTTATTTATTGAGAGGTTTTGCCTTAGGGCACGTGCAGTCGCTGGAGAGACAGAGACAGAGAGACGGAAAGCGAGAAATCACCCCCCGGGGGGATGGCCACGCCGCAATCCCTTCTCCTCCATTCTCCTCTCGGGATCTTGGGCATGCATGCACATGCACCCCAGCGTGAGTTTTAAGTCACCGGGTCTGGGGCTCGAACTGCGATCATCCATGTGAGAATCCAGCAACGTAACTACTATGCCATCTGCTGGTCTCCATAGGGGTCTTTATAAGAGGAAGAGGGCCCAGCAACCAGACTGTGACAGTCATGGGACACTCTGGGTGACTAGCCCTTGGGGAGGTTCCACCTTTGCACCCAGAAGTCTCCCTGCACACGCAGGGCACACTCATGCCCCTGATCTGGGCTGACTGAGGCTGGATGTGCAACTCACTGTGGAGACCTGGCTGAGGCTGCTGTCTCTCCGTCTCTCTCTCTCTCCCTTGCCCTCTCTCTGTCTCTCACTCTCATGAAAGACGCAAACAGAAAAAAATGTAAAGGTAAAGACGGAAGCAGGGTGCTCAGAGGCAGAGGAGGAAGATGGGCCCGTGTATATGTACTCTATCTAGAATATGTGGAGGTGTAGAACAGGAGGCCTGGTGGTTAAGGCGCTGGACTCCCAGGTGGCCGACAGGAGTTCGAGTCCCGGACCTGGCAGCTTGCTTTCTCACTTTCCCTGTCTCTCTCTGGTAAACACAAAATAATAACAGTAATCACAAATAAAATTGGATAGATAATTGTTTCTAAAAAATGAAAAAACAAAGGAGTAGGGTCAGCAGGTGGCATGGTGTTGAAGGGTCTGAACTCCCATATGACTGACGTGGTTCAAGTCCCAGACCCGGAGGCTTGAAACTCATGGCAAGCCTGTGTGTATGTGTGCCCCAAATCCCGAGGGGACAATGGAGAAGAGGAGATTACAGTGTGGCCTCCTCCTCCCTCCACGCCAGGGAAGTGACTTCTCACTTTCCCTCTTTCTGTCTCTCTCTTCCTGGTAAGCACATGTGCCCTATGGCAAAAAAATCTTAAAAAAATAAAAATAAAAATAAAAATAAGGCACAGAAATCCGGCTCGCGGTGGGACCCAGGTCTCTGAAACCCTGCTGGGACCAGCAGGTGGCGTAATGGCTATGTCGCTGGACTCCCATGTAGCCGACTACAGTTCGAGTTCTGGACCCGGTGGCTTAAGCTCACGCCGGGTGCGTGTGTGTGTGTGCCCAAGATCCCGAGAGGAGAATGGAGCAGAAGGGATTGCGGTGTGGCCATCCCCCCTGGGGGGTGATTTCTCGCTGTCTGTCTGTCTGTCTCTCTCTGTCTTTCTGGCAAGTGCATGCGCCCTATAGCAAAAACCTCTCCAAAAAAAAAAAAAAGGTGAATAGATTATAAAAAATTAAAAAATAAAAATGAGGGAGGAGGGTGCCGTGCAGAATCCGCATTCCAGTAATTAAGAAATAAGTTTTCACTGCCTCACGTCTGAAAGGAGCTTTTGGAATAAAGGATGGAGTGCTGCTGCCCCCCGATGGCCACTAGTGGTATTACCAGTGTAGGTTCTTTGGAGATTCTGGGACAGTCCCTTCCCTATCCCTCTTCCCTCTGCCTCCTCCCTCCCCTTTCAAAAGGTGGCCAGCAGGTGGCGTGGTGCTTAAGGTATTGGATCCCACATGGCCGACCACGGGTCTAGTCCCGGGTCTGGCAGCTTGAAACTCATTCCAGGCACAAGTATGTGTGAGCCCAAAATCCCAGGAAGAGAATGAAGGGGTTGCAGCGTGACCGTCCACCGGGGGGTGATTTCTCGTTTTCTCGTTCTCTGCCTCTTTCTGTCTCCCTCTAGCAAGCGCAAGCACCCTATAGCAAGAACCTGAAAAACAGTGTTATTTTTTACATGTTCATAACTAGAAAAAAATCCAGATTTGAGGCCAGCAGGTTTTGGGGGTAGTTAAAGCCCTGGATTTCCAAAGGACCAAGCACAGTTCAAGTCCCAGACCTTGAGGCTTGAGAATCACTCCAGGCGCATGTGTGTGCGTGCCCCAAATCCCAGGAGAACGGAGGAGAAGGGATTGCGGTGTGGCCATCCCCCGGGGGGTGATTTCTCACTTTCCCTCTCTGTCTCTCTCTATCTCTCTCTACTAAGCACCTACAGCAAAAACTTAAATAAAAAAAAAAATGTGTGTTTGAGTTCTAAGATCCTTTATTCTGATAGCTACCTCTGTATATGAAATGAAATGATAATGCTGACAACTGGTCTGTGTTTTCAAGAGTAAAGTTGTGTATCTAATTTCTTTCCATATATATTAATGTATTTTCTAAAAAAATGCAATTAGTAACTTCTCAGTCAAGGATGCTGCTAGGGATATGTATTTTTTTTCTAAGAATTATTTAGCTTTATTTATTTATTTGAACAGAGAGGGACAGAGCAGGAAAGAGGGAAAGTGAGAAAGCTAGCCGCCAGGTCTGGGACTTGAACTGTGGTCAACCATGTGGGAGTCCAGTGCCTTTAACCACCATGCCACCTGCCGGCCCCAGGGTTATCTTTTCTTAAAGTTATTATTTGTTTTTTAAGTGTTGTTCCTAATGCATCTTTTTTTTTTTTTTTTTTTTTTTAGACAGAGGGTTTTGCTATAGGGCACATGTGCTCACCAGAAAGACAGAGAGAGACAGAAAGCGAGAAATCACGCCCCAGGGGGGATGGTCACGCCACAATCCCTTCTCCTCCATTCTCCTCTCGGGATCTTGGGCACGCACGCACACACACCCAGCTTGAGTTTTGAGTCCGGGACTCAAACCACGGTCAACTACATGAGAGTCCAGTGACGTAACCATGACGCCAACTGCTGAAGTATGTTAATAAGAAGAGAAAACTGCACACATAGTAAATATATATTTGCTTGTATTTTGCCTTTTTATTTTTTTGAGTTTTTTGCCATAGGACATGTGTGTGTACCAGAGAGAGACAGAGAGAGGGGGAGTGAGCTATTATCCCTGGGGGGATGGCCACACCTCAACCCCTTCTCCTCCATTCTGTTTTCTGGATTTGGGGCATGCACATACCCACACACCTGGCATGATTCTCAAACTGTCAGGCCCAGGACTCGAACCGTGCAGTCTACCATATGGGGACCCATGCTGCCTGCTGGTCCCTATTTCTTGCTTTTTAATGCTTCTTACTTTTCATTTTATTTTTAGTAGACGTTTTTATTGAAGTATGACCTATTAAAAAATTGACACAGATCAATAAGTATATATTCAGCTGAATTTTTCAACAGTGGATCAAAAAAACAAACCACTTAAACCGAGAAAGTCATGCTAATGGATTATCCTCTTTAAGTTACTGGGGAAACTGGCTTTGGCTGTTATAAATAGCTTCTTTGTGGATGCTTTTGAGATCTGTGTATTGGGTCGTTGGAAAAGCCACGATGCATTTTTGCACAGAAAAACATGGAAACATACACCATGCCTTTTCCAACGACCCGATGGACATGGTCGTCCGGCATGTGCTTTTGGAATCTGGCGTCTCCCATCCGATGGTGTCTGTTGGTGAGATCTGTCTGATTGTGAGAATGTTCATTTTCACAGACTGCATATTATCAAACAGTTCATTGATTAATGCTAACATCGATGGTCCCTTTCTAGCTTGGGCTATTGCAAATCAGACTGATAGGAACATTCTCGTGAATAATTTCCGTAGCTCCGTTAGAGCTTATCCTGAAGGTTGGCATACATAAACATGCCCAGAGGAAAACTTGAAAGCTGACGGGTCTGGGAATCGAACCGTAGCCGGCCGTGTGGGAGTCCGGCACCTTAACCACCATGCCACCTGCTGGCCCCAGTGCGTGTACAGTTTTAGTAGATTTTGCCCCAAAACTTTGGTGTGGCGGTAGAGCAAGCAGGGTATGGAAGTTTTGCTTCTTCCCCATCGTCTGTTTTTCAGCGCTGTCAGTAAGCCTGCGGACTGTCTCATCACAGCTGAGTTGGACGTATGAACTGGTCAATGAACTTGAGCTTCCTTTTATGGGCTTATTAAGCCTTTGGATATCTTCATTTTAAAGCCCCCTTCATTTGAAAATTTTCACCATTGTGTTTTTCCTCCTTTTTGGTTACCGGTCAACCCTTAAAAATGTGGATATAGTCGTCAAGGTTTCTGTTGTTTTTTGTTTTTGTGTTTGTTTTGCCAGTAATATAAATATTTTCCATCACTCTGTTACTAATCTTCCCCCTGTTTGTCATCCCTAAGTTTTCTTCCACTTGTCATCCCTAAAATGTCATGGTTGGGGGAGTAGACGCTTCTAGTATAGACCAGTGCATTGATTGTCTTTTTCCTAAGCACTGAGTTTGGTTTACTGTTTAGAAAAACCTGTCTGAGGGACCAGCAGGTGGCATAATGGTTACACCGCTAGACTCCCACGTAGTCGACCACGGTTGGAGTCCTGGACCCAGCAGCTTAAAACTCACTCCGGCCGCATGTGCGTGCATGCATAAAATCCTGAGAGGAGACTGGAGGAGAAGGGATTGTGGTGTGGACACCCCCCCTGGGGGGGGTGATTTCTTGCCTTCTGCTTCTCTGTCTCTGTGGCAAGCATGCATGCTCTGTAGCAAAAATCTCTCTAAAAATAAATGAATGAATAAATAAAAGAAAAAGGAGAAATCTGTCTGAAAATTAAGGTGATGATGATAATGTCCCCAAATGCCTTCTGAAGCTTTTATTGTTTCTGGGTTTTACATTTTTCTTAGTCTGTCCGGGCCGCTACAACACCGTACCACAGACTGGGTTGGCAAAAGGCATTCGTTGCCCACTGTTCTGGAGGGTGGAAGTCCAAATTCCAGGTGCTGCAGATTTTGCATCTGGTGGGGATTCCCTTCCTGGCCCATAGATGGCGCTGCTCACTGTGTGCTCACGGGGTGGACAGGACAAGGGCGTTGTCTGGGGTCGCTCATGGGGAAACATATGCCTTTTACCAACTTTACAGCCTAATCACCCCCCGAGGTTCCCACATTTAAAAAAATATTGTTGCAATAGGGTGCATGTGCTTGCTGGAGAGAGACGGAGAGAGAGAGAGAGAGAGAGAGAGAGAGAGAGAGAGAGAGAGAGAAATCACCCTCGCCCAGGTGGATGGCCATGCTGTAATCCCTTCTCCTCCTGGGATTCTGAGCACGCTTGCACGCACATGCTCCTGGTGCGAAATTTAAGCTGCCAGGTCTGGGACTCGAACCCTCGTTGGCCATGCGGTAGTCCAGTGCCTTAACCACCAGGCCACCCGCTGGTCCCCAGGCCCCACATTGTAATCTCATTCGACTAAGGATTAGGGTTTCATCACATCAATTTGGGGTGGAGTCAGACCTTAGTGTAGCATTTAAGTCTTATCCACTTGGAAGTGATGTTATGTAAGGAGGGAACTTGGGGTCAGAACTCAGTGTTAAATGTGTGTCCAGAGTTAACCCAGCGTGGGTTATCGGCAGAGCTGTGCTTCCTCTCTGTCTTACCTGACTTCCTTTGCCAAAAATAAACTGTCCGTATGGGGGAGGCTCTATTTTTGGATCGTCTATGCTGTTTCTTTATTTTTCCACTTCTGTATCCATATCACACAGATTCCCAAGACTTTAGAGTAAGTGTTTGTACTAGCAGTGCAAATCCTGGAGTTCTTTCTGTGGCTTTTCCAGCTCTTTTAAATGTCCGTATGAATACTAGAATCAGCTTCACAATGTCGTAAACAGAAAAAGATTTTTAGAACTTTGAGTGCGATTATATTGATTCTATACATCAGTTTTAGAAGGATAAATTTCTTTTTTTAAGAATGATTTCATTTTATTAATCCTCATCGTCATTTTTAATTTGACCAGAGAGAGAGAGAGAAAGTGAGAAAGCAAGCCGCCAGGTCCAGGACTCGAACCATGGTCGACCAGTGCCTTAACCACCATGCCACCTGTGGGACCCTAGATGGATTAATTTCTTCAACATGTTGAACCTTCCACTCTATGGACTGGACAGAGCCTCACATTGATTTAGATTTTCTTTCATTTCTCCTCAATCATGCTACATTTTTTGTAAAGTGCTTACGTGTATGTCATTGGCTTCTTCTGCTATTTGCAAGACTTTCCCAGACTCTTGTAGCATTTTGAAAATGGGACCAGCAGATGGCATAGCAGTTACATTCCTCGACTCCCACATGGCTGGTCGTGGTTCGAGTCCCGGATCTGGTGGCTTCAAACTCACGCCAGGCATGTATTCGTGCGAGCCCCAAATCCCAACCGAAAAGGGGATTTACGGTATAGCCATCTCCTCTGGGGGGGGGATGATTTCTCACTTTCCCTATCTCTGTCTCTCTCTCTCTCTCTCCGGCAAATACATGTGCCCTATGGCAGCAACCTATTAAAAACAAAAAAGGAACTTAAAGTTCCTGTTTGATGCGATTATAGAAAAATGTATTTAAGTTTTCAGTTCAACAACTTGGATCGATTTTTACACATGAATAATGCTACAATTCTGACACGATTTTTCTGGTTATCCTTTATAGAAAATCACAGGGGCCAGCAGCTGGCACAGTGTTTAAGCCTCTCGACTCCCACATGGTGACGCAAGGTTTGACTCCCGGACCCGGAGACTTGCTTTGTCCTTTTCCCTGTCTCTCTGTGGTGAGCACGTGTGCCCTATAGCAAATTATTTTAAAATAATAATAACTACATTAAATTGTAAAGAAAGAAATCTACATCCCTTCCAAGTGAAAAACTAGTACTTTCTTAAAACTTTAAATACGTACCAAATATATAGTATGCGCAAGTATTCCAGTATTTACTAGAGAAAAATGAAAATTTGTGTTCTTACGAAAACCAAAAGCAGTATTTCTCTTGTCATCTTAGTAATGTGTTTTTTTATAATTATTTTAAAAATATTATTTTATTCAATAGTCACTCATTTTAATTTGACCAGAGAGATAGAGTGAGAGAGAGAGAGAGGGGACGTGAGCAAGCAAGCCTTCAGTTTCGGGACTCGAACCATGGTTGGCCGCGTGGGAGTCCAGTGCCCTTAACCACCACACCACCTGCCAGCCCCAATAGAAAGGTCAGGGTTTCCTTTTCTTTTGTTATTATTGATTCCTTCTTCTCTTCCTCTTCCTTTTTTAAATTTTTTTCCCCAGAAGCTGTTTGGATTTTAATCGTGATGCGGGATTCATAGGAAGAAACATTTGGTTTTGTCCAGAGCCCGTCTCCACTCTGGTGGGGAAGTCCAATGAAGGTCATACCCCGCCAGCCCTGCACCAAAAGAAATTTGTAAAAGTCCTTACTAAAGTTCGAAGTTTCTACGTTTGAAACTAGATCATTTCCATCATCCATTTGATCGGAGGGACCTCCTCCTCCTTTTTAATTTTACTTTTTTTTATTCTGATAAAGAGAGAGAGAGAGAGAGAGAGAGAGAGAGAGAGCATCCCAGCAAAGTCCTAACGCCACGATCCTCCCCCGGCTGCAGCCCGCCCTGGGACGTGGGCACGTGTGTGTCTGGCTGGTTCGCAGAGATTCCAGGTGTGAACCCGGAGTCTCTCCACGCGGGTCAGCCCTGCAGAACGTCCCGTTTGGCCGCTCTGTCATTGGACTGGCCACCGTCCCTGGGACTTTGACTCTGAATGTATGTGAGTGAGAAAAAGCACGTATGCCTGCATTTCAATTGATTCGCACCCAAAACACTTGCACTTTCATCTTTGTACCAACTCTTTGAAGCGCCCTACTGTGTGTGGGTGTGGATAATATTTTTAAAGAATGATATATTTGGGGCTGGCTGGTGGCATGGTGGTTAAGGTGCCGGACTCTTCATGCTGCCGAATGCGGTTCGAATCCCAGACCTGGCAGCTTGCTTTCTCGCTTTCCCTTTCTCTCTCTCAGTCTGGTCAAATTAAAAAAAAAAATAATAATAATAGCACCAGTAGATGGAAAAGTGGTTACATCGCTGGACTCCCACGTGGTCGACCACAGTTCAAGTCCCAGACTCGGTGGCTTGAAACTCATGCTGGACGCATGTGGGTGCATGCCCAAGATCCCGAGAGGAGAATGGAGGAGAAGGGATTGCGGCATGGCCATTCCCCCTGGGGGGTGATTTCTCGCTTTCTGTCTCTCTCTCTCTCTCTCTCTGGTCAGTTCATATGCCCTAAGGCCAAAACCTACACATGCACGCACACAATTCTTATAATAACAAATGGTATGAAATAAATAATCCTTTAAAAAAAGAACCTTTTGTTTGATTTTATTTACTATGATTATTTAATTTGCTTTAGGGCACATGTACTCACCAGAGAGAGAGAGAGGGAAAGTGAGAGAGCAAACTGCCAGGTCCGGGACCTGAACCACGGTCCTCAGTGTGAACGTACCTTAGCCTCCATGCCACCTGCTGGCCCCGGTGCATATAACTTTATTTTAGTGTTATTTTTGTCCAGTCTTTTTGGTTCTTCTTTGTAGATTTAGTGCAAAAACAGTGACCGTTTTTGCCAATGTCTAAAAGTGGCAGAAATCCCTTTCCCACTCTCGAGCTGTTTTGCGTACACGTGCTTTCAGCTTTCATCAGCGCGGGCGGGAGTGGCTCTCAGGAGGTGAAGGCCGGGAGTGGGAAGGATGGCTGCGTGTCCGTGTGCTCTGCGCCGATCTGCCGGGGCCCTGTCCCTGAGAGCACGCCATCGCCCCCGGAGCCTGGCTTCCTGCCATCCCGTCCCGGCTTTTCTCTTTCTGTAAGCGTCTCCACCTACCCCAGCCCCCTCTCCTCTGAGCTCAGAACCCTTGTCTGGATTATCTCCAGCTCCAGAGTCTCTTCTTTCAAGGTGACCTGGCCCCCCGGCACCGTGTCAGGAGATGAGTCAGGGAGATGGTTATGACCCAAGGATAAAAATAAACACGCTGGGACCAGCAGTTAGCGTAATGGCTATGTCCTGAACTCCAATGTAGCCAACCGCGGTTCGCGTCCCGGACCCGGTGGCTTAAACTCACACCGGGCGCGTGTGCGTGCGTGCCCAAGATCCCGAGAGGAGAATGGAGGAGAAGGGATTGCGGCGTGGCCATCCCCCCTGGGGGTGATTTCTTGCTTTCTGTCTCTCTGTCTCTCTCTTTCTCTTTGGCAAGTGGTCATGTTCTATGGCAAAAACCTTAAAAAAATGAGAAAGAAAGAAAGAAAGAAAGAAAGAAAGAAAGAAAGAAAGAAAGAAAGAAAGAAAGAAAGAAAGAAAGAGAAAAAAAAGAAACAGACTTCACCGGGCCATGGGAGAGTGGTAATGCAACTAGACTTAGGTGAGAAAATTCCTTGTTGTGCGTCCCCAGGTTTCTCCGAGTTCCTGGGCCTGACCCTTGGGCCGGCAGAGACGGGTGTGGGTAATCTACGGGCATGGCTGTGTCAGTCTCTCTCTCTCTGTCTCTCGTGGAAGAAACAGATGAATAAACTGTTCTTTTTTTTCTTTTTTTAAAGGGTTTTTGCTATAGGGCACACGTGCTTGGTGGAGAGACACAGAGAAACACAGAGACAGGGAAAGAGAGAACTCACACCTCGGGGAGACCTCCGAAATGCAATTCCTATTCCCTGCAGTCTGCTCTTGGGATATGTTTTTTTGAGAGATTTTTTAGTATAAGGCATGTGTGCTCACCAGAGAGACAGAGACAGAAAGTGAGAAATCACCGTTCAGAAGGGATGGCCACACCACAGTCCATTTTCTTACCATCTCCTCTCGGAATTTTGAACAGGTATGCACACGTGTCTGGTGTGATTTTTTTTTTAAACTTTATTTATTTATCTTTTTTTTTTTTTTTTTTTATTTGACTAGAGAGGGATAGAGAGGGAGAAAGTGAAAAAGCAAGCCACCAGGTCTGGGACTTGAACCATGGTTGACCATGTGGGAGTCCAGCACCCTCAACCACCACGCCGCTCGCCAGCCCCTCTGGTGTGATTCTTAAACTGCTGGGTCCGGGACTAGAACTGTTGAGCGAGCCGTGTGTAATCTAAGTTATTTCACCATCACGCCGACTGCTAGTCCCAGAGCTTTCTGTTTTACCACTGTGCCACTGTCTGATCCCTCACCTTCGTCATCCTTTCCTCAAGAATCTTTTTCATGTTTCTTTGGCCACTGAGATACAAGGTGCATTTAGAGTATATTTCATGAGCCAGCAGGTGGCGTGGCAGTTAAGGCACTGGACTCCCACATGGCCGACGGCGGTTCAAGTCCCAGCCCTGGTAGCTTGCTTTCTCACTTTCCCTTTTTCTCTCTGTCTCTGTCTCTCTCTCTGGTGAGTGCATGGGCCCTATAACAAATTTTAAAAATAATCATAATAAATCATTCTAAAGAAAAAAAAAAAAAAAGAGTAACTGTCACCGAGGGCTAAGGAGTAAGGCCTGGCGGTCCGAGAGGCACGTGTGGGCCTCTGAGCCCGGTTTCTGTCTTGCTAGCTCTGGACGCTGGATACGGAGTCTGCTTTCGCATTAAACTTCTCTGGCCGGTGAAAGGTGGGATCAAACCGTCTGCGCCGTGCAGCTGTCAGGATTAGAAGGGACAGGCGTAAGCAGCTTAGGGCAGTCGCTCCGGAGCCGGCGGCCAGAAGCGTCTCGTAAAATAAGCTGCGATTACCACGCTCTTCGGTGTCCTTGACAGCTTTATAACGTCGCTGCTTTCTTTTTCTAAGGTTATTTCTGTCTTCCATGAGCCAGAGAGATGTATAGAGAGACAGAGAGACAGAGACACAGCACCCCCAGTGGGCTCTTTTTTTTTTTTTTTTGAGAGGTTTTTTTGCTATAGGGCGCGTGCGCTCGCCAGACAGACAGAGAGAGACATAGAGACAGAAAGCGAGAAATCACTCCCCAGGGGGGATGGCCACGCCGCAATCCCTTCTCCTCCATTCTCCTCTCGGGATCTTGGGCACGCACGCACACGTGCCCGGCGTGAGTTTAAGCCACCGGGTCCGGGACTCGAACCGCGGTTGACTACGTGGGAGTCCAGCGACATAGACATTACACTAACTGCTGGTTCCCAGCCCCAGTGGGGTCTTGAGGCCGCAGTCCACCCCAGCCTCTGCCAGCCCTGGCTCAGGGCACGCACGTGTCCGGGGCTCTGAGGGAGGCCTCTGGATGCGAACTTGCGAAGTTCCCCTGTGCGTCCACCATGCAGAGCATCCTGTTTTCCTCCTGCCCCCTCACCCAGGCCCCCCGTAGTTGTCAGAATGTGAGTTTTACTCTTGCATTTTGTTTTCATTTTAAGGCTTTTGCTGTAGGATGCATGTCATGGACAGACAGAGAGAGGGAAAGCGAGAAATCACTCCCCAGGGGGGATGGCCACGCCACAATCCCTTCTCCCCCATTCTCCTCCTGGGATTTGGGCACGCACACGCACGCACACACACACCCGGCATGAGTGTCAAGCCGTGGGATCCGGGACTTGAACCATGGTCGGGTATGTCCAGTGCCTTCACCACAATGACACCTGCTGGCCCTAATTTTGCATTTTCCATACACTCTCAATGTCAGGATGAAAGAGCTCCTATTTTGTCTTTTTTCTTTCTTCCTTCCTTCCTTCCTTCCTTCCTTCCTTCCTTCCTTCCTTCCTTCCTTCCCTCCCTCCCTCCCTCCCTCCCTCCCTCCCTCCCTCCCTCCTTTCTTTCTTTCTTTCTTTCTTTCTTTCTTTCTTTCTTTCTTTCCTCCTTTCTTCTTTCTTTCTTTCTTTCTTCCAGCTTTATCGGGGTGTATCATTGACAGATAAAATCTGGTTTATATGTAAGATCGTATGGCTTGACGTAGCTGTGAAATAATTACCGCCCTGAATGGACATATTCAACTCACTGTGTTGCCACTTCTTCTTTTTCTTCTCCTCCTCTTCCTTTTCCTTTCCTGTTTCTCCTCTTCTTCCTCCTCTTCCTCCTCCTCTTCCTTCTTTTCCATCAGGGAAAACATTGAAGAACCGCCATTTCAGCTAATGGTGAACGTACAAAGCTGTGTCATCCCTACCGTCTGCCCTGTCCTGTTACCTGTCAGATGTCCAAAATGTATCTCCTTCACATAACCAAAACTTCCTCATCAACAGCCGTCCTTTTCCTCCCCTCAGTCCCTAGAAACCACCTTGCTTTCTTTTTTTGGAGAGGTTTTTGCTATAGGGCGCATGCACTCACCAGAAAGACAGAGAGAGACAGAGAGACAGAAAGCGAGAAATCACCCCCTAGGGGGGATGGCCACGCCGCAATCCCTTCTCCTCCACTCTCCTCTTGGGATCTCGGGCACGCACGCACACGCGCCCGGCGTGAGTTTAAGTCACTAGGTCCGGGACTCAAACCACGGTCGGCTTCGTGGGAGTCCAGCGACATAGCCATTACGCCAACTGCTGGTCCCGACCACCTTGCTTTCTTTTAAAGAGAGATTTTACTATAGGGCATGTGCACTTGCCTGAGAGACAGAGAGACAGGAAGTGAGAAATGTCCCCCCCAGAGGGGATGGCCAAACCGCAATCCCTTCTCCTCCATCCTCCTCTCGGGATCTTGGGCATGCACGCACACACGCCCGGCATGAGTTTTAAGCTGCCAGGTCGAATCCATAGGAGTCCAGCAATGGAACCAGGACACCATCTCCTGGTCCCTAGCAACTAGCTTTCTGTGCTCAGCTCTCCTGAGGGGTGTTCACAAGTTCATGAGAAATGAGTATTATGAAAATGCTGTGCGTAGATTTCAGTTATTTGCACCAAAATACTTATATCTTAATTCCATGTTCCCATAAACTGTTTAAAATATCTGCACATGAAATATTTAAATTGTGCTTTTTAGGGACAGGCAGTTGGCATAATAGCTGTTGCTGGACTCCCATGTAGTCGACCGCAGTTCGAGTCCCGGACCCAGTGGCTTAACCTGTGTGTGTGTGTGCCCAAGAGGAGAACGGAGGAGAAGGGATTGCGGTGTGGCCATCCCCCCGGGGGGTGATTTCTTGCTTTTTCTCCTTGTGTCTGTCTGGTGAGCCCTATAGCAAAAATCTCTCAAAAAAGAAAGAAAGATGGACAATTCTCCGTCCTGCTCTTCCCTACACTTTCTGAAGGCTTACCATTTGGCATTCGTGATTTGTTGAATGTTTGTTTCTCTCTTTTGACAGTCCGCTTCTCGAGGGAGCAGACCAAGTCTGTGTAACCCAGTCTTCTGTCTTCACTACCTGTGTCTCCGTAACTACCTGTCCCATGCAAAATCCATGCCTAAGTTAATACAAGAATAAACTGAATTTTCTGAAGCTCAGATCAGAAGTTTGGGAACTGGGTCTCCAAGTTATTGATCTTCTCTCCAGGTTGACCCCTCAAAATCTCTTGAAAATTGCCTGGTAGCATGGGTCCGCAGGATTAGGGCTTTCTTAAATCTTCCTGGCCACGGAAGAAGGAGCCCACTTTGAAGTCTGGTCGTGCCCATTCCTACAGATCCTGCAGCGTGTTTGCAGAGAGTGGTATCTGAGTTTCTGGTCTTCATTCCACGTCAACCCCCTTTAAATCTCTTGGACCTTGCCTGGAAATATGTTTCTGAAGTCTTCGTGGCCCAGGAAAAAGGAGTTCACTTTGAGGTCCAATCCTCCCCATCCCCGTAGGTTCTGCAGCGTGTTTGCCGTGGAATTCCTTTGGATTTCAATATATTCTCCTGTCTCTGTTGTCCACACTCATTCCGTCAGCTGCAGGAGCTTTTGGAGCTGTTAAAAATCCCTGTTTGTGGGCACAGGCTTGCTCACTGACCATGTATTTGTCAGGGAAGGTTGGATGCTGTAACAAACATCCCCCAAACACATCAAAGTTGATTTCTTGTTTGTGTTGAGACCAGCTGGGATGGCAAAGGTGTCCTCTGGTCTATGCAGTCATCCAGGGGTCCAGGGTCTTCCCATTGTTCTCCACCTTCTTCTAGGACAGCCCTTCTGCAATGTGATTCGTTAAGACGAGGGAAAGCCTCCCTTTGAAGGCAGGTGTTGTGCAGAAAGTACTAACTCTGCATGTAGGAATGGGGTGAGCTATACATCATCTTTGAGAGAGCTGAATAAAGAATTCCTTTCTGAAGGTTTTCACTTTCTGGTGGAACCTCAGTTGTAATTGGGTGGAAGGAATCTTCTTCATCATCCTCTTGGTGGGCAAAAAAAAAAAAAAGAAGAAGAAGGAAAGGCACTGTGCCCCCTCACTACCTAGCCTGAGGGTAAGTCACGGCATATGTGCTCGGTGAGCATTAGTGATTGAGATTTAGTTGCATGGCTGTACCCTGGGTGTTGGCAAACTGTGGGATGGAGTTGGGAGGGAGAAGGAGGGGGAGCCGGAGAAGGAGAAGAAAAGAGAAAGAAAAAAACAGAAGGAGGAGAAGAAAAAAAGAAAGAAAAAGAAGGAGAAAAGCAAGGAGAAGGAGAAAGAAAGGAGGAGAAGAAGGAAAGAAAAAAGAAGAGAAGGAGAAGGCGAAGAAAGAAGAGAAGAAGAAAGGAAGAAGGAGAAGAGGAAGGAAAAGAAGAAGAAGAAATGAGGAAGATGGTGGGATGCAGAAATCGCTTACTGTCTGTTGATACCATATATAGTCTTCTCAACTAGACTGGTCTGAGGTAATTTCATGTTGGGTAAATTCTCCTTACAAGCTAAATGAGGTATAGCAATTGAATGCATGAAAAATCATAATCATAATACATTTAAAAAGAAAAGAAAGAAGATGGAAGAGAGAGAAGCAGAGGAAGAAAAAGAGGAGAGGTCTCCAAGGTCAATCTTCTGAGGCCGAATGGTCGTTGAAAGTAGGTTCCCGGGCTTGTCACCTCTACCACACACCTCACTGTCAACCTGCATGGCACCTGCAGCGTGCACGCAGAAATCACAGATGCTCGAGGTGAAGCTGCGTTCATTTGCATGCAGGTTTGTCCTAACTTGCTTTTTGCTCTCTTTCTCTGTGCCAGGTAATAAGTTGCCCTGACAGTGAGACTTCCGCTGGAATCGTGCATGGTCTGCTGTTACGCCCCTCCCCTCCGATTGCAGAGTCCCCAGAGATCCAATGCACCTGGGTATACCACGTTTGCACCTGTTACACTTCACATCTGTCATTGCCTGTGATGCCGTCAGAATGTCTCTGCCAATACCAAACATGATGCCGTTTTTTTAAAGGTGTTGGCCATAGGGCATGCTTGTTTGCTGGAGAGAGACAGAGAGAGGGAAAATGAGAACTTACCCCCTAAGGGGGATGGCCACACCACAGTCCCTTCTCCTCCATTCTCCTCCTGGGAGTTTGGGCACGCACACACGCATGCCTGGTGTGGTTTTCAAGCTGCCAGGTCTGGGACTTGAACCATGGTTGACCATGTGGGAGTCCAGCGCCTTAACCACCATGCCAGCATGCTTTTTAAAATTCCTCCTTGGCGCTTGATGAGGTCCATCAGCCTGGACTCAGTTATATTGTAATTCGTCTGTTTCTCTCTTCTCCTAGAAGAGCAAGTATCTGGTTGGCTATTCAGACTTCTTTCTCCCCCATCATCCTTGTATTTCCTTTCGTCATTTAGTCAGTCTCATGCACCTTGCTTTAGGAAGAACTAGAAAAAGAAAAAAAAAAGTACAGCAGAACATATATGTCTTAATTTTTAAAGTTTTTGGTAGTAGGGGCCAGCAGGTGGTGTAGAAGTTGAGGCCCTAAACTCCCACGTGGCCAGCCTGGTTCAAGTCCTGGACCTGGCAGCTTGCTTTCACTTTCCCTCTCTCTCTCTCTAGTGAGCACATGTGCCCTATAGTAAATGAAAATAATAATAATAATAATAATAATAATAATAATACCCTGATAGCAAAAGTCACTCTAAAAGAGAAAGACAAAAAGATTAGTAACAAGTAAAATTAAATAAATAACTATTTAAACATATTTTTGGTAGGACTTACCCTAGTGTCTAAATCAGTATTGATGGAGAATGAATATATATATTTTTTGTCTTTTATTGTTGTCTCTAGACAGAGAGATTTTTTGCTATTAGGGTGTGTGCACTTGCCAGAAAGACAGAGCGAGACTGAGAGACAGAAAGTGAGAAATCACCTCCCAAGGGGGATGGCCACGCTGCAATCCCTTCTCCATTCTCCTCTCAGAATTTTGGGCACACACCCGGTGTGAGTTACAAGATGATGGATCCGGGACTTGAATCGTGGTTGGCTACATGGGAGTCCAGTGCTTCAATCACTATGTCCCCTGTGGTCCCAAGAATATTCTAGGTTTTCCTTCTGCTGAATGTACCCTCTGGAACCTAGGTACCCATAACCGCACATCATCAGAAGACTGACTTCGCAGACAGCCTTTCCTGACTCTCGGTGTGAGACCGTCTTAGGGAAGTGCCCCACAGCTGCTGGGTACAAACCAGTCATGTCCCTCTGTGGGAAAGTTAGTGCTGACAGATTGCCTAAAAGCTTGCAGCATACCCTCCTGGACAAGAGAAGGTGGGTGGCTCAGGAAGAGGAAGAAATGGTGACTCTCAGCTTTTTCCGCCGTCCCAGAAAAGGTCATCTAGTATTGGGGGTTACTGTAATTGCTTTTTCCCCCATAACAGACTCTCTGGGGCCAGCAGATGGCATAGCGGTTAAGGTGCTGAACTCTCACATGGCTGACTGTGGTTTGAGTCCTGGACCTGTCTCCTAGAGAGAGACAAAGAGAGGGAAAATGAGAACTTACCCCCTAAGGGGGATGGCCACACCACAGTCCCTTCTCCTCCATTCTCCTCCTGGGAGTTTGGGCACGCACGCACGCATGCCTGGTGTGGTTTTCAAGCTGGCTTGCTTTCTCTCTCTGTAGCAAATTAAATAATGATAATAATAATAAATTCAATTAAATTAAATAATTGTTTTTAAAAAACACTTTTTTAAATTAATTCATTTTTTTGGGAGAGATTTTTACTATAGGGCGCTTGCGCTCCTCAGAAAGACAGAGAGACAGAAAGTGAGAAATCACCCCCCAGGGGGCATGGCCACATCACAGTCCTTTCTCCTCCATTCTCCTCTCTAAATCTTGGGCATGCACGCACACGCGCCCAGCATGAGTTTAAGCCACCGGGTCCGGGACTTGAACCATGTTTAACTATGTGGGAGTCCAACAACATAGCCATTACAACAACTGCTGGTCCCCAGAAAAAAATCTTAAAAAAATTAAAAAGAGCTCTCTCATTTAGGTTAAGACTCTGGTTCCCTGCAGCCCACCGCGGACTAATGATGGAATGGTTATGTTTCTAGCAGCCAACGCATAAAGCCGCAAGTAGCCCGCCTGAAGATACCTTGGAACCACGCCAGGAGCCCCCTGTTGAGGTCATCGGGGAATCTGGTCCCCAGGATGCGCTGGAGGTGGTATCTGAACCCTCTGCCTTGTCCGGCTCTCCTGATGGACACTCTTAGCCATCGCTGGGCTTGGCTGCATGCGAGCACCCCCACTAACCCACCCACTTTGCAACCCCGTCTGGTTGACTAGGTGCCTTCCTGCCTGCCTCTCCGGGCCTGCCATCCATCGTCCGCTCTCTGCCATTTGCCTGGGTGGCCGGTCTGCTGTCCTCTGACTCCAGCTGTGGTCACCATGCCGTTCTCTCTCTGAAAGCTCTTCTGCTCACAGTGATTGAAGGGGAGTTGAAGGGCTAGGAGAACAGAGGTGCCATGATCCGCTTCCTAAAATAAAGAGAATAAAAGCTAGGACATTGAGGGCGATGGCAAGTATCGGGGTCCAAACAGAGCATGCAACAGCTTCTTCTGCGTTAGCAGTGAAACGACGCACCTACCCCTCCTCTTTCAGACGTTCTTGCCTTCAACTTCTTCCTTTCCCTCGGTGCATTGACTCAAAGCACGTGCGTCTTCTGTTTTTCTTTTTCTGAGAATATTTAACAGCACATTTTGATCTGTAAGTCACAGTCACGGCAGCTCTAGAGCTGGGTATTGGGACCAGGATGAAAGGTAGTATTAAACAGGAACTTCACATATAATCAGGGCCGGCAGGTGGCGGGGTGGTTAAGGCACTGGACTCTCATGTGGCCAACTGCGGTTCGAGTTCTGGACCTGGTGGCTTGCTTTCCCACTTTCTCGCTCTCTCTCTTCCTGTCTGGTCAAATTAAAATAATAATAAATAAGTAAAATTAAGTAAATCTTTTTTTAAAAAAGAAAAATATAATCTGCTAAATGACTTTACCAGAGGTCTCCGTTGGAGAAAATGTGGGTGTTTTTTGTTTTGTTTTGTTTTGTTTTTGAGAGAGATTTTTGCTGTCAGGTGCATGTGCTCACTGGTGAGACTGAAAATGAGAAACCCCTGCCAGGGCAGATGGCCATGCCTCAATCCCTTCCCCTCCATTCTCCTCTTGAGGCTTTGGGTGCACACGCACACACTTGCCCAGTGTGGGTTTTAAGCTGCTGGGACCAGGACTTGAACCACAGTCAACTACGTGGGAGTCCAGCCATGTAACCATTACGCCGTCTGCCGGTCCCAAATAACAGTGAAATACTTCAGCCTTATTGCCAGGATTGTAGGTGATGACGGCAAATTCCTTTGGTCGCGAGGTTGGATGCGAGTTTGCTTTCTCGGCACGTCCGTCTGCTGTGTAACGCCTTGAGGGTCTGTGAGTCGCATCTGTGCCGGCGTGAGTGCGCTCTCGGGCAGGCAGCCTTGGACAGCTCGGCCATGTGGCAGGTTTGGGGCCCTGTGTGAGTTCATTTCCTTCTTTGAGACTCCGTGAAATGCAGGGTGCATTACCCCGCTCGGAGAGCGTTGAGGGGATTAAGCAGAGAGCGGTCTGAGGAACCCTACTTAGTGTCCTGCTTAGAAAGACCAGCAGGCTGAGGGCAGTCCGGGGCTTGGTGGTGACGGTCAGCTGGATCCCACGTGGCCGAGGGGGCTGTTGGGAGTCCTGGATTTGATTGTGACGTGCAAGGTGAGTGTGTGGGTGTGTGTGTGTGTTTCTAGAACCCCCAAAGGAAGGAGGAAGTGGAGGAGAAGGAATTGCATGGTCATGCCCAATGGAGTGTGTTTTCTTGCTTTCTCTAACTCTCTCTCTCTCTCTCTCTGCATCTCGGGTGAGAGCACATGCCCCGCTGTGTCCTCAGGGTCCTAGAGAGGAGCTGACTTAGTGTCCTGCGTAATGCCGTCCTGTTTAAAATCTAAGGCGTGTGTTAATGCTCTCGGGTGTCTCTCCCTTCTTCTGAACAGGAGGGCTACGATCAATGTGCTCTTTTGTTCAAGGAACCTCCAAAGAGTTTAAGCAAAGGAAGTTCGCAAGGATTTCGGATTCTCTTTGGTACCAAAATCAACGTCTACTTCAATTCCATTTTCCCACAGACTTTCTGAAGTCCCCTCGTGGGCGCTGGGGTGTTGTATGTCCTGTTAATTGCAGTAAATTTTTTTTTTGTTTTTGAGAGATTTTTGCCATAGGGCACGTGCTCTCGCCAGAAAGAGAGAGACAGAGAGATAGAAAGTGAGAAATCACCCCCCGGGGGGGACGGCCACGCCGCAATCCCTTCTCCTCCATTCTCCTCTCGGGATCTTGGGCACTCACGTGCACGTGCCTGGCATGAGTTTAAGCCATCAGGTCTGGGATTCGAACCGCGGTCAATTACATGGGAGTCCAGCGACATAGCCATTACGCCACCTGCTGGTTCCTAATTCCAGAAAATTTTTAATTTTCATGAACTTAATAAGCTTAAGCCCAAGTGCTCTTAGAAGGGGAGAAATGTTTGGGTACCCTGGAATTGATTTTTTTTTCAATTTATTTTTCTTTCTTTGTCTCTCTTTATTGTTCCTTAAAACATTTTTTTTAACCGTCGCTATTTCTTTGATAAACAAGGCGGCTATTCATTTCTGTATATTTGGATAAAGTCTAGTGAGCATGGAAAGCAAAACCTTGTTATGTCAAACCTCTTTAAATGGAGGAGAAGGTAGTGAATGCCCAGTGGCCCCAACACTGTAACGTAAGGACCTGGTGTCTGACGCCAGCAGCTCACGCCGCATCTCGAAAGTAACTCTGTCAAAGTTCTGCCTCTGCCTCTTTGTCTCCATCCATGTCTCCCTCTCTCTGTCTCTCTCTGTCTCTCCACCCAACTGTCCATTCATCACCTGTCTCTCTGTACACTATCTATTTAGGAAGAACAATGGATAGCTAGACAATAGATTGTGTGTCTCTAATGTTGTAACAGGAAAACTTTTTCTTAAAGAATTACTTATTTAATTTTCTTTCTTTTTTTTAAGAGAGAGATGTTTGCCATAGGCTATGCGCTTTGTGGAGAGACAGAGACAGAAAGCATGTGTGCATGTATGCCCCAAATCCCGAGAGGAGAATGGAGGAGAAGGGATTGCGGTGTGGCCATCCCCCCTGGGGGGTGATTTCTTGCTTTCTGTCTCTCTGTCTCTCTCTGTCTGTCTTTCTGGCGAGTGCACGCGCCCTATAGCAAAAACCTTTCCCAAATAAATAAATAAATAACCTTGAAGAGCAATTCAAAATATTATAGGCGTTTTTTTTAAACAATTATTTTGTTTCTCTTCATTTATTTATTTATTTATTTGAGAGAGAGACAGACAGAGAGAGGGAAAATGAGAAAGCAAGCCGCCAGGTCTAGGACTCTTAGCTGTAGTCGGCCATGTGGGAGTCCAGCGCCTTCACCACCACGCCACCTGCTGGTCCCTGTTATAGGCATTATTTACCTGAGGAAAAAAATTTCTCTATTTGAGGCCGGCAGGTGGCGTGGTGGTTAAGGGCGCTGGACTCCCGTATGGCCGACCATGGTTCAAGTCCTGGACCTGGCGGCTTGCTTTCTCACTTTCTTTCTCTCTCTCTCTCTTTCTCCCATCTCTGGTCACTTTAAAAGAAATAAATAAATAGCTAGAGTTAAATATAATCATTTTAAAGGTTTTTTCTCTATTGAACAGTTTGGTTATTTACTGTGATAGGAAAACAGAGAGGGTTTGACAGGAGAATGTGTCACAACAGAGGAGTATGTAGAGTGGTTCAGTAGCTGGAAAGGAAAACTCTTCTTACAGAACCACAAATTCATGTCAGAATACATTTTAGAAACTTTCAAAAGCCACGAGCCAAAAAGCACCTTTTTCTAAGACTCATTGACGGACAAGCTACTGGTTTTCATTCACTGTTGGGTGAGCCACATGGATTTATTCCCATCTTTCTTGGTTTTACAGAGATTTTTGCTAGAGGGACTGTGCGCTCACTAGAGAGACAGAGACAGAGAGATAGAAAGCGAGAAATCACCCCCCAGGGGGGATGGCCACGCCGCAATCTCTTCTCCTCCATTCTCCTCTCAGGATCTTGCGCACGCATGCACAGGCGTCCGGCGTGATTTTCAAACTGCCGGGTCTGGGACTCGAACTGTGGTTGGCCGTGGGAACACCTTCACGGCTGCACCAGCTGCTGGCTCGTATCCCCATGTCTGGCTTGCACTCAGACAGCTCTGAAAACCCTCTCCCTTTGGCTTGCTCCTTCAGGTGGACCTGGCCATCTCGGTGTCCGAGATTTCCATCGAAGAAAAAATCAAGGAGGTCAGCCCGGAGGAGGAGAGGCGGAAGTGGGAAGAAGGGCGCATCGACTACCTGGGGAAGGACGCCTTTGCCCGCATTCAGGAGAAGCTGGACCGCTTTCTGCAGTGACCCCAGGGGGACGCCGTGCCGGACGCGGTCGGACGGGACCGTGTCGCCGGCTCCTGCCCTGGGGCTCTGTCTAGACCTCCCGAAAGGACACGCCTATACCCACGTGCCTCTACTGCCGGCCCGCCGGCCCGTGCCTCAGTGCCTGCCACGCCGCTGGTACACGCCCAGCTCGATGCCTCCCGCCCGCACCCTGCTGCCGTGCGAGTCACCACGGCGACTCGGCCCTCCCGGGAGGTCGCCTCTTCCAAACCGGGCAGGAATAAACGTGTGCTCCACCCTCGGCCTCGGTCTCTGCGCTGGCCCGGAGGACCTCCAAAACGCTGCCTTGCAGGGGTGCGCCCAGCCCCGTCCTCCTCGGCGGGTGTCAGACCTCCCGTCCATGTCCCTCTGTCCTCCCGTCCAGGTCCCTCTGTCCCCGCGCGGATAACACAGTAGGCTCTGCACCCAGTGCCTCCGGGGTCTGCAGAGTGGCGGGTCAGATGAGTTATTGGCGCCTTGGTTTGGTCCCTGCAAAGCCTCGCTGACGCATGACCACGGTCGTGGTCGCTCTGCTGGAAATCCCGAATGCCGTGCACGGGAGCCCCTTCTGGGACACGCCCGGCTATTTGGAAGGAAGGGTGTCGCTGGCTTGGCGGGCGTCCCGTCGCCCAAACTGGCTCAGTCGTGGGTTAGGAGAAGGCAGGGTGGGTGGCGACGTGTTGCCCACGAGCCCGGGAACTGGGGATACTCCGGTTAAGGGATGGGCTCACACTCGGTCGCTCTGGGGTGCTGTGTTTCACGACCTCTCCCCGTAGGAGCTTGCTGCACCGTGGAGCGGGTCAAAGCCAGGCCAGCCCAAGGGAACCAGCAGTTAGCCTAATGGTTATGTCTCTGGTCTCCCACGTAGTCGACCACGGTTCGCGTCCCAGACCCAGTGTCTTAAAACTCATGCCGGGCACGTGTGTGTGCGTGCCCAAGATCCCAGAGGAGAATGGAGGAGAAGGGATTGCGGCGTGGCCATCCCCCCTCGGGGGTATTTCTCACTTTCTGTCTCTCTGTCTCTCTCTGTCTGTCTGGCGAGCGCACATGCCCTATAGCGAAAATCTCTCCAAAAAAAAAAAAAAAAAAAAAAAGCCAGGCCAGCCCTGTCCTTTCTGGAGTGTTGTCAGTTTTAGGAGACCTCCCGCTTCCTTCCCCATCAGTCTCCCCCCGCCACATTCCTGACCACAGGAATTCACCCAAGGTGCCATGGCTCTCTCTGGGGGGCTGTTCGTGGTCTCCATGATGATCATTTAAAATGTGCATGGGACCAGCAGATGGTGTAGCAGCTTTGTCGCGGGACTCCCACATGGTCGACCACAGTTCGAGTCCCGGACCCAGTGGCTTAAAAATGACGCTGGCTGCATGTGTGTCCATGCCCAGATCCTGAGAGGAGAATGGAGGAGAAGGGATTGCAGCGTGGCCATCTCCCCTGGGGGGGTGGTTTTTCACTTTCCCCTCACTGTCTCTGTGTCTCTCCAGCGAGCGGATGTGCCTTATGGTAAAAACCTACTTAAAAAAAAAATAGGATGTGATGGAGAGGATGCAGTGTTTGCAAATGTCCATGCGGTTTATGGTCAGGCACTTGCTGTGGACAAGCAGAGTTAGAGGCTGGGGAAAGCTATGGAGGGGACATGTTCCTAAGGCATTTTAGTTCAGGGCACAAGCTCGCTCCTGTTCATGTCGCTGGAAACAGTGGCCCTCTGGAGAGAAGGCAGCATTGGCACTTCTGCAAGTCCAGGGTGGCCGAGGGGTTTTCCTCGTGACATCTGGGTGGTCAGAAGTCGGTAGACTTTGTTGGCGTGTCGATACGACGTTTCAGGGGTTCATTTCACACAGCCATATGGAGTTGGGGTGCAGTGGAAGTCAGACATCCGTAAGTGTGTCCCAGCACACACAGGCGGTGGCGTTGGTTCCTACGGAAGCCGAGTCTCTCCGGCGAGTCTTTCGGGGAGAGTGGATATTTTAGAGGAAGAATCTCGGCTTCTAATTCAGCTCCCGGAGCTGAGGGCTCTTGTTTTCAGGCACGGGTGCGTGGACGTAAGGTGCACATTCACCGTGACCTCGGGCCGTGCGTCCCTGTGTATAACCTCTTACTGCGTTTGGAGTAACGCTCTTGCACTTGAGTTAAGAGTTCGAAACTGCCACATGGTCTCCATTCTGTGCATGTGTGCTGAAAAATCTGATTCAGACTTCTTGCCCAGCAGAGGGTAGCAAGCTTTCTGTCTTTATTTTTTGTTGTCTTTTTTTTGGTTGTTCTTTTTTTTTTTTTTTTTGGAGAGATTTTTGCTATAGGGCGCGTGCGCTCGCCAGACAGACAGAGAGACACATAGAGACAGAAAGCGAGAAATCACCCCCCAGGGGGGATGGTCACGCCACAATCCCTTCTCCTCCATTCTCCTCTCGGGATCTTGGGTATGCACGCACGCACACGCGCCCGGCGTGAGTTTTAAGCCACCGGGCCCGGGATGCGAACCGCGGTCGACTACGTGGGAGTCCAGCGACATAGCCATTACGCTAACTGCTGGTTCCCAGGTTGTTGTTCTTTTTGGAGAGGTTTGTTTTTTTTTTTTTTTTTTTTTTTTTTTTTTTTTTGCTATAGGGTGCGTGCACTTGCCAGAGAGACAGAGAGACAGAAAGCGAGAAATCACCCCCCAGGGGGGATGGCCACACCACAATCCCTTCTCCTCCATTCTCTCTGGATCTTGGGCACGCACGCACACATGCCCCACGTGAGTTTAAGCCACCAGCTCCAGGATATGAACCGTGGTCGACTACAGGGGAGTCCAGCGACATAGCCATTACACTAACTGCGGTCCCTAGGTTTCTGTCCTTTTCCTACCATCAAGTTAAATGATCACATGGATTCTTAAATTTTCTTTTTTTTTTTTTTTTTCAGATTTTTGCCTTAGGGCACAGGCACTCTCTGGAGAGAGAAACAGAGAGAAGGAAGGGAGAAATCACCCTTCAGAGTAGACGGCCACACTGTAATCCCTTCTCCCCCATTCTCCTCTCGGGATTTTGGGCATGCACGCACATGTGCCTGGCGTATTTTCCAAGCTGCCAGGTTCGGGACTTGAACTGTGCACTTAGCCATGTAGAATCCAGCTGCCTTAACCATCGTGCCACCTGCCTGGCTCATACTGTTTTATAATACCAAAACCGTCTGACCTAAACATTTCCCCAAAGACCCCAGCATGCTATGCTGTTAAATTGTGGGCTGAACTCCCAACACGTGGATGTGGGAGACCCTTTGGGACCACCGCACACACAGCCAGGGTTGATTTCGATGGTTACCCGTGGAGAGGTTTCTCCTGTCTTTTCTGGGGGTGGAGGCCAGGGTGACAATGAACGTCCTCTCACGCAGCACGTCGCTCCCGCCACAGAGAGCTCTAAGCCTTCATGACAGTAACGCCCGTCTTGCAGAGTTCTCTGGAATGTGAGAGTCTGTACAGGAGGGGTTGGACCCTGGGGAGAAGGAGGGAGGGATGCAGGAAAAACAATTGCAGGGACACATGGATGGAAAGCTATCTCCTGAGGATGTGCATGCTCGTATCTTGGACTAGACTAACATGCAATGCACGAAGCTTTGGAAACCATATTGTCTGCCGTGAGGAGTACAGTGACAACATTTTTTTAAAGCTGAAAAATGAAAAAAATAAAGAATCAAAAGTATAAAAAGAATATGCTGCTCTAGAACCCATTTATGATTTTGATGATTATTTTCATGATGTTGACTTTTTTTAAAAAGAGGTTTTTGCCTTAGGATGTATGATCTCACTAGAGAGAGAGAGAGGAGAGAGAGAGAGAGAGAGAGAGAGAAATCACCCCCCAGGGGCAATGGCCACGCCACAATCCCTTCTCCTCCATTCTCCTCTCGGGATCTTGGGCACGCACGCTCATGTGCCCAGCGTGAGCTTTAAGCCACCAGGTCTGGGACTTGAACTGCAGTCAGCCATATGGAAGTCCAGTGGTGTAACCACTACGCCGTCTGCTGGCTTTTCGGCTTTTTAAAAAGAATTATTGTATCCATCCTCATTATTTTTTTAAAAATTATCCAGAGAGAGAGAGAGAGAGAGAGAGAGAGAGAACGAGACTGGAAGCCACCAGGTCCAGGACTTGAACTATGGTCAGCCATGTGGGAGTCCAGCCGCTCCGCCGCCACAGTACCTGCGTCCCTGACAGTGACTCTTTGAAAAGCTCTCTGCTCGTGAAAGACTGCATCTTCACGATGCGTTTCGTTGCTTCTTCTGGGTGTTCGTCCATCGTCATCTGCTCTTCCACATGGACTCTGGCAGTCTCTCTCTCACTCTCACTCTGTCCCTCTCTGGTTACATCAAATAAATAAATAAATAAATGTTAGATAAAAATAACTCTTAAAAAAAAAAAAAAGGGGGTTATTTAGAATCGCAAAACACCCGGTGTTCTGCAGCTTTAGTCAGTCACAGAAAACATCCTGCCTTTCACTCCCACTTCTCCTTCCCCCCCATAAAAGACTAAATATGGGGACAGCTCGGGGCTGTAGCCAGCTGCTTCAGAGACATCTGGACCACCCGACACCCATTTCTCTCTACTTCCGTGTCTGTGTTTCTTTCCAATCCGCCGTCGCTCCCCCTCAAGGTCACGTGTCCCCCTGCGGGGTTGTGGAACGGGAGGAAAATGAGGTTACGAGGTCACACTGGTCATCTGGAAGAAGTGGGCCAACCCATGGCTTCCGTAGTACAACGGCGCTTCCGTTCTGCAAGGAGGAACCCCTGGGGTTTCAGTTGGGGACTGTGACGATCCCTCGTCCCCCGGGGACATCTCACCTGTGACTGTATTTAGTTGTTGGAAAGTCATGACGTCGTGTTCTGTTTTCCTACGCAAAAATGCATCATGACTCCTTGGCGACCCAATGGCATCCCTCGAAGACCCTCAACCTGGGCCAGTAGTATGTGACGCGGTGATTCTGTCATGGCTGGCCCCGGTCATTGCCACGCACTCCGAGGTACAAAAGAGTTCTTCTCGGGGCCAGCAGATGGCGTGGTAGTTCAGATGGTAGACTCTCACATGGATGGCCATGGTTTGAATCCTGAACCTGGTGACCTGAAAATCACGCCAGGCATGTGTGTGTGTGTGCCCAAAATCCCAGAACGAGAATGGAATAGAAGGGGCTGGGGCATGGCCATGCCCACGGTGAGGGGATTTCTCAGTTTCCCTTTCTTTGTGTCTCTGTGTCTGTCTCTGTCTCTCTATCTCTTTCTCTGGTGAGTGCACACAGCCTGTGACAAAAACTAAAACAACAAAACCTCTTCTGTTTTCTTTTCTTTCTCTCTTTCTTTTTCCTTCCTTCCTTCCTTCCTTCCTTCCTTCCTTCCTTCCTTCCTCTCTCTCTCTCTCTCTCTCTCTCTCTTTCTTTTCTTTCTTTCTTTTTCTTTCTTTCTTCTTTCTTCCTTCCTTCCTTTCTTTCTTTCTTTTTCTTTCTTTCTTTCTTTCTTTCTCTTCTTTCTCTTCTTTCCTTCTTTCTTTTTTTCTCTTTCTTTTTCTTTCTTTCTTTTTTCTCTTTCTTTCTTTCTTTCTTTCTCTCTTTCTCTGTCTTCCATCTTTCTTTTGTTCACTCTCTCTCTCCTTTTCTCTCTCTTATTAACTACTGCTATAGTTTGAATACGTCCGCCCTAAAATTCATGGCCAGATGAAGAGGGTGAAAACCTGACCCAGGGACCAGCAGTTGGTTTAATGGCTATGTCGCTGGACTCCCACGTAGTCGACCGCGGTTTGCGTCCTGGACCCGGTGGCTTAAAACTCACGCCAGGCGCGTGTGCGTGCGTGCCCAAGATCCCAAGAGGAGAATGGAGGAGAAGGGATTATGGTGTGTACATGCCCCCCTGGGGGTGAGTTCTTACTGTCTGTCTGTCTCCTCTGGCAAGTGCACATACCCTACTGCAAAAAAAAATATCTCTCTTAAAAAATATAAACAAAAATTAAAAAATGACTTTGGGGCCAGCTCTTTAATTTAGTGGTTAAGAGAGCTGGATTCCACAAAGACAGCTGCAAGTCCATCCCAACCCTGAATCCCCAGTGGGTTGAAAACATTCTGGGCCTGTGTGTATACACGCCCCAAATCTGAGGATCTATGTTCGTGCATTTCCCAAATCCTAACAGGGTGGACACATGGAGATGCTTCTGTCTTCAGTCTCTTTCTGGCAAGTGTGTGTGCCCTTTGGCATTTAAAAACAAAAACAAAAATAAACAACCAGGTACCTCTTTCAGAACGCGCTTTCTGGAAGTGCAGGATAGTTGACCATATAGGTGTTTCTCTTTGTGAGGATTTTCTATCGCAGGAGAATGTCCTCTGATAGAACAAACCCAGGAATTAGAAAAAAATGAAAATAGCCAGATGGAGAAAGTGTGCGTGAGCCCCAGGGTTCCCGTGGGATTTTTGCAGCCTCTCCTTGGTGACTTCATAGTCACACTGGAGCCTGGTTCAATCCACGTGGCTCAGCTCGCTTGCTTCTGTCCAAGAAGAGCTCAGAGATGTTTCACTCGGCATTTGCGCACTGCTCGGTACCTTGGTATTCAGGCCGGGTTCCTTCCATTAGACAGGGTCAGCTCGGGATAGAGCAAAGGAGCAAAGTCCTACCAGAATTGAAGGGGCAGACTCTGGAAAGCGGGCATCAGGCCAAGAGGCTAGTCTGGGCATGGTGCCCTTAAGTAGACCAACAAGAACCTCCCAGAAGACGATGTTAGCAGTTGAAGGTCTTTTCGGAAGCCCTGTGAGTTTAGCTATTGCTACAGTCTGAATGTTTGCATCGTCCCACTCAAATCCGTGTTGAAATCTTCATCCTCAAATAATAGTATTAGGAAGTGGGGCCTTTAGGAGGTCGCAAGATCGTAAGAGTACCGCTGTCATGACTGGGATTATGAAAGTGTCCCCATAGAACTCTCTCGGCGATTCTACCGAATGAGGACGCGGTGAAACAGCGCCATCTAGGACCAGAAAGTGAGTCCCCACCAGAACGTGGACTTCCACCCTCCAGAACTGTAAGCCATCGATTGCTACTGTTTATGAATTACCTGGTCTATGGTATTTTGTCATAGCAGTATGAACAGATGTTAGAGACTTGTACAGTGAGCTGGGAGGTAGCCTCTTAAAAATGGCTGAGGCCAGGACCAGCAGTTGGCATAATGACCATGTTGCTGGACACCCATGTAGTCGACCACGGTTCGAGTCTCAGACCCGATGGCTTAAACTCAGGCCAGGCACGTATGTGTGCGTGCACAAGATCCCAAGAGGAGAATAGAGGAGAAGGGATTGCAGAGCGGCCATCTCCCCTACAGGGAGTGATTTCTCATTTTCCCTCTCACTGTCTCTTTCTGTGTCTCTCTCTGATGCACATACACACACCCTATGGCAAAAAACTAAAAAAAAAGAAAGAAAAATCATATTGTGTGCTATGAAGATGTACAGTGACTAAATGTCAATAAGAAAGAAAGGAAGCAGTGAAGAAAACAAGAAACAAACAAACAGAGGCCAGCAGGTGGCGTGTGGTTGAGGCGCTGGACTCCCACACGGCTGATCGCGGTTCAAGTTCCGCATCTGGCAGCTTGCTTTCTCACTCCCCCCCACCGTGAACTCATGTGTGCTGTAGCACATTAAAAATAATAATAACAACAAAGAGAATTAAATAAATAATTCTTTAAAAAGCAAGCGAGCAAGAGATAACTGAAAAGACAAAAAAAAATAAATCAATACAGACTTTTTCTTAGTCATGCTATCTGTACCAGAAAACAAGGGTGCTCCTGAGAGGAGAATGGAGAAGGGATTGCAGCGCAGCTACCTCTACTGGGTGTGTGTGCGTGTGTGTGTGAGTGTGTTTGATTTCTCACTCCCTTCTCTCTCTGGAAGTGCATGTGCCCTATGGCAAACACCTTTTTAGTTCTTTTAAAGGCAAATGTATTTCCCATACTTATCCTTCGCTCATCCTTGGCGATGTGTCCACCAGCCCTGGAAGGCTCAGTCCCCTCCCCTTTCTGCAGCCCAGGGTACTGGTCAGTACAAGCTCGAATCAGTCAACCGTTGCTTGACCTCCGTCTTCTGTGGGACACCTGGACAGATGCATAGAAAGTAAAGTCCTTCTTGCAATCTCTTTCATTCAAAATCCAGCAAGGGAACCTCGCAGGAGAGAGGAGAACCGTTTTCCTTTTCCCTGCAATGCTGACTTGGCAGCAGGCCTGTCCCAGCTGTCCCGGGAAACAGGTGCGTGCCCCGACCGCATTAATAATTACAGATTTCTCACCACTCTGTAACTGGCTATGCAGAAAACAGTAACAGGTTGTATTCTGGACACCGATGATGAGAGTTTTTACACCCAAGAACTCATTCACATAAAAAGAAGAAAAAGATGATTTTTTTTATTTAAAATGTTTTCCCAGAAGGTGTGTTCACTCCCTGCAGAGAGAGACAGAGAGAGAGAGAGAGACTGCCCCATTTCTCCCTCCTGTTGAGATTTTGGTCGTGCATGAACATACCTGTGGCATGTTTCTCATGCCATCTGGTCTAAGACTTGAAATGCATGGCTAGCCATGTGGGGTCCAGACATCAGAACCAGCAGACCGTGGACGGACCCAAGGAGAAACAATCTTTTTTTTTTAGGTGTTTTCCATAGGACGCAACAATTGCCAGAGGGGAGAGACACAAAGACAGTGAGAGGAAAAGCGAGAAGTCACATTGCAATCCCTTCTCCTCCGTTCTCTTCCC
The DNA here is from genome assembly GCA_026018925.1 of Tupaia tana. Lineage (NCBI taxonomy): Eukaryota > Metazoa > Chordata > Mammalia > Scandentia > Tupaiidae > Tupaia > Tupaia tana. The sequence goes on along the minus strand of JAKSZU010000031.1, from coordinate 12,507,214 downwards.
AGGATCTTGGACATTCCTGCACACCCGCCGGGTGTGATTTCCAAACTGCCAGACCTGGGAGTCAACTGAGGTCGTCCACGTGGGGGGAGTCCAGCAGCCTTTTTTTTTTTTTTTTTTTTTTGGAGAGGTTTTTGCTATAGGGCGCATGCGCTCGCCAGACAGACAGACAGAAAGCGAGAAATCACCCCCTGGGGGGGATGGCCACGCCGCAGTCCCTTCTCCTCCGTTCTCCTCTCGGGATCTTGGGCACGCGTGCACACACGCCCAGCGTGAGTTTTAAGCCACTGGGTTCGGGACGCGAACCGCGGTTGACTACATGGGAGTCCAGCGACACAGCCATTACGCTAACTGCTGGTCCTCCCGGGAGTCCAGCATCTGAACCGCTGTACCACCTGCTGGCCCCAGGAGAGATAATCTTGAAAGAATCTGGATGAATCTTTGGAGCGCTGAGACGACCTTCTGTCTGGTTCGATGGTACTGTGTGGAAGTTACATTTTCCATGTTTTCAGAGAAAACCCTTACCTTGTTGGCTTGTGACCGGTGACAGGAAAGCGCCCCAAACAAAGAGACACTTGCTGTGCTTCCCTGGAGACTCTTGGAGCCTGTGAAGACAATGGGAATAGCCACATTCCATTTTCAGCCTTCTATTAATATTTCTACGGGTGATGTCCTCACTGAGGTTGGGTAGACACTTGTCCAGGGCATGTCTCATTGAGACGTTGACTTTTTTAAAAGATATTTTTGCCTTAGGGTGCATGTGCTCTCCAGAGACAGAGAGAGAGAGAGGGACAGAGAGACAGAGAGACAGAGAGAGGGAAGTGAGAAATTGCCCCCCAGGGGGGATGGCCATACCGCAATCCCTTCTCCTCCATTCTCCTCTCAGGATCTTGGGCACGCACGCACACACGCCCGGTGTGAGTTTTAAGTCACTGGGTCCAGGTTGACCATGTGGGAGTCCAGCACTGTAACCTCTATGTCATCTGCTGGCCCGACGTTTTTATTTTTTAAGAGGTTTTTACTTTAGGATATGTGTGCTTGTTGGAGAGAGAGAGAGACAGAGACAGAGAGAGTGAGAAGGAAAATGAGAAATTACCCCCCAACGGGGACGGCCATATTGCAATCTCTTCTCCTCCATTCTCTTCCTGGGATCTTGGGCATGTATACACGCATGTGTGTGATTCTCACGTCACCAGGTCCGGGACTTAAACCATGGTCGGCCGTGCGGGAGTCCAGCAATACAACTACTGGGCCATCTGCTGGCCCCATGATGTTTACTTTATATTCAACCCTGGGAGCAGATGTGAGCTCCTCAAGGTTGAGCCCCTGGGCACTCGTAACCTCTCTCCACACCTACTTGGCACTGGGGGAAGGTCTCTGTTGCTCCCCTCTGACCTGAGCGCTCTGCCCCCTGATTTTCCCTGGGGAGCTGCCAGGGCAGGGCGGAGTTAGGCGGAGGACTCTGAGACCCGGACTTAGCCCGCCCCCTCCCACAGTCTGCAGCTCCCGGCTCACGGGAAAGGAGAGGAAAGGAAGATTGGAAGTCCAGCTTGCACCCAGGTGAGCGGAGGGGTCAGTCTGTGTCTCCCTGCATGTCCCTGAGCCAAGGGAGGCTATTGAGGGAGGTGGTCGGCCAGGTCAGGTGGCAGCATGGTGGGATGTGGAGGGACGCCCATGGGACAGACCTCGGTTTGCATCCAGAGATGTCCCCGAGTACATGACCGTGACCTGGGAGGGCTGACACTGGGGTGGGTTGTGGCACGGACACCCCATGGGGGATGTCTCTCTATCTGTCTCTAATTATATCTATCTCAGAAGAAGAAAGAAAGAAACTTTAAAAGTTGACATGGAGGGCCAGTTGGTGGCGTGGTGCTTAGGGCGCTGGGCTCTACCTGACCGAGTATGGTTTGAGTCCCAGACCAGGAGACTTGCTTTCTGACTTTCTCTCTCTCTCGTTGGTCAAATTAAAATAATAATAATAAGGGACCAGCAGATGGCATAGCAGTTATGTCCTGGACTCCCACACTGTTGATCGTGGTTCAATTCCCGAACCTGGTGGCTTTCAACTACTGTCAGATGCATGTGCGTGCGTGCCCAAGATCCTGGGAGGAGACTGGAGGAGAAGGGATTGCGGCGTGGCCATCTCCCTCAGGGGGTGATTTCTCACTTTCTGTCTCTCTGTCTCTGCCTCTCTCTTTCTCCCAAACCAGGCATGCACCCTAAGGCAAAAACTTCTACAAAGAAATAATAATAATAATTAAGAATTATGTTTTTAAAAACTGACATGGGGGGGCCAGCAGGTGGTATGGTGGTGAACACGCTGGACTCCCACACGGCTGACCACATTTTGAATCCTGGGCCCAGCCGCTTGAAAATTATGCAGAAGGAGACACCAGGTGGCATGGTGTTTAAGGGCACTGGACTCCCACATGGCTGACCTTAGTTCAAGTCCTGGACCTGGCAGTTTGCTTTCTCAATTTCTCTCTCTCTCTCTTTCTCTCTTTCTGTCCCTCACTGGTCAAACAAAAATAAACAAATAAATAAATAAATAAAGTTAAATGAAAAAAATTATTTAGAAAAAAGAAAGAAAATTATGCTGAGTGTGTGTGCTTGTGTGCCCCAAATTCTGAAAGAAAAATTAAGGCACTGAAGCACATCCATCCCTCCAGGGGTAATTTCTCACTTTACAGCTCTCTCTCCCTCTCTCTCTCGGGCAAGCACACACGCACTGTGGCAAAAACGAAACAACACCAAATGAAAACCCCCGACCCAAAAGAAAACAGAAACTGACATGAACTTGCAAGCAGACACTGGGGTGAAAATTTCTAGATCTCTTGGTTCTTTGTGATCTCGTTGGGCAAATTATTTCAACTCAATTCAACTGTAGGGTTGGCTGTTTGTGACTGACGATTTTTTCTTAAGTCTAGACGTGGAGGTATTTGCAAGGTCACATGCACCTGGTAAGAAATGATCATGGGGGGCCAGCAGGTGGCGTGTTGGTTAAGGTGGCAGGGTGAGCCCACATGGCCGACGGCGTGGTTCCCGTCCTGGACCTGGGAGCTTGAAAAACACACCAGGCACATGTGCATGCATGTCCCAAATCCAAGGATGAGAATGAGGAGAAGAGATTGCGGCATGGTCACCTCCCCTGGGGTGGGGGTTGATTTCTCAGTCTCTTTCATTCTGAATCTGCTGTCAGGTGCAGTCTTTGTCTTTGTCCAGTGAGTACAAGTGTCCTATTGGCAAAAATATTGAGAGAAGGAAGGAAGGAAGGAAGGAAGGAAGGAAGGAAGGAAGGAAGGAAGGAAGAAAGAAAGAAAGAAAGAAAGAAAGAAAGAAAGAAAGAAAGAAAGAAAGGAAGAAAGGAAGAAAGAAAGAGAAAGAAAGAAGAAAGAAAGAAGGGAGGGAGAGGGGGAGAGAGGGAGAGAGGGAGAGAGGGAAAGAGAAAAAGAAAAGGAAAGAAAGAGAGAGAACAAAAGAAAGAGAAAGAAAGAGAGAAAGAAAGAGAAAGAAGGGGGAAGAAAGGAAGAGAAAGAAAAAAGAAAGAGAGAAAAAATAAGAGAGAGAAAAGAAAAAGAAAGAATACAGAGAGCTAGCAGGTAACATGCCAGCACTCAGCATAGATTGAGTGGGGATATACAATGTGTGTCTTTCAAAGTTTGGCTCACTTAGGTCAACATTAAGTCTTCTATACTCACTCATTTTGAGTCAAATGATTGTTTTTCACAGCTGTGTAATATTCCGTAGTATCTACAGGCCACAGGTTTTCAACCCCGTCAGCAGTTTTGGGACACTTAGGTTGATTTCAAGACTTAACAATGGTCCATAATGCTGCAAAATCCTGAGAGGAGAATAGAGGAGAAGATGCATTAAAAGATTCTCAGTAGAGGCCAAAATTGGTAATAAATCCTATCTATACTATGTTTTTTTCTCATTCCACGGATTGGGTTGTTGTAGTTTCCTAATGACCTTAATCACAGGAAATGGGAATACTAACAGACACCCTATAGAAGCTCGTGTATTTCAGACACAATCTTCTTTATCTCCATTGTGAAATAGTAGTTCAATTTTCTCTCAGTAACCTGGATCAACCACCCTGCCCATACAGTAACTCTCTCTCTCTCTCTCTCTCTCTTGGCATAGAGACGCAAGGAGCCTCAAGGGTTTGAGTTGCCATCTTAACTTGCAGCTCTATGGAATTACGGTTGTACTTCCTGGTAAAAGCATTCCTCCCATGGGACAGCAGGGGATGCGCTGATTGAGACTCTGGGTTCCACATGGACAATTCCATGATTTAAACGCTGGACTCAGTGATTTGAAAAACACATCGGGCGTATGTGTGTGTGTGCCCAAAATCCTGAGAGAAGAATGGAGGATGAGGGACTGTGGGATGGCCATCCTCCCTGGGGGCGATTTCTCACTTTGCCTCTCTCTTTCTCTGTCTCTCTCTGGTGAACGCATACATCCTAGGGTGAAAATCTGGGAAAAAAAAGATAAAAGAACCTCTGAAACTAAGACCTCAAGGTAGACATACCTTGAAGATAGGAAGCAAGTGAGACTATGGCCTTTCTGCTTTTCTGTCTGGCCCCTGGAGAACCCTGATCATGTCAAGATGATAAAACTTTTCAAGAGTTTTAAGAAAACGACCAGGATTCTATATAATACTGTGAAGTAATAAAGTCCCTAAAGTGAAGCCAAGAGCCTACACCTACATACATAATTACAAAAGGTATGAGTGAAAAGTTTTATGGGACCAGCAGTTTGGCGTAATGGCTCTGTCGCTGGACTCCCATGTAGTCAACTATGTTTCGAGACCCGGACCTGCTGGCTTAAACTCATGCTGGGCACATGTGCGTGCATGCCCAAGGTCCCAAGAGGAGAATGGAGGAGAAGGGATTACAGCATGGCCATCCACCCCTGTGGGGTGATTTCTCGCTTTCTGTCTCTCTGTCTTTCTGGTGAGTGCACGAGCCCTATAGTAAAAACCTCTCCAAAAAAGAAAAAGAAGTTTTTGCTTAGTCATTTCTCATATTATCATCAACCCTCCATAAGACGTAGACTGTGAACAATATTATACTGTGTTACAGGATTTTTCTGGTGCATTCTCTACAGTGAAAGACAAGACAACATGAACAAACTGAAGACTCACAGGTAAGAGAAAATGACCTGCTGCAATGACTTCTCAATGAAACCGACATTTCTGCTGAGGATCTGCAACACAAATCCTCTTCAATGCTCCAGACTTCTGTCCTCAGTCGTGAGTGTGTCTGTGTAAAAGGCAGCCTCCCATGTGATAGGGAGTTGTGTTGGTGATGGTGAGCGTGGAAGGAGGGTAATTGTATAGTACCTACCAGTATTTTCCCAAAAGCTGTGAGAGTAAATATTGTCCATTGTTCCAATCATAGCACTCGAACTTTCAGATCCATTTGAACATGTATCAGTTACCAACTGCTGTGTAACAAGTTACCTGAACACTTAAAAATCATACATTGGTTGCCTTGTGCTTTCTATGATGTGTGGACTTGACCTAGCTGGTCTTCTGGATCAGGGTCTTCTATGTCAAGGTCTTCTGGGTCAGGGTGCCTCACTAGGATGCAGTGAAGGTGTTGGGGGGATTGTGGTCATCTCGATGTTCAGTTGAGCAGGATCTAAATACAAAATCACTCAGAGACGCTTTTGTTCCTTATAGGCTGTTGGGCTGAGGGCCTCAGCTTTTATCTGCCTGTGGGTCAGGGGCTGCCCTTAAGTTTTCTCTTTCCTTCTTCTCTCTTTCTTTCCTTCCTTCTTTTCTTTCTCTCTCTCTCTTTCTTTCTTTCTTTCTTTCTTTCTTTCTTTCTTTCTTTCTTTTTCTTTCTTTCTTCTTTCTTTTTTCTCTCTTTCATCTTTTTTATTTCTTCTTTCTTTTTTCTTCCATTTCTTCCTTTCTTCTTTCTTTCTTCTCTTTCTTTTTTCCCTTTCCTTCTTTCCTTCCTTCCTTCTTTCTTCTTCTTCTTCTTCTTCTTCTTCTTCTTCTTCTTCTTCTTCTTCTCTCTCCTCCTCTTCTTCTCTTCTTCTTCTTTTCTTCTTCTTCTCCTCCTCCTCCTCCTCCTCCTCCTTCTCCTTCTTCTTTTGCTCTAGGGTGCATGCACTCACCAGGGGGAGAGGAAGAGAGAGAGAGAGAGAGAAATCACCCCCAGGGTACACTGCAATTCCTTCCTCAGTCTCCTTTCAGGATTTTGGACACAGATTCACACGTGCCCGGCACAACTCTGAAGTCATTTGGTCGGGGATTCAAACCAAGCAGTCATGTGGGATCCTTAACCTCCACACCACCTGCTAGCCCCTCAGAGTTTTGTTAAATGTCCTTTCCTCTGAAGGCAAATATATCAGAGAGAGTAATTCAGCAAGACGAAAGTTAGACTCTTGGCAACAGTCACATTGAGGAAAAGAGATTTGGCAAAATCCTTTAGGAAGACTTGTGTCCTAAAAATTCCATTGATAGTATCCATGAGAGTTGCATTGCACGATTCCCAGAGTAGATGCCAGAATGTGTGGACAATACTAAACTCTATTTATATTATGGTTTTTTTTTTTAACCTCACCTGATAACAGACACTGATGCTAAGTGACTAATCGGTGGCTAGTTAACATACAACTCCTGTTGCTCAGGCTGGGGTGAAGTTTGTTTATGACCTTGCTTCTAGCCACATACCCTCACTTCTGACCTATCTTGCTGTTTGTACTGTTGGTGGTGGGAGGGATGTTGGGCCCAGAATCAGCAAGGGCCATCTTGGGAGACGGCCACCTCACACGACTGTGTTCAACACACTCAGTGGTGAGAGCCAGCAGATGGCGTGGTGGCTAAGGCTCTGGACTCCCATGTGGCTGACCGTGGTTTGAGTCCCAGACCTGGTGGCTTGCTTTCTCACTTTCCCTCTTTCTTTCTCTCTGACCAAATTAAAAACTAATAATAATATGTAAAATAAAATAAATAATTCTTTAAAATAAAAGTGAAAGAAACAGTGGCGATAAAAATGGAACACTTCTATCAAACCCTTCAAATGGAAGCTGTACTTACCCTTCAATGATAGGGTAGTGAATGTGGAAGTTAGGGAATGCATGAAGAATCTCTGGGAAATGAAACAATTTAATACAGGCATTGAGAAACATTAAAAATTAAGTTTGCGGGACCAGCAGTTGGCGTAATGGCTACATTGCTGGACTCCCATGTAGGCGACCACGGTTTGAGTCCCAGACCCGGTGGCTTAAACTCACGCTGGGTGCATGTGCGTGCGTGCCCAAGATCCCGAGAGGAGAATGGAGGAAAAGGGATTGCAGCGTGGCCATCCCCCTGCGGATGATTTCTCGCTTTCTGTCTCTCTGTCTCTCTGTGTCTTTCTGGCAAGCACACATGCTCTATAGCAAAAACCTCTCCCTCCCCCCCAAAAAAAAAGTTAATGTAAAATGAGTATTATGGGGAAAATGCATACGTTTTAATTTCTTTTTGTGTCAAATAAACTCTTTTCATAATTCCATTTATTTCTGCAAATGCCTTGAAGTACGCTTGTGCCGTTCAAACGCATTCCTCTGTCAAACACCAAGATCAGTTTCCTGGCGCCCTTTCATTGCAGAATCTACTGGCCTCTCCTGCTGGCTTCCTGCGTGTGTACCCAGACACCCCCGCCCCTGCCCACCAAACCCAACATCCTACTGATCATGGCAGACGACCTAGGGATTGGGGACGTCGGTTGCTACGGAAACAAGACCTTAAGGTGAGGGACTGCTTTAGGTAACTTAACTAAGTATTCTAAAACAGTAGCTTGGCTACTAAGTTTTTCATTAAAATAATATGAGAATGCAAATGTAGTGTCTAGAGACTTGCAGGTGATGTGGTGTTTAAGGTGCTGGGCTCCCACATGGCCAACTGGGGTTCAAGTCTTGGACCTGGCCGTTTCCTTTCTCATTCTCTCTCTCTCTCTCTCCTCTCTTTAGTGAGTGCACATTCCTTATCGTAATTTAAAATAATAATCATAATAATCTTCAAATAAAATTAAATATTTTTTTAAAAAGAAAGCAACATTCATACCTAATTCATGGTTTTGCTTTTTTCTTTAAATCCAATCATTTCAGGTGTCTGCAGAATGGACTGTAAATTACGCGCGCGCGCGCACACACACACACACACACACACACACACACAGTGTTGTCAAGTTTGCCGTTTCTTACCCCTTCAGCAAAAAGATCATTTTGGCGAAGCACGTCTAGTCAAGGGAACTCTCTGGAGTTGAAATAATTCCTTATACATGGACAGCAATGTAACTTGTTGAGTAGTTCCCTTTGTAAAAAATGTATTTCTTGGTCCTGACTATTTTCTGAATTATTTCATTTTATGTCATTATTATTTATTATTATTTTATTTGACCAGAGAGAGAAAGAAGGAAAGTGCGAAAGGAAGCTGCCGGGTCTGGGACTTGAACCATGGTCGCCCATGTGGGAGTCCAGTGTCTCAACCACCACGCCGCCCACCAGCCCCTGATCAGCTGTCTTAGGAGAGTGTGTTCTTGGTGGAGGAAATGTGCTTGCTCCCATTTTATGTGTGTGTTTGCTAAAGAGGGTGTGTATGATGCTTTGTGTCTAAGGAAGTCCACGCTGTCGGGTTTGCGTGGATTAGCACATCCCAGTGGGAACATCCACCTTTCTGAGTTGTTGTAGTTCAGAGTCGATTGTGAGGAGTGTCAAGAAACTCAACAAAGATGGAGAGCTTTTTCATCTCTCGTGCCCGTGGACTTGCATTAGTATCGTCAGAGTCTAAGAAAAGGCCGAGCTGTGCGTGGTAAGATGCGTCACCCACTGCGTCTGTCGCCTTAGCCAGAACAGGTCACGTGACTGACCTAATTGTGGCTCTGGGTGAAAACACAGAGGGCGTAACTCCTTAAGGGAACACACCTTGGTGGGATTTTCAGACGTCATTGCTAACTGAGACCAGATAGAAAGATGAGACTGTATGTGTGGTCTTCAGGACAGTCTATTGCTTTGATTTCTTTCTTTCTTTTTTAAATTTCACCAGAGAGGGAGAGAAAATGAGAAAGCAAGTCTCCAGGTCTGGGACTTGAACCATGGATGGCCATGTGGGAGTTGAGCACCTTAACTACCACGCCACCTGCCAGCCCCTAGGACAGTCTATTTCTATGGAATGCATCTGTTAAAGAAACAGCCACATGGGACCAGCAGTTGGTGAAATGGCTATGTCGCTGGACTCCCAGATACTTGACCACGGTTCGAGTCCTAGATCTGGTGACTTAAACTCACACCGGGCGCGTATGCATGCCCAGGATCCTGAGAGGAAAATGGAGGAGAAGGGATTGCGGCGTGGCCACCCCCCCCCCCCCCGGGGTGATTTCTCGCTTTCTGTCTCTCTCTTTTTGGCGAGTGCACGTGCCCTACAGCAAAAAGCTCTCCAAAAAAACAAAACAAGAAACAGCCACATGGCCAGCAGGTGGCTTGGTGGTTAAGGTGCTAGACTCCTACATGGCCAACTGCAGTTCAAGTCCTGGACCTGGCACCTTGAAAGTCATGCAAGGCACATGTGTGTGTGTGTGTGTGTGTGTGTGTGTGTTCAAAATCCCAGGAGGAGTATGGAGGAGAAGGGATTGTGGCCATCCCCCCAGAGGATGATTTCTCACTTTCCTTCTCTGTCTCTCTCTCTCCGGCGAGCATTCATGCCTTATTGCAAAAACAAAAAAAGATTCAACATGGACTTTGGAAGTGTTGTCAACATTCAAACCATGTGAATCAGACCATGGGGTGGGATTAACTTTCATAGCGACCACTTTAGTAGAAAGGATTTCTGTGGGACCAGCAGGTGGCATGGCTGTTAAGGTGTTGGACTCCCACATGGCCGACTATGGTTCAAGTCCCAGACCTGGCGGTGTGCTTTCTCACTTTCCTCTCTCTTTCTGTCTCTCATTGACCAAATTGAAAAATAATAATAATAATAATAATAATAAATAAAATCAATAACTCTTAAGAAAAGAAAAAGGACTTGGTGTGAAGATGCCTTTTGGATCTCTTCCATATGATGGTTGAGGACCTGGTGGCTCGGGGCACCCTGGTGGCCAGAGGTACTCACCCCACGTCCCCCCTCCTTGGCCATGGGGGGATCTTCACACCCAACTCTGACTCTGTTTTTCGTTCCTCCTGGATTCTGAACCCCAGGACCCCCAACATCGACCGGCTGGCCAGAGAGGGCGTCCGTCTGACCCAGCACCTGGCCACTGCTTCTCTCTGCACCCCCAGTCGGACTGCGTTTCTGACGGGACGGTACCCCATCCGATCAGGTCTGTATGTACCTTTAGTATTAGAGCACACTAAACAATACCTTGGCAAGCAGTAGGTGGCATAGTGGTTAGGAACCTGGACTGCCACATGGCTGTTCACAGTTCGAGTCCCGGACCCAGCACTTTGAAATTCACGTTGGGTGCGTGTGTGTGCATGCTCAAAATCCCAAGAGGAGAGTGGAGGAGAAGGGATTGTGGTGTGGCCATTGCCCTGGGGGGTGATTTCTCATTTTCTGTCTCCCTGTGTGTGTCCGGCAAATGCATGCACCGTACGACAAAAATCTCTCAAAAAACAAAAGAAAATAAAAGACAACAAAAAAATCCTTTCACAGCCTATCCTGGAGGACATGACTGTTTGGTATTTTTTAAATTTGATTTTTCCATTTTTGCCTTAGTCCGCATGTGCTTGCTGGAAAAGACAGACAGACATACAGATACAATGAGAAGGACAGTGAGGAATCACCCCCCTTGGAGGGATGGCCATGCCACAATCCCTTCTCCTCCATTATCTTCTTGGGATTTTGGGCATGCAAGCACACGTGCCCGGCATGCATTTAAGCCACCGGGTCTGGGACTTGAACCAGGGATGGCCATGTGAGAGTCCGGCAATGTGACCGCTATGCTGTCTGTTGGTCCCTGTTGATGCTTTTTGCAACCATCCCAAGTGAGCTTAGATAAGGCAGGCCCAAGGCTGGCAGGTGGCGTGGTAGGTAAGGTGCTGGACTCCCACGTGCTTAACCTCAGTTCAAGCCCTGGGCCCGGCAGGTTGAAAATGATGCCGGGCACCCATGTGTACCTGCTCCGGGGTGTTCCACCACCAAGGAGGCTGATTTCTCACTGCCCCTCTCTCTGTGTCTCTCTGCTGAGTGTGCTTGTCCCGTGGCAAAAAAAAAAAAAAAAAAAAAAGAAAAGAAAAGAAAGAGAAAGTGAGTTGACGTAGTTGTGTGGGCTTCAGCGCGGCACGGTGCTGCAAGGGGCCCGAGGGAGGCGGCGGGATCTCGCTTCCCCGTGAGTAGGGCTTTGGGTTCAAGCAGAGGCTGGGCCCCCCCGCATGAGCGACAGCCAAGCTCAGATGCTGGGTACCAGGCCAAGGGCAAGACGCGTGGGCTGGGCAGGTCCCCACGCCTGTGTGCGAACCTCCTGAGCCTTCGGGGCTCGGGGTGTGACCTCGTGCGGAAGGACAGGAAGAAGGAAGGGGGGGAGAGAGAACGGGAGAAGGAGAGAGAGAGGGGGGAGGAAAGGAAGAAGGAAGGATGGGGGGGAGCAGGGGAGACAGAGAGAAAGAGGAACAGGAAGGACGGAAGGAAAGAAAAGAGGGTGGGAAAGAAAGAAGAAAGGAAAAGGAAAAGAAAGGAGACAGAAAGGAAGAAGGAAGGAAAGAAAGAAGAAAGGAAGAGAGGAAGAGAAGGAAGGGGGAGGCAAGAAGGAGGGAGGCGCAGACAGGAGGAAGAGGGGAGTAAGACAGGAGGGGAGAGAGGACAGGGTCTCCTGTTTCTGCCCTCGGACAGGAGGTGCGTATGGGAGGGACGGAAGAGCCGTGCGTTGGGCCACTTGGTTTCTTACTGTCCCCCTGTCCCCAATCCAGGGATGGTTTCAGATCACCCGAGTCGAGTCTTCCGTTGGGCTGCTGCGTCCGGAGGCCTGCCTCCCAACGAGACCACGTTTGCCAGAATACTGCAACGGCACGGCTATACCACGGGCCTGGTGGGTAGGTGTCCCCCCGAGAGCACGGGGTGTCCCCCTGAGGGCGTGGGGACCTGTCAGCGGGCTCTGTTGCATGGCTAGCGTCTAGCAGCCAAACAAGCGAAGAGCAAATGGCACCTGAAACACGGCCAGGACCAGCAGGATCGTGGCGGAAGCCGGATCCCAGAGCTCAGCAAAGCTGGGACCAGCAGGTGGCGTGCGGGTCGAGGCGCTGGAGCCCACACGGCTGGCTGTGGTTTGGGTCCCGGACCTGTGGGCTTGAAAACACGCCAGGAGTGTGTGTGTGTGTGTGTGTGTATGTATGTGTGTGTGGATGTGTGCCCCCAATTCTGAGAACTGAATGGAGGAGAAGGGATCATGGTGTGGCCATCCCTCCGGGGGGTCCTATTTCACTCTCCCTCTCTGTCTCTGTCTCTCTCTGGTGAGTGCACATGCCCTTCAACAACCAAAAAAAAAAAAAGAAGAAGAAGAAAGGAAGGAAGAAAAAGAAAGAGAAAAAAGAGAAAGAAAGAAGAGACAAAGGGGGAGAAAGGAAGGAAGGAAAGAAGAAGAAAGAAGAAAGAGAAAGAAAAGAAAGAAAGAAAGAAAGAAAGAAAGAAAGAAAGAAAGAAAGAAAGAAAGAAAGAAAGGAAGGAAGGAAGGAAGGAAGGAAGGAAGGAAGGAAGGAAGGAAGGAAGAAAAAAAGAAAGAAAGAAAGAGAAAGAAAGGGAAAGAAAGGAAGGAAGAAAGAAAGAGGGGAAAAAAAGAGAGAGAGAAAGAAAGAAAGAGAGAGAAAAGGAGAAAGAAAAGAAAACTGTTCTCTGTTAATCTTTTCATCCTTGACCTACCTGGAACCTCAACATTCTGTATTTACATAAGAATAATTAGTATCCTGACAGTTAGTTTAATTCTGAATGTAAAACGGTGGACAAATGCTTTTGATCTACATTGGTACCCTTTTTTTATTTCTAGAGAGGTTTTTGCCTTAGAGCGCATGTGCTCACTGGAGAGGGAGACAGAGACAGAGAGAGACAGAGAGACAGAAAGTGAGAAATCACCTCCCCAGGGGGGACGGCCACGCCGCAATCCCTTTTCCTCCATTCTTTTCCTGGGATTTTGGGCACGCATGCACATGCACTTGCTGTGATTTTCAAGCCACGGGGTCCAGGACTGGAACTGTGGTTGACCGTGTGGGAGTCCAGGGAGGTAACTACTATGGCATCTACTGGTCCTGGTATCTGTACCTCATCAACTTCCAGACCACCTTAGAGTTGTCTTAGCTTTTTAAAACAGTATTTATTTAGGGCCAGCAGATAGTATAGCAGTTACGTCACTGGACTCAAACAGGGCTGACTAGGATTCAAACTCACGCCAGGTGCATATGCGTGCATGCCCAAGATCTTGGAAACAGAATGGAGAAGGGATTGCAGCATGGCCATCCCCCCGGGGGGTGATTTCTCACGTTCCATCGCACTGTCTTCCTCTGTCTCTCTCTGACAAGTACATACATACTCAGACAAAAACCTCTCTCCCCCCAAAATTATCTATGTTACTTTATTTAGTGTTACTATCTGTAACTTGCTATAAGACACATGCACTCACCAGAGAGAGACACGGGACAGGGGGTGGAGTGAGAAAGCAAGCTGCCAGGTCCGGGACTCGAACTGGGGTCGGTCATGTGCGACTCCGATGCGTTCACCACCATGCCACCTGCTGGCCCCAGCCTGAAGTTTAAGCCTAAGACATGGGACAAGTCAAGTAGAAATGGTGGGGAAAGGAACTGTATTTTCTAGCCATCCTGGGACTCTGAGTCCACTGGTAGGCTAGTACGTGGGTTCCACCTTCACAAGGCACCTGCGTTGTGAGCGAACAGGTGGATTCTTCACAGTGATACCAAGACCGCAAACCTTCCAGATGGTGTGCAACTCGCCTGTGAGTCTTTCTTTCCTGTTCTCCACACTCCCGGCTAACATTCACATCGCAAAGCCTAGCTTTTGAGAATATTACTCTCCTGTACAGCTTTTCATCTCTACAATCCTCACCCAGCCTAGATTTTTTTATTTTTTTGCTTTAAATATAAATGGGGGAGAGGAACATGGTTGTGTTTGGAAAGAAGATGAACTCTTTTATTTTTTTCTTGGAGAGGCATTTTTTGGCTATAGGGCGCATGCGCTTGCCAGAAAGACAGAGACAGAAAGCGAGAAATCACCTCCCAGGGGGATGGCCACGCTGCAATCCCCTCTATTCTCCTCTCGGGATCTTGGGCATGCACGCACGCACATGCGCCCGGCGTGAGTCCAAGCCGCCACGTCCGGGACTTGAACCACAGTCGACTACATAGGAGTCCAGCGACATAGCCATTGCACTAACTGCTGGTCCCTTTTAATTTATTTTTTTTTTAAAGAAAGAGATTTTTGCTATAGGGCACATGCATGCTTACTGGAAAGAGAGAGAGACAGAGAGACAGAAAGCGAGAAATCGCCCTCCAGGGGGATGGCACGCCACAATCCCTTCTCCATTCTCCTCTCGGGATCTTGGGCACGCACGCACACACGCCCGGTGAGAGTTTAAGCCACCGGGTCCGGGACTTGAACCACGGTCGACTACGTGGGAGTCCAGCGATATAGCCATTACACCATGTGGTGGCCCCAAGAGAATGGATTCTTACTAGTACTGAGGGTAGTCTGAGCATGACTCGGGGGAAGGAAGTGGGAAGGGGCCTGATTGAAGTCCTGCACTTGGACAAACAGTACGTGGAAGTGTTGTCCAAGGCCGTTTTGAGCTTGAATTCGAGCTGGCCGAAGTGCCGAGGTGCATGACATAGAAAATGTCTCCGTGGGCAGCCACGGGCTGGGCTTCTCCTGCGGTCTGCGAATGTGGGTTTCCCATGTTCTCTCTCTGAAATGTTACGGTACTGTTTATTGCCCTTGGAAGAAAAAATAACACAACGTGTTAGTCAATGCTGATTTCTGCTTGGTAGAGGAGGCTTCAGATTGATCACTCAGGAGCTAACTCCTCTTTCTGAGTGGCTAGGTTTTAAGTTAAAAAAAAAAAAGGGAGGTGGTGGAGGCCGGCACGTGGACTTCCCCTTGGCTAGACGCGTTCACGTCTGAGACCTGGCAGCTTGCTTTTTCCCTCTCCTGCTCTCTCTCTCTCTCTCTGATCAAATTAAAAGATAACAATAACTATAAATAAAATCAAATAAATCATTCCTTTTAAATGGGTAAATGGGGGACCAGCAGATAAAGGAATGGTTACATCACTGAATTCTCATGTGATCAACGGCAGTTCAAGTCCCAGACCCGGCTGCTTGAAACTCATACTGGGTGCGTGTGTGTGTGTCCAAGATCCCGAGAGGAGAAGGGATTGTGGAATGGCCATCTCCCTGAGGGGTGATTTCTCACTTTCTGTCTCTCTGTTTCTCCAGTTAGTGCATATGCCCTATACCAA
The DNA here is from genome assembly GCA_026018925.1 of Tupaia tana. Lineage (NCBI taxonomy): Eukaryota > Metazoa > Chordata > Mammalia > Scandentia > Tupaiidae > Tupaia > Tupaia tana. Next base: position 12,491,768 of record JAKSZU010000031.1, on the reverse strand, counting down.
AAATCCCTCAAAACAAACAAAAAAAAGTAAATGGTATTTTCTGAGTTATTTAATACAATAATAATCATGACTCCAAGTTCTTTTATTAAAAGAATTATTTATTCAATTTTTTTATTATTATTTTAAATTTGCTACAGGGAATGTGCACTCACCAGAGAGACAGAGAGAGAGAAAGGGAGAAAGCAAACTGCCAGGTCTGGGGCTTGAACTGCTGTCAGCCATGTGGGAGTCCAGTGCCTTAGCTATCACAGCACCTGCCTGCCCCTGGCTGCAGTCTTTTAAGGCAGACCGATGAGTCTTACGCCTTTAATCCATCAATGACGGTCATGACTTGGACATGCTCATAACTCCCCATGAAGTAGAATACATTAACTTGAACTTGAGCATGGAATATCTTTTTTTTTTAAGTTTACTTTCTTTCTTTTTTAAATAATTATGTTATTTAACTTTATTTATTTTAATTTGACCAGAGAGGGACAAAGAGAGAGGCAAAGTGAGAAAGCAAGCCGCCAGGTCTGGGACTCGAACCACAGTCAGCCATGTGAGAGTCCAGAGTCCCCAACCACCACATCACCTGCTGACCCCGAAGATAGACTATGTTCATTGATAAGCCTATTTTGTAGTTAGCTGTTTGCAGATTTTCTTTCTTTTTTTTTATTAGAGAATTATGTGTTTAGTTTCATTTATTATTATTTTTTTAAAATTTGCTATACGGTACGTGTAGTTGGCAGAGACTGACAGAGAGAGAGAGTGAGAAAGGAAGCCACCAGGTCCAGGACTCAAACCACTATCGGCCACGTGGGAGTCCAGCGCCTTAACCGCCACGCCACCTGCTGGTCTCTTGCAGATTTTATTTCTCACTTCAGCACCCAGATGATCCTGAGGTTATGTGCACCAAATCGAATGCATTCAGTGTAGTTGATAAGTCAGGGCTGTGCTTTTCTTTTGCAGGAAAGTGGCACCAGGGCGTCAGCTGTGCCTCTCGTGAGGACCACTGCCACCACCCCCTGCACCACGGCTTCGACTACTTCTACGGCATGCCTTTAACGCTCCTGAATGACTGCGAACCGGGCAGGCCCCCCCAGATCTATGCTGCCTTGAGAGCCAAACTCCGGCAGTACACCCAGATGCTGGCCGTGGGAGTCCTGACCCTGGCCGTGGCCAAGCTGGGCGGCTTCCTCTCCGTGCCCTGGAAGATGGTGGTGGCCGCGGCCAGCCTGCTCCTCCTCTTCTTCCTGGCCTGGTATTCCAGCCTTGGCTTCGTGCGCCGCTGGAACTGCATCCTCATGAGAAACCACGCTGTGACGGAGCAGCCCATGGACGTGGCCCGAGCAACCAGGCGTGTGCTCCAGGAGACGCTGTCCTTCATCGAGAGGTGAGGGGACCGTCCTGCTGCAGGTGGGAGGGCTCCTTGGAGCACCCGGTCTCTGTGAGCTGGGGGAGACCCGGGGGGAGCCCCGGGGTGGCCTGGGAGACAGGGTGGGGAGGAGGAAGGACCGGCCTTTCCCGTGGGTGGGTTTCCACACCTGGGTCCCACTGTGGACGCGGTGCCACGGCCCCCCGCCGGGGAGAGCGCCCGGTCCCCGCACATTCCCAGGGAGCCTCTGCCCTCTCAGGAACAAGCGAGGGCCGTTCCTCCTGTTCGTGTCCCTGCTGCACGTGCACCTGCCCCTGGTGACCTCCGGCGCCTTCCTGGGGAAGAGCGGGCACGGGCTGTACGGCGACCACGTGGAGGAGATGGACTGGCTGCTGGGTAGGTCGCCCTCACCAGGGAGCCTGCCCTCCTCTCGGCGGGCTCACCGGGACTCGCGGGTGGTTTGCTCTGAGCGTGTCGCAGAGAAGCGAGAGAAAGACAAAGAGGAGAGGAAAACGCCCTGTCCTGCTGCTTCTTTGTTCCCCCAACCTTTCTGAGGACGTGGCTCAATTTTGCAGTAATTCCCCCCGGGGAGAGTCGCGGTCTGACGGCCTCGTAGCCGCTGCAGGAAGTGGGGCCGTCTGTGAGTTCTGACAGTGAGGCAGTTTCCTGCCCTGGCCTGGGAGGGACCCAGAGCACCCGCGAGGTGGGGACTCAGGGAGGCCAGAGACTCAGAGATCCTTGCAGACCCGGATGGCATCTCCCGAGACCTTCAGAACCACGTGTTAGACCTGGGGGGAGACCGGTACCTCCACGTGGGAGCGGGGCCTATGGCTTGTTTCGTCTGTTCTTTAAATCAGGTTTTTGCACACAGTGGGCATGCTCATGGAGAGAGACAGAGAGAGGGAAAGTGAGAAATCACCCCGGGGGATGGCCACACCACATTCCCTTCTCCATTCTCCTCCTGGGATTCTGAGCACGCATGCACACGCGCCCAGTGAGATTTTTAAGCCACCGGGTCCCCGTCAGACATCACAGTTGGCCACAAGGGAGTCCAGCGCCTTAACCACCACCCACCTGCGACCCTCATGGGGACTGAAGTCCCTGCTCGGAGGGCTGACCTTCCTGGTGTCCCCGTGGATAAAACAACTGCCTGCTTGTGGGGAGCTGGCTGCTCTGCTGGGTCCTGGCCCCCACGTGTCACCACCCGTAGGTGCCGCTCACAGCCCTGCTGCCCCATGTAGACAGGAGCTCAGTGAAGTTTCTCCCCTTGTCCTCCACCCCATGAAGCCCTTCACGTGGGCTCGAGACAACACGGACACGGCATGGATAAAGCGTGTGCATTGGCCACACGGCGGGTCGGTGGCTTCACCCTGGTTCTGTGTTGCTGGTGCTTGGTCAGGAACCCAGGGGTGCCGCACTGACTCAGAGCATCCTAATGGTTGGGGATTATGTCATAATGCGATCTCTGGGGACCGGGTCCCTGTGCGTGACCTGTGGCGAGAGGTGGCCGGCACCCAGAGGGAGGAGTGGGTGAGCAGTGGACGCTGCCTTCCCGACGTGGCCCTGACGTCCCCCATGCTCTGTCAAGGCCAGATCCTCGATGCCGTGGAAGAACACGGGCTGAAGAACACGACGTTGACGTATTTCACCTCTGACCACGGGGGACACTTGGAGGCCAGAGATGAGCGTGGCCAGCTGGGCGGGTGGAATGGAATTTACAGAGGTGAGCCCCGGGCCGTCGGGGGGAAGGGTCGTGAGAGCCAGGACAGGCTGGCCCCTCGAGGTTCCAGGACGCACAGAGGCGAAAAGGGGTTTGCTCCTTCCAGGGAGAATATATTCATCCGCTGCTACAGACTGAATTCTACCTAGATGACAGTGACTGAGATAAAGACGTTATTTTCTTCTCCAATTCACTACGAAAGGGAGATGGACAGATATATAAGATAAAATTACAATAAAAACCATTCTAAATAAGACAAGCATACAATGATGGGAATACTACTTTTACGTGTCCATGTAATCTGCTATTTCATGTCGCATTAAGAAGACGACATATTTTTATTTATTTATTTGCTTTAGGGTTCATGCATGCACCAGAGATAGAGAAGAAAAGTGAGAAATCACCCCCAGAGGCGAATCAGCATGTTGCAATCCTTTCCCCTCCATTCTCCTCTTGGGATTTGGGGCATAAGCACACACATGTCTAGAATAATTTTCTTTCTTTTTTAAACAAAGATTATTTAATTCTATTTTTCATTATTATTATTATTGTTATTATTATTAAATTTGACAAAACAGAGAGAGAGAGCGGGAAAGTGAGAAAGCAAGCCACCAGGTTCAGGACTTGAACCACAGTCATCCATGTGGAAGTCCTGCACCTTTAACCACCACAGCTCCTGCTAGCTCCTTCCAGAGTGATTTTCAAGCCACCAGGTCCCGGAGTCAAACTGTGGCCAGCTATGTGGGAGTCCAGCACCTTAACCACCATGCCACTCAGTGGCCCCATGACCCACAGTGTTTTGACATGTCTCTTGCTCAGCACTGTGTAACCTGAGCTGTGTGTGGTGAAAAAGGTTCATCACTGCCCCCACGTGTCTACTGCAGGGTTCCTCAGAGTGCCTCACACTCTGCCTGGGCTGCTGATGGTGCTCTTGGCTCAGGGACTCACACATCTGACTGAAAGACATATGCTCAGGTCCAGCACCTGCAAGAGCTCTGTCCTGTGAGCTGGGTTTCCTCACACAGTGGTCTGTGATGCCAAGGGTGAGAAGGAGACATGGAGGAGATGCGGGAGAGGGGGAGAGAGAGAGAGAGAGAGAGAGAGAGAGGGAAAGGGAGGAGGAGAAGGAGGAAAGAAAGAAGGAGGAGGAGAAGAAAAGAAAGAACAAGAACAAGAAGAAAAGAAAGAAGAAGAACAAGAAGAAGAAAAATAAGAAAAAGAAAGAAGAACAAGGAGAAGAAAAGCAAAAAGAAAAGAAAGAAGAAGGACAAGAAGAAAAACAGGAAGAAAAGAAAGAACAGCAAGAAGAAAGAAAAACAGCAAGAAGAAAAACAAGAAAAGAAAGAAGAACAAGAAGAAAAGAAAGAAGAAAAACAAGAAGAAAAGAAAGAACAAGAAGAAGAAAAACAAGAGGAAGGAGGAGAAAAGAAAGAAAAAGAGCAGGAAGAAGAAAAACAAGAAAAGAAGAAGAACACCAAGAAGAAAAACAAGCAGGGAAGAAAGAAGAAGAACAGGAAGAAGAAAAACAAGAAGAAAAGGAAGAAGAAGAACAGCAAGAAGAAAAACAGGAAGAAAAGAGAGAAGAACAACACTAAGAGAAAAACCAGAAGAAAATAAAGAAAAAGAAGAAAAAGAAAAGAAAGAAGAAGAAGGAGAAAAGAAAGAAGAGAAATAAGAAGAGGAGGAGGAAGAGGAAGAAGCCAAGAGAAGAGAAGGGGCAGAGAGGGCAGATCAGTTTAGTTGGAGATAGTGGAGGCAGAGAGGGGACTGGAGGAGAGAACAGGAGAGGGAGGAACAGCAGAAAGAAGAAGAGGAGGAAAAGGAGGGAAAAGAAGGTGAAAATGTGGACAAGACAGAAGAAAGAAGTAATAGGAGTATACTAAGCAACACAAGGAGGAAAAGAGGTGTAAGAAAAAGAAGAAAAAAGAAGGACGGGAAGAATGTGAAGACAGAGAAGGTGTGTGGTGTCGACTGGAGAAAGAGTAGGTTGAGGAGGAGGACAGACAGGAAGAAAGGAGAAGCAGGGGAAGGAAGAGCAATGGGGAGAGGAAAAGAGGAAGAGAAGTCACATGACCTTTGCAGGCTTCCTGGAAACTCCCGGGTCCCATTCATTGACACAGCTGCAGCATCCCACCGACAGCAGAGGCCGGGAGCCCCTGCTGTGGGCGTCTTTGGGAAACAGTTGTGTGTGTGCACGTGTGCGTGTGGGTCCCACACAACACGTCTCTGCTCAAGGATCTGCGAGGTGAGCTGTGCCCGGTGGAGACGGGTCGTCTCTGCTAGACTTGTCTTCGACAGGGATGGCTCAGAGCCAGAGAGGTGCACGTGTGCCCAGGGTGTGTGCAGTGCCCGGCGTCCTGGAGGGGTCTCACCGTCTCTTCTCCTCACAGGGGGCAAAGGCATGGGAGGCTGGGAAGGCGGCATCCGCGTCCCGGGGATATTCCGCTGGCCCGGGGTGCTGCCGGCCGGCCGCGTGATCCACGAGCCCACCAGCCTCATGGACGTCTTCCCCACCGTGGTCCAGCTGGGGGGCGGCCAGCTGCCCCAGGACAGGTACGCGGTGGCGGGCTCCTGCCCCTGACAGCGAGAGTTCTAGGTCATACGTTCACACGGCGGTGGGGACACGGAGCTTTGAAGCACTCCCTCCCTCCAGTTTCGGGGCCACCTAATGACAGGGGACCGGACTCCCTAAGACGGGTCAGTAAATGCATGTTCGTCACAGGAACTTGCTCCAGCCCTGAGAGACCGTGTCCTCGGCACGGCAAAGGGAAGGCCAGGCCGTCAGAGCGCGGTCCGGTCAAGGTCACCTTGCTGGAACTGTGGGTACACGGCCTTGCCAGGGTTTGGGGGAAGCTCAGCGAGTCCCACTTAGAAATGGCGGCGCCCCGGATTTCAGCCCTTTGCAGAGAGTCCACCTGCCGCAGGAGAATGGCGTGGAGAGAAAGATGTCAGGAACATCTAGTTCTCTCCACGTGGAGTGACGCGTCAATAGTGCTGTGTGAGAGACGGCCACGTGACGGTCCCTCTGCCCCGCTTCTCGTCTCAGGAACATGCTATTACGGGGTGCATTACTGTACAGCGGGTGGTCCAGAGAGGCATGTTTGTTGTATATGCACGTGTGTGTGCACGTGTGTTTGTGTGTGTATATAAATGTATATGTATGTATGTGAATGTGCAGAAGCATGTGTTTATATGTATACATGTATATGCGTTTGTGTATTTGTTTTTACACATGAGCGTGTATGTGTGTCCATATATGTATATGTGTATGCATGTAAATCATGTAACTGCACATGTGTGCATCTGTATGCACATATTTACACATGTACGTGTATGTTTGTACCTGTGTGTGTATACACACATGTATGTGTGTGCATGAATGAATATGTCTCTCTGTGTACATGCATGTAGATTGTTGTGCACACATGCATGTCCTTATATGTATGTGCATGCATGCAATTATATGTGTGCACACATGTGTATATATCAATATATATCTGTGTGTTTATAAGTGACTCCTGAAAGACGCTGATCTGACCACTGCCCTTGTCTCTATATGTATCTAATGTGTGTACATATCCATGTATATATGTGTCTAGATATTCATGTGTGTGTGTGTGTCAATATATAAACATGTTTGTTTATAAATAACTCCTGGAACGCCCTAGTCTCACCTCTCCCCTTGTCTATATATGTATATATGTATCCATATGTATATGCATCTAGGTTTGTATGTGTGCTTAATGTGTACACATATCCATGTGTGAGTGTATGCATGCATGTGTCTAGGTGTGTATGTGTGCATATGTGTGTATGCATCAGTATGTGTGCGCGCGTGTCTATAAATGACTCCCAAGAGGCCCCGTCTGACCCTCGCCCTGCCCCTCCCTGACCCAGGGTGATGGACGGCCACAGCCTGCTGCCGTTGCTCCGAGGGGCGGCCGCGCGCTCGGAGCACGAGTTCCTGTTCCATTACTGTGGGCGGCACCTGCACGCGGCCCGCTGGCACCAGAAGGACAGTGAGTGCACGCCCCTCCACGGCAGGCCGGACGGGTGCTCGGAGAGACATCCCTGAGGGGTGTGGGTGGGCAGGAGGTAGACAGATACGGAGAGCGAGAGGTGGTCACATGATTGGTGAAGTCTCATGAGAGACAGATGAACAAATAGGCAGAGAGAGACACCTAGAGGCCAGAGACAGAGTGACAGTTCTTTCAATCTTCTCCGTCACCATGGTCTTGCTAACAAGCCTGGCATCTGCAGGTGTGGCAGTGGGGATATTGGTTGGGTGGACACTGAAGCTTTGAATCTGCAGTCTGGAAACAGGCGGAATTCGCACCCCATCATCTGAGGAAAGAACTTGTTGCTGCTCGGGGGAGGTCAACCATTCTCTCTGAAAGCCTTCAGCTGCTTAGACGAGGCCCACCGCACCACGGAGGCTCCCAATTCTGCTGGTGTAAATGCTCGCGTCATGTGGAAAGGCTGTCACGGTGACACCCAGGCTGGTGTGTGACCGGATAGCTAGAGCTCAGGGTCAGCGAGGTTGACGTAGACCATTCATCCTCGCAAAGCCGAGCCCTTCCTTGCAAGCTGAGAAGGCTGGGTCTGATAGCTCTGGAAGAGAGCCGCTGGTCTTGACCACGTGTGCAGGAAAAGGGACACAGCAGGTCCACGCGGACGGCAAAGATCTCACGCCTGGGTCAGGCCGACCTCGCTGACCCTGGTGCCTCGATATCCAGTCAAAGACTAGCCCACAGTTCACGGTGGTGGGATTTCAACAGGACATGAACACTGACACCCACAGAATTGGAGTAAAGCCTCTCAGCCTCCAGGATGTGGTGGGCCTCGTCTAATCAGCTGAGGGCTTTCTGAACAATGACTCCCAGCGGAGTGGTGTCTGCCACCCTGACCGCCCTCTCCTTTCTGCCCAGGTGGAAGGCTCTGGAAGGTGCATTACACCACACCAAAGTTCCACCCCGAGGGCGCGGGGGCCTGCTTCGACCAAGGCATGTGCCCCTGCTCCGGGGAGGGCGTGACCCACCACAGCCCCCCTTTGCTCTTCGACCTCTCCACGGATCCCTCCGAGGCCCGGCCCCTGTCCCCCAGCTTGGAGCCCCAGTTCCAGGCGGTGATCGCCCGGGTGGGTGAGGCCGTGGCCAAGCATCGCAAGACGCTGAGCCCTGTGCCCGCCCAGTTCTCCACGGGTGGCACCCTGTGGAAGCCGTGGCTGCAGCCGTGCTGTGGGACCTTCCCCTTCTGTGCCTGCCGGGAGGACGGGGACAACCCCCTGTAACCAGGACCCCGAGTGTGACCGCATTGAAGAAAGCGTCTCCACACCTGCTCCTGGCTTCCTCTGCCCTCCCCGGAGAAGCGTGGCTGTCTTCTATCTGAGAGAGAGGATCTCGGTGCACACCCACGACGCCCCTCTTCCTTTCTTCCACGTCCTCCGGATAGCAGCACTCGGATTGGCGCTGAGTCCCCAGCAGCCTGAGAGAGTGTAGGGGCTCACTGCCTAGCACTGCCTCACAGAGCCCCATGCAAGCGTTTCTGAGTCCACGAGGAACGCGAACATAGCTTGGCCCTGTCTTCTGGAGGGAGCCTTGCTCTCACTGGGAGAATTCACTCCAGAACATTCACCTCTCTGTCTGCATGTCATCCTCAGGCTAGAAACTGTCACAAGCTGTTCTTCACAGAGGCTAAGAGTAAGAATGCAGTAGATAAAACATGCATGTGCTATCTCTTTCATGCAGTAGCAGACCAAGAAGCCAATCTGGACTAGTCCTTTACCACCTGAGGTATGGACAGGTGACCTCCTGGTGTCAGGGAAGCTGCTGTAGCCCCAGACATCACATACACATCCTGGACATGAACAGAGAGCAGAGTAACTGAAGGACACTGGGGAGCTTTTGCGTGGATGTTTCAAAGGGGCAGCATGGAGCCATGCGGAGTGGGTGAGACTGGACTTTCTTAGGGGAAAGTCTGGATGTGCCGTGTGTCTGAGAGCGACAGCGTACCCTCCCACTCCCTTCCAAACCAGTGCACGAGGAGGTGAAGATACTTCTCTTCCCTGGGTCTGGGCTGAGAACACGCCACGTGTGGACCGTCACAACGCAGTGGGGTGAGGCCAGCCTGACCCTGGCCGACCGCCTCTGCTTTCTTTCCCACACAGTCGGGGACACCCCTTTGTAAAGAAGTCTCGCTGCCCTGCTGGACTGGACACAGAGAAGCAGAGACAGAGGGCAGGGGACAGGGGCCACTGAGTGGAAAGACAATGAAAACATTGTTGACTTTCCTCTGTCTGCTGTAACAAAGCACCATGGTCTTGATGGTTCAAAAACTAAAAGCAGTCGCGGCCAGCAGAGGGCGGAATGGATACGTCGATAACTCCCACAGGGCCGACAATGGTTCAAGTCCCGAATCTGGCAGCTTAAAACTCACACCGGGCGCGTGTGCGCATGTGCCCCAAATCCCGAGAGGAGCATGGAGGAGAAGGGATTGCTTCATGGCCATCCTCCCAGGGGGTGATTTCTCGCTTTCTGTCTCTATGTCTCTCTGTCTCTCTGACAAGTACACACACTCTATAGCAAAAATCTCTCAAAATAAAAAAATCCTCACTTTCCTATGAAAACATGCCTTGTCCTCCTTCCTAAGTGTCTGTGGTTTTTCTTTCTGTATTTCCGGATGGATCTGCAATCTTAGAGATGTGGACCTAAGAAAAAACAAGCATTTCACACGACAAAGCTCAACTCCCCCCATCCGATGGCTAGCCCCCAAAGAGGGAGTCGACAGCAGGCTTCTGTGCTCAGATAAAGGAGCTTGGGAAGGAGACAGCTTTGAGGTCACGGGCTTTCCCCAGACAGGACACACTGTCCCCTGTCCCGAGGTCCCTCAGCACGTCACAGCCCTACGGGCCAAGTATCACCTATTCGCCATTTGTTCCCCAAATCAAAGTCCCCTGGGCCAGCCGTGGCGTGGTGGCGGAGGCAGTTGGGCCCCACATGGCCGACTCTGCTGCAGTTGGTGCGGTGGTTAAGGTGCTGGATTCCCACGTGGCTGACCACAGTTCGAGTCCCAGACCTGGAGGCCTGAAAATCACGCCAGGTGCATGTGCACGCCCCAAATCCCAGGGAGAGAATGGAGGAGGAGGGATTGCAGCATGGCCGTCTTCCCTGGGGGGGATGATTGCTCCCTTTCCTTCTCACTGTGTCTCTGTGTATCCCTCCAGTGAGCGAGCACACATGCTCTATGGCAAAAAAAGAAAAGAAAAATCCCAAGAGGAGAATGGAGGAGAAAGGGTTGCCATATGGCCGTCTCCCCTGGGAGCTGTTTTCTTTCTTTCCGCCCTCTCTCTGTCTCTGTCTCTCTCCCTCTGGCGAGTGCATGCACACAATATAGCAAACGGACAAAACAAGTCTTTTTTTTTTTTTTAAAGTTACACTTGGGGCCAGCAGATGGCATGGTGGTTACATTGCTGAAGTCTCACATGGCCAGCTGTGGTTCAAGTCCTGGACCCGGTGGCTTCAAACTCACGCCAGGCATCACGTGCATGCATGTCCTAGATCCCAGGAGCAGAAGGGAGGAGGAGGGATGGCAGCATGGCCAACCCCCCTGGGGAGCCGCTTGCTTTCTTTCTCTGTCTCTATCTCTCTGTTTCTCTTTGGTGGGCGCACTCATCCTAAGGCAAAAATCTGTCACTAAAACCAAAAAAGCACTCACACCTTCCCTGTTAACTGTGAGCACAGGACAGTCACGCACACAGCTTCTACTTTGTTTTTAGACAGAGTAGCACACTCCCACCCAGAGAACACGGACACAAAACATGAAGCAGACAGACGGACACTCTCACCTGCATGTCTGATTTGTCTCAAACCCTCCACCTCCTCTCTCATGGCACCACCGCCACCCCCCTAGTAGGCACGCTTCACGTCGAGAGCCTCCGGCGTGCTTCTCAGTCCTCGCCATGTGTCCAAACATCTCCTTCCGTCCTTCCCCGTCCGCTCCCCGTTCTTTAAAACGTTCTTGTCTGGACCCAGCCCCGAACCCTGGCCAACTCACATGGCAGGGTGAGGATTTTTGTTAAAGAATTATTTTTTTAATTTACTATTATTATTATTATTATTATTTAAATTCACCAGAGAGAAACAGAGAGAGGAAAAGTGAGAAAGCAAGCTGCCAAGTCTGAGACTTGAACCATAGTTGTTCACGGGGGAGTCCAAGGCCCCAACTCCCACGCCACTCACTGACCCCAGCCCACTGACCTTCGAATCCTGGCTCCCATGGCTTCAAAACCACGCTAGCTATTTATGTGTGTGTGCCCCAGATCCCAACAGGACGGAGAAACCGAGAAGGGCAGTGTGCACTGTCGTCGCGTTCCACCGGGGGGTTGCTTTCTCCGTCTCCTCTGTCTCTGTCTCTCTCTGGTGGATGTGCGTGTGCACATAAATGCTCACAGGCTCTGGAATCTGTTTTATTATTATTGTTATTATTATTATTAGGAGAGAGATTTTTGCTATAGGGTGTGTGTGCTCGTTGGAGAAACAAAGAGAGAGTGAGAAATCACCCCCCAGGGCGATGGCCGTGCCACAGTCCCTTCTCCATTCTCCTCTCGGGATTGTGGGCATGCACACACATGCATGCACACTGGGTCTTGGGGAGCCAGGTAGGAGCCCAGCACCTCAACCATGACACCACCTGCTGGCCCCTGGGAATTGTCGTGAGAAGGAGATTTTACAAAGTCGTGCAGAGATGAGACCTGGAGAAGGATCGGGGTTGCCAAACCAGCCCGAGAGGAGCAGCTTTGTAGCAGGAATCCGCGTTCAGGGAGACGGGGCGAGTCCCTGTCTCAGACGTGAAGAGGAAGGGGCAGAAGGCCAGCCCCAGGTGGGAGATAAGCGGAGGCCTGGCCTCCTGCCTCCTGGAAGCTGACTCATTACAGGGCCCCCCGGCCGCGATGAGGCCTCTGCTAGTTAAAGCTCATACCTGCGCTGGCGTGCTCAGCCTTGTTTGCTTACTCAGGGTTTCCACCTTTGCAACCGCGAACCAGCTCAATCTTCCGGCTTCTCTTCCCGAGCAGGGGCTAGCCTGCTCCCCCACCCACTCAGCATCGGCCTGGAGCCATCCTGAAACCAAGGTTCCTCCCAGGGACCTGGTGCTTCAAACACCGGGGCTGAGCAAACAGCACCTTAGAGACCTCGTTGCTCCAGACTCCAGAGTTCTTTGCAAGCCTCAACTGCCTATGGGGGTGGAGCAAATAAAAAAATAAAACCCATACTTTCATTTCTTTTTGTTTCTTTCTTTATTTGCCAGTAGGTGCTTGCCAGAGACACAGAGAGAAATAAAAATTACTGACAAGCCCAAAAAGTTTCGTTTATGACCAGTAATAGCTATTGATATTTTCTACATTAGGAATTAAAACCACAGACTCTTGGGACCAGCAGGTGGTGCAGTGGTTAAGGCACTGGGCTTCAACATGGCTGACCTCAAGGTTTAGTCCCAGACCTAGAGGCTTGAAAATTCACACGTGGGGAGTGGGGGGGAGCAGTAGGTGGCGTGGTGGTTAAGGCGCTGGACACCCCCACATGTGAGACCACAGTTCGAGTCCTGGACCTGGTAGATTGCTTTCTCACTTTCTGTCTCTCTCTCTCTCTCTCTGGTCAAATTAAATGAATGAATGAATAAATAAAATGAAATAAATAATTATTTTTTTAAAAAAAGAAAGAAAGAAAATTCACACTGGGTGTCTGTGCATGCATGCCTAAAATTCCAAAAGGAGAATGGAGGAGTAAAAATTGTGGCATGGCCTTCCCCCAGGGCTTATTCCTGACTCCCTCTCACTGTCTCTCTCCAGTGAATACATGCACCCTATGGTAAAGACGAAAAAAATCAAAACAAAACAAAAATAACAGACTCAGAGGGGGTCGTGAGGCCAGAAAATTAGGATGGGAGTTCACCAAGGGGGGATAGAAAGCCAGAATGGAACAGCCAAAGCTTGAGGGACAAACAGGGGTCAAAAATAACAAGACAGTAGAACAAGAGATAATGCAATGGTTATGTCGCTGGACTCCCACTTGGCTGGCTGCAGTTCAAGTCCCAGACCCAGTGGCTTCAAAGCCATGCTGGGTGCACGTATGTACGTGCATGTCCAATATCCTGAAGAGAGAATAGGGGAGAACAGAGGAGAAGGTCTTGTGTCGTGGCCGTCCCCTCTGGGGTGATTTCTCACTTTTTCTCTGTCTCTCTGGCAAGCGCATGTGCCCTATAGCCAAAATGATCTCTCCAAAGCAAACAAACAAAACAAAAAACCAGTTTTGCAAGATTCTGTTTTCCACCACTGGGCAGAGAGGAAGAATGAAGACAAGCAGAGTGACTAGAAATGTACGAGTGAAGCTGCGATTGGTCACCGGGGCACCGGAAAACTCCTGATTCCACCCACACGCCCTGTAAAAGCAGCCTAAGACCTGCTCCAGGGACTTTCTTTCCTTCCTTCCTTCCTTCCTTCCTTCCTTCCTTCCTTCCTTCCTTCCTCCCTCCCTCCCTCCCTCCCTCCCTCCCTCCCTCCCTCCCTCCCTCCCTCCCTCCCTCCTTCTTTCTTTCTTTCTTTCTTTCTTTCTTTCTTTCTTTCTTTCTTTCTTTCTTTCTTTCTTTCTTTCTTCTTTTTCCTCCTCCTTCTCCTCTTCTTCTTCTTTCTTTTTTCCATACAGTGCATGCATTCACCAGAGAGGGGCAGAGAGAGGAAAAGTGTGAAGTCACTCCCCCAGGAAGGATGGCCGTGCCACAATCCCTTCTCCTCCATTCCTTCTCAGGGTTTGGGGCACGCATGCACATGCACCTGGTGTGATTTTTCAAGCTGCCAGGTCCAGGACTTGAACCGCAATCAGCCACGTGGGACTTCAGAACCTTAACCTCCACACCACTTGCTGTTCCACTCTTTATTCTATGTTTTATTTATTTTATTCTCTTTTTAAAAAGAACTGTTTGCCATAGGGCACAATGTGTGCTTGCCAGAGAGACAGAAAGTGAGAAACCACCCCCACCCCTGGGGGGATGGCCACGCTGCAATCCCTTCTCCCCCATTCTCCTCTTGGGATTTTAGGCACGCACACACGTGCGCCTGGTGTGAGTTTCAAGCCTCCGACTTTGATACTTGAACCACAGTTGGCCACTAGGAGTCCAGTGCTTTGAACTCTACGCACCTGCTGGCCCTGCAGTGTTTCTTTTGTTGTTTGTTTTTACCTGATGAGTAAACTAAGAATTTCTAAATCCACCTATAACCTCCGTCTCCAGTTCTGGGCATCCTGCCTTTGGAGCCCAGGTCCAAGGAAGGACCCTGATGCTGACATGCAACTCTGTGCGTCCCGCTCTCAGAACAGCATAAAACAACTGCTCCATTGAAGCTTCCTGAGAAATAGGTCTATGTTTTGATCTGGAGAGACCCTGGATTCAGGAATAACTCAGGGCTGAGAGCTGGCCAGGTTTCTGCCCTCCAGCAAACTTACTGCCCCTCCCAGGAGCGACAGGGTAACCTGCAACCTAGGTTAGACTTCCTGCTTCTCTGCCACCTCCACTTTAGGGCTGGTTCTGAGCCCCTTACCCCTTCCTAGCACCCTGAGACCTCCCCTCCTCAACGCCCCCATGAAACACCGTGTCCAATCCCCAGTCAGGGCAGAGACTCAGAGTGCTAACTCCTCCGTGCCCGCCAACGTAAGAAAGAGTTCTCCTGTCTCTCCTGAGCGCCGTTTCTGTTCCCTGTCATCTGTTTTTCTGCATGTTTCTCCAGACCCAGTCACTCCATTTCTGTTTAAAATAAACCTCATTAACGGAGCCAGCATATGGTATAATGGTTACATCGCCGGACTCCCATGTAGCTGACCACAGTTCGAGTCTCAGACCCGGTGGCTTGAAACTCACTCAGGCTCATGTGCGTGCATGCCCAATTTCCCGAGAGGAGAATGGAGAAGGGATTGCGGTGTGGCCATCCTTCCTTGGGGGGGGTGATCTCTTGCTTTCTGTCTCTCTGTCTCCCTCTCTGTCTCTCTGGAGAGTGCATGTGCCCTGTAGCAAAAATCTCTCTAAAAACAAAGCAAAACAAAAACCACATTATGATTTCTAATACACTTGGTTATTTCCATGGATAGTGCAAGAAAAGACGAACGAAATTTTGAGAAATCCCACTACAAGTTCTCTGGAAATCCTATTTGCTCACCTGGGGCTGGAAGCCCCAAAGTGTCCGGGAGGAAGCTTCTTACCAGGATGGCTCCAGGTAGGCACTGAGGGGTGGAGAAGCAGGCTTGCCTCAGGTCACTAAGACAAGCCAGTCCAAATAGCTGGTGAGCCCAGGTGCAAACAGAGAAACCGTAAATAAGCAAACAGACTCTGGACTCTCCGGGACTTCTGGATGTTAAGCAGCATCCGAGACACCCCCCTGCTCTTATCTTAGCTGAGCATCAGAGGCTGGCTTGGCAGGCACCAGCCGGAATTAAGGCAGGGGCTGTCCAGTCCTGCTGTACATCAGCTCTCTCCTGCAGCCCTGGCAGGGCCCCTCCTCATCTCAGACCGGGACTTGCCCCCTTTTTCCCATTCCTCTGCACGCACCTTTTGGCTGCAAACCTGCCATTCTCAGAGCTGGTTTTGCTGCCCAGGACTAGGGAAATTCAGAAAGAGTGGGTGAGAGTTAAATACAGGGGAAAAGGAGCAGGTGGCATCATGTTTCCGCTGTTGGACTCCCACAGGGCCGACCATGGTTCGAGTCCCAGGCCTGGCTGCGTGGGGATCATGTCAGGTGTGTGTGTGTGTGTGTGTGTGTGCACCCCAAATCCCAGGAGGAGAATGGAGGAGAAGGGATTGAGGCATGGCCATGCCGGCCAGGGGTGATTTCTCACTTTCCTTCTCTCTGTCTCTCTCCAGTGAGAGAACGCACCCCATGGCAAAAACAAACAAACAAAAAACAAAACAAAGAGTTGAACTCGGAAAGACTTAGGGAAGGGGAAGACATGAACGAGATTCAGTGCTTGGCCCGACCACAGTGAGATCCTCTTCTGAGCCCCATGTGTGTGTTTTTCTTTGTAGCATTGGGTTTGGGGAAAGAATCCGTTGAGCGCACTTAGCAGGAATCCCTCACTCTTGACATGCGGTCACCGTGGTTACCCATTCTCCATCCCTCCCAGGTATGTCTGGTCCCTTCGTGTCCAGTAAAAATCCTCTTAGGTTGAGCTAACCAGCGTCCTCCTCCGCCCTGCAGGGACTAAGACGATTGCCTTGACCCCCGACGTTCCTGAAAATTCACCAATGGGCAGATTAACATATTGGATCGCCGTTTTATGGGATATGAACACCCGTTAGACTGAAGAGACAGCGACACTGAGGTCTGAGGTCTCCGCTTCGATGAAGCAGGGACAGTCCTGTAGAAATGACATTATAGGGGGCTGGGCCTGTAGCCTAGTGCTTTAACACACTGGATCCCACACGAGTGACCACGGTTCAAATCTCAGCCCAGGAAAAACACACCAGGTGCATGTGTACATGTGTCGAGATTTCTGATAGGACGGAAAAACAGAGACAGAACGGTGGCATGACCACACCCCACTGGTGGTTATCTCTCCCTTTCTGTCTCTCCGGTGAATGTACCCTAAGGACTAATTTTTTTAAAAAATGCGGGAACCAGCAGATGGCGTAGTGGTTACGCTGGTGGACTCCCACGTAGTCGACCGCAGTTCAAGTCTTGGGCCTGGCAGCTTAAACTCACACCGGGCGCGTGTGCGTGCGTGCCCACAATCCCGAGAGGAGAATGGAGGAGAAGGAATTGCAGCGTGAACATTCCCTCTGGGTGGTGATTTCTCGCTTTCTGTCTCTCTGTTTCTCCACTGAGTGCATATGCCCTATAGTAAAAAAATAGGATAAAACTCTCTTAAAAAAAATATGAGGGGAACCAGCAGTTAGCGTAATGGCTATGTTGCTGGACTCCCACATAGTCGACCGCGGTTCGCGTCTCGGACCCGGTGGCTTACAACTCACGCCGGGCGCGTGTGCGTGTGTGCCCAAGATCCCGAGAGGAGAATGGAGGAGAAGGGATTGCGACGTGATCATCCCCCCTGGGGGGTGATTTCTCGCTTTCTGTCTCTATGTCTCTCTGTCTGTCTGGTGAGCGCACGCGCCCTATAGCGAAAAAACCTCTCCCAAAAAAAAAAAAAAAAAAAATGAGTAAGTCACAAAGTTAGGAGCTAATGGCACGGAGTGAGCAGGCAAACCCAGCCAGGCATATCTGTCTGGGTTCTTCCTGGCCTGTGGACGGTGTCTCTCCTGGGCGTGAGACAGGACCACTGCAGGGTGAGGGCCGGTGACTTAACATTGAGCAAGGGAGGTGAGAGGCTTTCCTTATGGACAAAAGTTAAAATGATGATCTCAGGGTTTTTCTCTTTTTGGTTTCTGCCTTAGGGTGCATGCACTCGGCACAGAGAGACAGAGAGACCGAGAGGGGGAAATGGAGAAATCGTCTCCCCGAGGACACGGCCACGCTACAATCCCTTCTCCTCCACTCTCCTCTCGGCATTCTGCATGCACACAGACACACATACTCAGCACAATTTTCCTTTCTTTCTTTCTTTTTTAATGAATTATTTTAGTTAACTTTATTTATTTATTTTTAATTTGACCAAAGAGGGGCAGAGTGAAAGAGAGAGAGAGGGAAAGTGAGAAAGCAAGCCGCCAGGTCCGGGACTCGAACCACAATTGGCCATGTGGGAGTCCAGCACCCTTAACCACCACACACAAACACCCTTCTTTGTCTTTTTCATTTTCTCTTTCTCTTTATCGCTTTCCATCTCTTTCTTTTCCTTCCTTTCTTTTTTTCTTTCCTTTCTTTTCTTTTTTTTTCCTCTCTCTCCTTTCCTTTCTTTCTTTCATTTCTTTTTCTTTCTCTCTGTTTTCCTTTCTTCCTTCCTTCCTTTCTCTCTTTCTTTCTTTTTTTCTTTTAGGTTTTTGCCACGGAGCGAGAGTGCTATACACTTTCTGGAGAGAGAGAGACAGAAATCACCCCCCCGGGGGGATGGTCATGCCAACATCCCTTCCCCTCCATTCTCCTCTTAGGATTTTGGGCACACTCTTACATGCACCTGGCATTTTTTAGCTGCCGGATCCGGGACTCGAACCATGGTCAACCATGTGGGAATCCAGCATCTTCGCCACCACGCCATCTGCTGGCCCTGTGTTTGGGTCTCATGGTTGGTTTTGGAGAAGGGCAGATTCGGCTTTCTGTGTCCCCGCTTGGGAAAGAGCGTGTCTGCAGTAGTCTCTGTGTTCTGTCCGAGAGGAGGATGAGGGGCGAGAGGCAGGCCGGCAGAGGTCGGAAGCCTGCTGCCGCGGCCTTCGCTTGGGGCCTTGTCCTCCGGGCCCGAACGCCCCGGGGTCTCCTCTTAGCCAATTCCCACCCACCAGCCCCAAAGTGCTTCCCGGCTGTTCAGCGCTGAGCCCTGCTCACTTGTTCTGCATGACGGAGCCGTGGGGCACCCCGGGGCTGTCTCGAAGGTCCTGCGTAAGGTCTTCTTCATCGACACAGTGGTCGCATCAGGGTCCTGGTTCAAGGGGGCCGTCCTCGTCCTCCCGGCAGGCACAGAAGGGGAAGGTACCACAGCACGGCTGCAGCCACGGCTTCCACATGATGTTGGCCGTGGAGAACTGGGCGGGCACAGGGCTCAGCGTCTTGCGATGCTCGGCCACGGCTTCGCCCACCCGGGCGATCACCGCCTGGAACTGGGGCTCCAAGCTGGGGGACAGGGGCCGGGCCTCAGAGGGGTCCGTGGAGAGGTCGAAGAGCAAAGGGGGGCTGTGGTGGGTCACGCCCTCCCCGGAGCAGGGGCAGATGCCTTGGCCGAAGCAGGCCCCCGCACCCTCGGGGTGGAACTTTGGTGTGGTGTAATGCACCTTCCAGAGCCTTCCACCTGGGCAGAAAGGAGAGGGTGGTCAGGGCGGCAGACACCGCTCCGTTGGGAGTCATCTCAGAAAGCCCTCAGCTGATTAGACAAGGCCCACCACGTCCTGGAGGCTGACAGGCTTTACTCCCTCCAATTCTGCTGGTGTAAATGTTCATCTCACGTTGAAATCTGGGACCAGCGGGTGGCGTCATGGTTACATCGCTGACTCCCATATAGCTGACTGCAGTTCAAGTCCCGGACCGGTGGCTTGAAACTCACACAAGGTGAATATGTGTGTACGCCCAAGATCCCGAGGGGAGAGTGGAGGAGAAGGCATTGCAGCATGGCCATCCTCTCTTGGACCCAATATTCCCTGTCTGTCTGTCTAGATCTATCACACCTACCTATGCATTTCCTAAGAATGTCTATCGTCTGTCCATCCAGCCATCCTCTGTCTAGCTATATAATCTTGCATTCTTTCAAAACTTTAAAACATTATTATTATTATTATTTTTGCTGTAGGGCACATGTTCTTGCCAAAGAAAGATAGAACAAGAGAGAAAGTGGGGAATCACCCCCCAGTGGGGACGGCCATGCCACAGCCCTTCTCCATTCTCCTGTCGGGATTTTGGGCACACGCACACAACTGCCTGGCATGATTTTTAAGCTGCGGGGTCCAGGATTCAAACTCTGCGGTTGGCCATGCGGGATCCAGCACCCTACCTTCCATGGCACCTGCTGGCCCATCCACTTACCCCTCCATCACTCACTCACCGATCGTGTGTCCACCTCTCGCTCTCCGTATCTGTCTACCTCCCGCCCACCCACACCCCTCAGGGCTGTCTCTCCGAGCACCCGTCCGGCCTGCCGTGGAGGGACGTGGACTCACTGTCCTTCTGGTGCCAGCGGGCCGCGTGCAGGTGCCGCCCACAGTAATGGAACAGGAACTCGTGCTCCGAGTGCTCGACCGCCCCTCGGAGCAAAGGCAGCAGGCTGTGGCCGTCCATCACCCTGGGTCAGGGAGGGGCAGGGCGAGGGTCAGACGGGGCCTCTCGGGAGTCATTTATAGACATGCGCGCACACGTACTGATGCATACACACACACCTAGACACATATACACACATGGATATGCATACATATTAACACATGTATACACAGGGCAGGGGTCAGACAGGGCCTCTCGGGAGTCATTTATAGACATGCATGCACACATACTGATGCATACACACATATGCACACATACTCACCTAGACACATATACACACATGGCTATGCATACATATTAACACATCTACACACAGGGCAGGGGTCAGACGGGGCCTCTCGGGAGTCATTTATAGATATGCATGCACACGTACTGATGCATGCACACACACCTAGACACATATACACACATGGATATGCATACATATTAACACATGTATACACAGGGTAGGGGTCAGACAGGGCCTCTCGGGAGTCATTTATAGACACATGCGCACACATACTGATGCATACACACATGCACACACACACCTAGACACATATACACATATACACACATGGATATGCATACATATTAACACATGTATACACAGGGTAGGGGTCAGACAGGGCCTCTCGGGAGTCATTTATAGACACACACATGTACATATATCATAATATATACATACGCAGATAGCTAGATACATATAGACATATATATACACACACACACACATATATACACACGTGGATATGTGCACACGTTAAATACATGGATAGAGGAGGGCAGGGAATCAGACCAGGGCCTTTCAGGTAGTCGTTTATAAACACATGTGTGTATCTCTACATACCCACACATAAACACACATGTATACACATACACAGTTACTACATATACACACGTGTACACAGAAACACATCCGTACACATTTGCAGAATTTACACACATACACACATACACACAAGCACACATGTATACACATACATGTTTAGATGCATGCACACACATGTGTGCACATACACACATATACACACATGCACAGAAAGGTACAAACACACGTGTGTGCACATACACGTGAATCTAACACATGTATACACATGCATATTTACATGGGTGTGTGCACACACAAACACATACATGCATGGATTTGCAGGCATATACATTTACATATATGCATATGTGCAAATGCATACACATGTATCCATATAAACATGTACATCTACACATTTACATAGACACATATACATTTGTATACACACACAAACACACATGCACACACACACGTGTATATACAACAAACATGCCTCTCTGGACCACCCGCTGTACACTAATGCACCCCGTAATAGCATGTTCCTGAGATGAGAAGCGGGGCAGAGGGACCGTCACGTGGCCGTCTCTTACACAGCACTATTGACGCGTTACTCCACGTGGAGAGAACTAGATGTTCCTGACATCTTTCTGTCCACGCCATTCTCCTGCGGCAGGTGGACTCTCTGCAAAGGGCTGAAATCCGGGGCGCCGCCATTTCTAAGTGGGACTCGCTGAGCTTCCCCCAAACCCTGGCAAGGCCGTGTACCCACAGTTCCAGCAAGGTGACCTTGACCGGACCTCGCTCTGACGGCCTGGCCTTCCCTTTGCCGTGCCGATGACACAATCTCTCAGGGCTGGAGCAAGTTCCTGTGACGAACATGCATTTACTGACCCGTTTTAGGGAGTCCAGTCCCCTGTCATTAGGTGGCCCCGAAACTGGAGGGAGGGAGTGCTTCAAAGCTCCGTGTCCCCACCGCCGTGTGAACGTATGACCTAGAACTCTCGCTGCCAGGGCCAGGAGCCCGCCACCACGTACCTGTCCTGGGGCAGCTGGCCGCCCCCCAGCTGGACCACGGTGGGGAAGACGTCCATGAGGCTGGTGGGCTCGTGGATCACGCGGCCGGCCGGCAGCACCCCGGGCCAGCGGAAGATCCCTGGGACGCGGATGCCACCTTCCCAGCCTCCCATGCCTTTGCCCCCTGTGAGGAGAAGAGACGGTGAGACCCCTCCAGGACGCCGGGCACTGCACACACCCTGTCTGGCTCTGAGCCGTCCCTGCCGAAGGTAAGGCGAGCAGAGACGACCCGTCTCCACCGGGCACAGCTCAAACTGAAGAGCATTTGGGGGTGTTGTGTTACAGAGCACTGGGTAACCAGAGTGCACACACACATATGTATTCCAGCACACATACGTGCTAATGCACACACACGTACTGCCTGGGCTCACACACGGGAAACTAGACGCACCTCGGCCAGAATACCACTATGCTCAAGGAATATTAAATTGTATCTCCTATGCAATGGGAAATCAGAGCACAGGGATTTCAAAGCAGGCGGAAAAGACAGGTAGGAACGCAATTCAATGAGATAGACGGTTGTGTTCAGTGTTTCCACAACGCCCTCGAAAAACCTTGCAAAAGACACTCGGAGAGCTGAGGGGCTGACGCGGGGCGGTGGGCAGTGTGGCCTGGTCCGAGCTCAGCAGGGAACGCGTCCGACAGAAGACGCAGGCTTTGGCTATCCTAAGATTGTCTCCAAAAGCCCTACAGAGGTTTCCTTTAAAAAAAAAAAAAAAAGATTGTTTTTTATTGCTAATTATTGTTCTTTGAAGTGCCAGAGGCTGTCTGCGGTCAAGAAAGAAAGGAGAGACAGAGACAGAGAGGAAGAAGCACCTTCCCAATCCGGCGTGTTCAAGCTTCGGGCCCTTCTACCTTCCTCCCTCCTGCTGGGATTTGGGGCGTGAACCACCCATAGCTGGGGTGTTTTTCTTTTCCTTTAAAAATGATTTCTTTTTATTTATGGTGGCTATGATTTTTTCCATGTGTTCTAGGACACATGTGCTCACCAGAGAGAGACAGAGGAAGTCAGTAAGCAAGCCACCAGGTCTGAGACTTGAACCACGGTCGGCCACGGAGGAGCCCACCCCCTCCACCACCATGCCACCTGCTGGTCCTGACACCTGGCATATTTTTCAAGCCACCAGGGCCAGGATTTGAACCATAGTCGGCAAAGTGGGATTCAGCTGCTTTAACCAGCAGGCGATGAGGCTGACCCTGTAACAACTTTTTACTTTATGTTAAAGACTTTAATTTAATTTAGTTTAATTTGCCATGGGGCGTGTGTGCTTGAGTGAGAGCGACAGGAAAAGTGGGACTCACCCTGCAGGAGGGATGACCTACCACGACCCCTTGTCCATTCTCCTCTCGGGATTTTGGGCATGCACACACAGGTGCCCGGTGTGAGTTTCAGGCTGTCGGGTCCAGGACTCAGACCATGGAGTCAGCCGCGCATAATTCAGCACTTTAACCACCGTGTCACCCACTGGCCCTGAAATAACCTTTTTATACACTCTCAATATAAAGGTATGAGCCTTTAAATGTAACCTAAAAGATTCGTATAAAAGGTCATATAATCTAATATTATAATCGGTCTATGCTACTTTTATTTAGAATGATATTTTAATAATTTATTTGTACATAACTTCCTTTTTTAAAGAATTACTTTATTTAACTTTATTATTATTATTATTATTATTATTTTCCAATTTGACCAGAGAGAGAGAGAGAGAGAGAGAAAGTGAGAAAGCAAGCCACTAGGTCCAGGACTTGAACCGTGGTCAGCCATGGAGGAGTCTAGCATCCTTAACCACCACACCACCTGCCGGCCCCATTCTTTCAAATACTTTAGGAGGGACAGTGCTGTGCCTTTTTCTTTACCTGCCATCCAGGTAAAACGTGACCTACAGAAGCGGATCAGTATATTCTCCCTGGAAGGAGCAAACCCCTTTTGGCCTCTGTGTGTCCTGGAACCTCGAGGGGCCAGCCTGTCCTGGCTCTCACGGCCCTCCCCCCGACGGCCCGGGGCTCACCTCTGTAAATTCCATTCCACCCGCCCAGCTGGCCACGCTCATCTCTGGCCTCCAAGTGTCCCCCGTGGTCAGAGGTGAAATACGTCAACGTCGTGTTCGTCAGCCCGTGTTCTTCCACGGCATCGAGGATCTGGCCTTGACAGAGCATGGGGGACGTCAGGGCCACGTCGGGAAGGCAGCGTCCACTGCTCACCCCTCCTCCCTCTGGGTGCCGGCCACCTCTCGCCACAAGGTCACGCACAGGGACCCGGTCCCCCGAGACCATGTTATGACGTAATCCCCAAGTGTTAGGATGTGGTGAGTCGCTGCGGCACCCCTGGGGTCCTGACCAAGCACCAGCAACACAGAACCAGGGCGAAGCCACCGACCCGCCCTGTGGCCAACGCACACGCTTTATCCACGCCGTGTCCATGTTGTCTCGAGCCCACGTGAAGGGCTCCATGGGGTGGAGGACAAGGGGAGAAACTTCACTGAGCTCCTGTCTACATGGGGCAGCAGGGCTGTGAGCAGCACCTATGGGTGGTGACACGTGGGGGCCAGGACCCAGCAGAGCAGCCAGCTCCCCACAAGCAGGCAGTTGTTTTATCCACGGGGACACCAGGAAGGTCAGCCCTCCGAGCAGGGACTTCAGTCCCCATGGGGGCTGCAGGTGGGTGGTGGTTAAGGCGCTGGACTCCCTTGTGGCCAACTGCGATGTCTGATTGGGACTCAGTGGCTTAAAAATCTCACTGGGTGCGTGTGCGTGCGTGCTCAGAATCCCAGGAGGAGAATGGAGAAGGGACTGTGGTGTGGCCATCCCCTGGGGTGATTTCTCACTTTCCCTCTCTCTCTCTCTCCATGAGCATGCCCACCGTGTGACAAAAGCCCTGATTACAAAAACAGAGGGAACAAGCCGTAGGCCCCGCTCGCACATGGAGGTACCGGCCTCCCCCCAGGTCTAACACGTGGCTCTGAAGGTTTCGGGAGATGCCATCCGGGTCTGCAAGGATCTCTGAGTCTCTGGCCTCCCCGAGTCCCCACCTCGTGGGTGCTCTGGGTCCATCACAGGCCAGGGCAGGAAACTGCCTCACTGTCAGAACTCACAGATGGCCCCACTTCCTGCAGCGGCTACGAGGCCGTCAGACCGCGACTCTCCCCGGGGGGATTTACTGCAAAATTGAGCCACGTCCTCGGAAAGGTTGGGGGAACAAAGAAGCAGCAGGACAGGGCGTTTTCCTCTCCTCTTTGTCTTTCTCTCGCTTCTCTGCGACACGCTCAGAGCAAACCACCCACGAGTCCCCGTGAGCACGCCGCGGGGAGGGCAGGCTCCCTGGTGGGATAACCTACCCAGCAGCCAGTCCATCTCCTCCACGTGGTCGCCGTACAGCCCGTGCCTGCTCTTCCCCAGGAAGGCGCCGGAGGTCACCAGGGGCAGGTGCACGTGCAGCAGGGACACGAACAGGAGGAACGGCCCTCGCTTGTTCCTGAGAGGGCAGAGGCTCCCTGGGAATGTGCGAGGACCGGGCGCTCTCCCCGGCGGGGGGCCGTGGCACCGCGTCCACGGCGGGACCCAGGTGTGGAAACCCAGCCACGGGAAAGGCCGGTCCTTCCTCCTCCCCACCCTCTCTTCCCGGGCCAGCCCGGGGCTCCCCCAGATCACAGAGACCGGGTGCTCCGAGGAGCCCTCTCACCTGCAGCAGGACGGTCCCCTCACCTCTCGATGAAGGACAGCGTCTCCTGGAGCACACGCCCGGCTGCTCGGGCCACGTCCATGGGCTGCTCGGTCACGGCGTGGTTCCTCATGAGGATGCAGTTCCAGCGGCGCACGAAGCCGAGGCTGGAATACCAGGCCAGGAAGAAGAGGAGGACCAGGCCGGCCGCGGCCACCACCGCCTTCCAGGGCACGGAGAGCAAGCCGCCCAGCTTGGCCGTGGCCAGGGTCAGGACCCCCACGGCCAGCATCTGGGTGTACTGCCGGAGTTTGGCTCTCAAGGCAGCCTCTACCTCGGGGGGCCTGCCTGGTTCGCAGTCGTTGATGAGTGTGAAGGGCATGCCGTAGAAGTAGTCGAAGCCGTGGTGCAGGGGGTGGTGGCAGTGGTCCCCGCGAGAGGCACAGCTGACGCCCTGGTGCCACTTTCCTGCAACGAGAGCAGAAAGCCAAAAGGTTTTGGGACTTGTTTCTAGAGCAAACAGCTGGTGTGGTGGTTCAGGCTCTGCACTCACACATGGCCAACCACGGTTCGAGCCCTGGACCTGGACGCTTGCTTTCTCACTTTCACTCTTTCTCTCTCTCTTTTTTTTTAAACTTTATTTATTTATTTTAATCTGACCAGAGAGGGACAGAGCGAGAACGAGAGTGAGGGAGAGAGAAAGAGACAAAGAGAGAAAATGAGCCACCAGGTCCAGGACTTGAACCATGGTCGGCCATGTGGGAGTCCAGTGCCCTTAGCCAACACGCCACCTGCTGGCCCCCCACTTTCCCTCTTTCTCTACTGAGCATTTGTACATTCAAAAGAACAATAGGGGGACCAGCAGTTAGCGTAATAGCTATGTCGCTGGACTCCCACGTAGTCGACCGCGGTTTGCGTCCCGGACCCAGTGTCTTAAACTCACGCCAGGCGCGTGTGCGTGCGTGCCCAAGATCCCAAGAGGAGAATGGAGGAGAAGGGATTGTGGTGTGGCCATCCCCCCTGGGGGGTGATTTCTCGTTTTCTGTCTCTCTGTCTCTGTCTGTCTAGCGAGTGCACGTGCCCTATAGCAAAAACCTCTCCAAAAAGAAAAAAAAAAAAAAGAACAATAGGGTCGGGACCAGCAGTTGGAGTAATGGCTATATCATTGGACTCCCACGTAATCGACCGCTGTTCAAGTCCTGGACCCGGTGGCTTAAACTCACACTGGGCGCGTGTGCGTGCGTGCCCAAGATCCCGAGAGGAGAATGGAGGAGAGGGGATTGCGGTGTGGCCAGCCCCCCGGGGGGGGTGATTTCTCACTTTCTGTCTCTCTCTCTGTCAAGCACCACATACGGTACAGCAAAAAATCTCTGCAAAAATAGATAATAATAACAATAGTAATAAATACAATGTATAAATAATTATTTAAAGACAAAAAATAAATAAGCAAAAACCTGACCCCTAGAGGAATGAAGTGCACGGCCGAAGAACCTACGGGGAGAGGATTCTTGGCAGCGTGTGCCTGGTCACCCTCGCGCCTCAGCCCGGAGCCTTCTCCCATCTCTGACTTCGCTCCGTTACAAATCACCGGGTCTTACGACGTAGGTCCAGCATTTGGGCAATCGTCCTACCAATTGCCGAGCCCCAGCGTGGTCTTTTGGACCTCTGAGAGGCTCGTTCTTGAGCTTGAAAAATAAAGACGTGACATGGGAGGACCAGTAGGTGACGAGGTGGTGAAGGCACTGGATTCCCATATGGTAGACCACAGTTTGAGCCCCGAACCCAGGAGCTTAAAAAAATCCCATGGGGCCAGTAGAGGGCGTAGAGGTTAACGAGCTAGACTCCCACATGGCCAGCTGCGGCTTCAGTCCTGGGCCCAGCAAATTAAAATTCATACTGGTCACACGTGCAGGCATGCCCTAAATCCAGAGAGGAGAATGGAAGGCGTGGGATTGCAGCATGGCCATTTCCCCAAGGGTAATTCCTTTTTTTTTTTTTTCTTTTTTTTGGAGAGGTTTTTGCTATAGGGCACGTGCGCTCGCCAGACAGACAGAGAGAGACCGAGACAGAAAGCAGGAAATCACCCCCCAAGGGGGATGGCCATTCCTCAATCCCTTCTCCTCCATTCTCCTCTCGGGATCTTGGGCACGCACGCACATGCGCCCGGCGTGAGTTTAAGCCACCGGGTCCGGGACTTGAACTGTGGTCAACTACGTGGGAGTCCAGAGACATAGCCATTATGCTAACTGCTGGTCCCCCCCAAGGGTAATTGCTCACTTTCTCTCTCTCTGTGTGTCTCTCTCTTCTCTCTGGCAAGTACACACACTCTAGATCGAAAAATCTCTTTTAAAAAAAAATCCCAACAAATAAATAGACCAATAAGTGGTTTTTGTTGTTGTTGTTGTTGTTTTAAATGACTATGAATCCCATGGTGAGTGGTTACCTAGGAACAAAATCTCAGAAGAGCTTTCTGATCACCTGGCACAGAGATGTTTGATTGGTCCCAGAGAAGAAAAGAAAACAACCTCGTACATCTTTGAGTAAGAGAAAATCTCATCATTGAGGAAATCTCCCAAATGGTGAACAATTCCAGAGGAGTCAGACGGGCCAGAGACTGCCTTTCGATTCAGAGAGAGACACGGGTCTTTGTCCCTTCAAGGACAAAGGTCTTTATGGGACCAGTAGGATGGCTGACCACGGTTCCAGTCCTGGACCCAGCAGCTTGAAAATCATACCGGGCGTGTGTGCGTGCCCAAGATCCCAGGAGGAGAATAGAGGAGAAGGGATTGCGGCATATCCATCCCCTCTGAGGGGTGACTTCTCACTTTCCCTCTCTCTGTCTCTCTCTCTAGTGAGTACACATACTCTAAAGCAAAAACGTCTTAAAAACAAGAACAAAAATAAAACCAGGTTCTTTATGGCCCCTGGTGTTCCCCACCACGGGACGCCCAACCGCCAAGCATCACCTCACCTATGAGGCCTGTTGCATAACCCTGCTGCTGCAAGATTCTTGCAAAAGTGGTTTCGTTCTCCGGGAGCCCGCCCGAGCCTGCGTTCCACTGCAGGGCCCGGTAGCCATCGCTGGCCTCCATGCCTGTGAGCAGAGAAGACGAGAAGGATTCGCTCTCCTCTTCGGTAGAGGAGCTCCTCTCAACCACGGTGATTCCGCACCTCGGGGACTCTGGGCAGCGCCTGCAAACCGGGTCGGTTGTTAGAGAAGAGGGAGATGTGGGACTTGGCCTCGTGTAGTGGACACAGCCAGCTGCTGTGGAGCGCTGGACACGACCACTGAGAATCATCCAACCCACACGTCTGCTCGGAAGTCACACCGGGCTGTGAGAGCCCCAAATCCCAAGAGGAGAATGGAGGAGAAGGGATTGCGGGTGGCCATCCCCCTGGGGGCTGATTTCTCACTTTCTGTCTCTCTGTCTCAGTCTCTCTGGCGAGTGCACATGCCCTATAGCAAAAATCTCTCTTAAAATAAAACTTTATCTATGTATCTATCTATTTATCTATCCATTACATATTATTATCAACTATCTGTGTAATCTGTCATCTACCATCTCTCGATAATTTATAATTGTCATCTATCTACTTCTCATAGATCATCGTCAATCTATCATCTCATTATCACTTATTTATGGATCATTATCACTCATTTATTTCTCATACTTATCACCTATCTATGATAGATTATACACACGTATGTCCACGTATGTATAATGCATTCACACATACGTAGGTATTACACACATGCATGTATCTTTGTTCCCGTCGATTATCTATCCTGGGCACCGATTGTCAAGCAGGGTGACCCAGGCGTCCCTTCCCCACAAATACTATCTGACAATGCCTAAAGGTATTTTTGGTGATCACAACCATGGAGGGAGGGTTGAAGCCCTGGTGGTCAAATTCCTCATGCCCAGAGCCTTAGAATCTGAGTGCATTTGGAGAAGGGTCTTTAAAGTGGTGATTAAGGTAAAATAAGGTCTGATCCCGTAGCACTGGGTTCCTTCTACGGAGAGGAGATGAGGACACAGACACTCACAGAGGGACGACCACGTGGGGACAGAGGGAGACGATGGCGTCTCTACACCAAGGGGAGAGGACTCAGGAGGAGCCATGTTGACCTTGGACTTCCAGTCTCCAGAACCGTGAGACATAAATGTGTGTTGTCTAGGACACCAGGCTGCGGGACGTCGTAGGGCTACCCCGGCACACAAGGCCAACCGCATTTCAGTGGGCGCTGATAACACAGCCTGTTAATCCATTCTCCTGTGGATGAACCATCTCCACATTTGCCGATTCTAAACCGTGCTGTTAGTTAGAATGTTCTTACCGAAGTCTTTCGGAGACCATACATGCACGTACTTACAGGACACGCTCCTGGGGACTGATGGCGGATGGGGTATATATGTATTCACTAGAAGCACACAATCAAATTTGCAAAGTGATTGCACCTATGCACCCGTCCAGCCACGGCGTCGGAGAATCCCAACTCTTCTACGTTCTTCCCAACGTTCGGTATGGTCTGCCTTTCTCAGTCCTGCCACTCTCATGAGTGTATATTGCTGTAACTTTGGGGGTTTTAGATCACAGAGAACAGTCTCTCACTCTCAGGGTGTGTACTGGGCACACTGAGGCTCATGGTTCAGGGCTGGCTGAGGCAGGGAGCGGATCGCAGCGTCAAGACCCTGTTGGGAGTGCCATCTCTCTGTCTTCTCTGTCTCTCATGCACTCATGGAAGTCGCAAAGGAATACAATTTAGGGGGGACCAGGAGTTAGCGTAATGGCTATGTCGCTGGACTCCCACGTAGTCGACCGCGGTTCGCGTCCCGGACCCGGTGGCTTAAACTCATGCTGGGAGCATGTGCGTGCGTGCCCAAGATCCCGAGAGGAGAATGGAGGAGAAGGGATTGCGGCATGGCCATCCCCCCGAGGAGTGATTTCTTACTTTCTGTCTCTCTGTCTCTCTCTGTCTGTCTGGCGAGCACACGCGCCCTATAGCAAAAACCTCTCCAAAAAAAATAAATAAATAAATAAAGGAATACACTTTAGGAAAAAAGGAAATGAAGTAAGTGAATCAAGTATTTAAACAGAAAAATAAAAGGTCAGTCTCAACCAGTTGCTACTGAAGAATTTCAGTCTCCCGAATTCCCAGTGATGGAAAATGTTGTGCATAGGTATAGAATACAACATTCTCTGCAGAAATACAAAAGAGGTGACGCAATTGCAACACCAACTTTTATTCATTTTTCCCTGGATCTCAACTGTCACTACCCAATTATTACAGGCAATGAAGCGTGTGTGATACATACGTGGTTTCACTGGCCATCTACCGACACCAACCTGATCTGAAAGAGTGTCTTCCAGTAAGGAACGCAGCTCTGCTCGGGGTGCAGAGCGGGGCAGCGGCCAGGTGCTGGGTGAGCCTCACACCTTCCTCTGCAAGCCGGTCGATATTTGGTGTCCTGATCAAACAACAGAATTACACTCTCTACAAAGTATACATTCAGCTTCAGCAGGTCCCTGCATTTAACGGCATCAGACAGACCAAATCAGTCTTAATGTAGGGACTGAGCAGATTTTAGAATTCATTGTATCACGGTCCCTGTAGAAGCAGACAAATCCCCATCTGAGGTTTGGTGTGGATGTCGAGATGAATGATGTCACACACACATACGAAAATCATAGGACATAGTGTATTATGCACATAATGAGGCTTTCTGCGGAGACCAGGGGAGGTCTCCTGAGCTCGTCTAAAGAGTGTGAAGAACAAAAACACACCAAAAACTAAAAAATAAAGTGCACATAGACGTGTGTGTGTGTGGGTGACCCTAATAGTCAAGTGTATGGAGACAGAAAATAGATTAGTAGTTTCCAGGGGTTAGGCAGTTTGGAGTGTTGGGAGATGTATGAGTCAGTTAGTGCTGTGTAACAAATTCT
This sequence comes from Tupaia tana, assembly GCA_026018925.1. Classification (NCBI taxonomy): domain Eukaryota; kingdom Metazoa; phylum Chordata; class Mammalia; order Scandentia; family Tupaiidae; genus Tupaia; species Tupaia tana. The sequence goes on along the minus strand of JAKSZU010000031.1, from coordinate 12,460,332 downwards.
GACAGCCTGGGGACTTAGGCACCAAACATTAATCCTCTCATAGCTCTGCAGGCTGTAAAATGATACCGTAACCAGACTGAAATACTTTAAACCAATTTGATTCTCAAACTTTTGGGGCTGGTAGTCTGAGGTCAAGATGTGGATGGCTGTTTGTTCCTGAGTCCTAGGCATGGAGATGCCATCTTCTCCCTGTCTCCTGATGTGGTTGTCTCCCTGTGTGTGTCTGCGTCCTCCTGTTCTCTTCTCATAAGGACTGCAGCCCTACAGGATCAGGGCTCACCCTGGGGACCTCCTTTCACCTCAATCACCTCTTCGCAGGCTCTGCCTCATATTCCGAGGTCCTGGGAGGGAGCGTTTTGATACATGAATTTGGGGAGAGCCTGTCCCAGGGGGCGATGGGTTCCCTTAGGGGTATTTAAATGTGTTTTCATGGTTCAGGGCATGACTGCGGAACCCTGTATGCACTAAACTCCACCCAACAGTATCTTCCACATGAGTGAATTCCATGTGCTATGAATCACAACCGGGCAGCTTGCACGACTGGAAAGGAGGTCCCTGGGAACGTCTCAAATTTCTGCAGGTGCTGGAATGGTTGTCACAGCAGGAGAAACGTGTGGATGGGTGCAGAGTCTTACAATGACGGGGAGACAGACAGCCTTAGTTCTGGGGCTAAAGGAAAGGCTCACAATGCGACAAGGAGCTTGCTCAACTTTTCCCCTGTTGCAGAAAACATGGAAACGCCATGCAAGTGCCCTACTGATGGGAAGGCGTAGAGGGTACTCTATGGAAAGTGTTGGCCCTTTGGCTGGGCTGGACAGTGGCCCTCGGGTGCATCCCGTCCCATAGAAGCCCCAGACCTGAGAATGGGATCTTGCTTACAAAAGAGGTCTTTGTACATGGAATTAGTTGAGTATCCTGAGCTGAGGTTATCCCGAAGCAGGGTGGCCCTAAGCACAATGACCGGTGTCGTTCTAAGAGACAGAGAGGAGACACCGATAGAGAGGAGCCGCGTGAAGATGAAGGAGGAGACTGGAATGGTACGGCCACACGCCAAGGAATGCCTGGGCCCTGGGAGCTGGGACAGGAGGAAGGAGCCTCCCCCGGGAGCTGGGAGAGGAGGAAGGAGCCTCCCCTGGGAGCTGGGAGAGGAGGAAGGAGCCTCCCCCGGGAGCTGGGAGCTGGGAGAGGAGGAAGGAGCCTCCCCCGGGAGCTGGGAGAGGAGGAAGGAGCCTCCCCTGGGCCCCGGGAACTGGGAGAGGAGGAAGGAGCCTCCCCCGGGAGCTGGGAGAGGAGGAAGGAGCCTCCCCTGGGCCCCGGGAGCTGGGAGAGGAGGAAGGAGCCTCCCCTGGGAGCTGGGAGAGGAGGAAGGAGCCTCCCCTGGGAGCTGGGAGAGGAGGAAGGAGCCTCCCCTGGGCCCCGGGAGCTGGGAGAGGAGGAAGGAGCCTCCCCCTGGAGCTGGGAGAGGAGGAAGGAGCCTCCCCCGGGAGCTGGGAGAGGAGGAAGGAGCCTCCCCCGGGAGCTGGGAGAGGAGGAAGGAGCCTCCCCCGGGAGCTGGGAGAGGAGGAAGGAGCCTCCCCTGGGGCCCTGGGAGCTGGGAGAGGAGGAAGGAGCCTCCCCTGGGAGCTGGGAGAGGAGGAAGGAGCCTCCCCTGGGAGCTGGGAGAGGAGGAAGGAGCCTCCCCTGGGAGCTGGGAGAGGAGGAAGGAGCCTCCCCCGGGAGCTGGGAGAGGAGGAAGGAGCCTCCCCTGGGGCCCTGGGAGCTGGGAGAGGAGGAAGGAGCCTCCCCCGGGAGCTGGGAGAGGAGGAAGGAGCCTCCCCTGGGAGCTGGGAGAGGAGGAAGGAGCCTCCCCTGGGAGCTGGGAGAGGAGGAAGGAGCCTCCCCTGGGAGCTGGGAGAGGAGGAAGGAGCCTCCCCCGGGAGCTGGGAGAGGAGGAAGGAGCCTCCCCTGGGGCCCTGGGAGCTGGGAGAGGAGGAAGGAGCCTCCCCCGGGAGCTGGGAGAGGAGGAAGGAGCCTCCCTTGGGAGCTGGGAGCTGGGAGAGGAGGAAGGAGCCTCCCCTGGGGCCCTGGGAGCTGGGAGAGGAGGAAGGAGCCTCCCCCGGGAGCTGGGAGCTGGGAGAGGAGGAAGGAGCCTCCCCCGGGAGCTGGGAGAGGAGGAAGGAGCCTCCCCTGGGCCCCGGGAACTGGGAGAGGAGGAAGGAGCCTCCCCCGGGAGCTGGGAGAGGAGGAAGGAGCCTCCCCTGGGCCCCGGGAGCTGGGAGAGGAGGAAGGAGCCTCCCCTGGGAGCTGGGAGAGGAGGAAGGAGCCTCCCCCGGGAGCTGGGAGAGGAGGAAGGAGCCTCCCCCGGGAGCTGGGAGCTGGGAGAGGAGGAAGGAGCCTCCCCTGGGTACTGCAGGAGCTGGGAGAGGAAGGAGCCTTCAGAGGGATCATGGCTCTGCTCCCACCTGACCTCAGACTTTTGGCCTCCAGAACTGGGAGACGATCCATCTCCATTGTTTATTTTTATTTTCCTTTTCCTTCCTTCTTTCTCTTTCCTTTCTTTCTTTTTCTTTCTCTCTTTATTATTATTTTTTAAATTTTGCTATAGGGCACATGCAATTAGCAGAGAAAGAGAAAGAGGGAAGGGAGAAAGCAAGCCCCCAAGTCTCGGCCTTGAACCGCAGTTGGCCACCTGGGACTCCAGAGCGTTTACTACCTTGCCACCTGCTGGCCCCTAATCTCTGTTGTTTTAAGCTTCATAATTTTTTTATTAGGACACTCTTTTTATTTTTTTAAAGAATTTTTAAATTTAACTTTATTTATTTATGTAAATTTGACCAGAGAGGGACAGAGTGAGTGAGAGAGAGAGAGAGCGAGAGAGAGAGAGAGAGAGAGAGAGAGAGAGAGAGAAAGTGAGAAAGCAAGCCGCCAGGTCTAGGACTCGAACTGTGGTCAGAAATGTGCAATTTCAGCGCTGTTAACCAGCACGCCACCTGCCAGCCCCTATACAGGTATCTGAGGAAACTAAGACTCCCACGTGCCACAGTTCCAAATTGCTCAAACACTCCAGGACTCTCTTTGCCTACTGAAACGAAAATTGTTTTTCAGTGTGGAGTTCTGACGCACCAGAGTCTTCTAATTCCCCAGGCGGATTTAGAATGCATCATTCGCACACGCACATGCACACACGCGTGTACACACACACACACGCACCACCGAAGAGAACGTGTACCTCAGTGTTTTGTTCCCATAGCAACCAACATCCCCAATGCCCAGGTCGTCCGCCATTATCAGGAGAATATTCGGTTTCAAGATCTCGTCTGGTTTAATTCCGGAAGTCTCCAGAAACAAGCAGAGAAAGAGTAGCGCCCTCATACCGACCCTGGGGAGAAAAGCAAAACGGAGAGGTGAACGCGGATGCCTTGGCGTGGGAAGGAGGTTTTTCCAGCCAGCTACTTCCAAAGGCATGGGTGTTACCACTGATAAAGATTAAGATATAGGGACCAGCAGTTGCGTCATGGCTATGTCGCTGGACTCCCACGTAGTCGACTGCGGTTCGCGTCCCGGACCCGGTGGCTTAAATTCACGCCGGGTGCGTGTGCGTGCATGCCCAAGATCCCAAGAGGAGAATGGAGGAGAAGGGATTGCAGCGTGACCATCCCCCTGGGGGGTGATTTCTCACTTTCTGTCTCTGTTTTTCTGGCGAGTGCATGTGCCCTATAGCAAAAACCTCTCCAAAAAAAAAAAAAAAATGATTAAAGTATATGGGGCCACCAGGTGGTATAATACTTAAGGCACTGGACTCCCACTTGGCCAACTGAGTTTGAGTCCTGGACCCAGCAGATTGAAAATCGTACTGGGCGTGTGTGCTCCAAATCCCAGGAAGAAAGTGGAGGAGAAGGGATTGTGGCATGGTTGTCCCCCGTGGGGGGTAATTTCTCCCTCTCCCTCTCTCTCTCTCTCTGACGAGCACAAATGCCCTATGATTAAAACCTTAAAAAAAATGAAAGTTTATGGGAGATCATTATTTTTGGGTAAGCTCCTGTTTGGTCCTAAAACCAGACCCTTCCCGAAAGAGCTGCCTGTGTTGGGAACGAGGCTGATCGCTGGAAGGGTCCACTTCTCCACACCCACAGGAGAGTCACAGGGACCAATCGGAGCGTTTTCCTGAGCCAGCCTGGTCAGAAAGTTGTTGGAGTCAGCGGTAGCATAGTGGTTAAGGCGCTGGACTCCCACATAGTTGACCATGGCTTGAGTCCCAGGGCTGGAAACACAGTCAACTACGTGGGAGTCCAGCGACGTAGCCATTACGCCAACTGCTGGTCCCCTTGTATGTGTTTTCCGAACTCCTGGGGCGGGATTCTAACCCACTGGTCCAGGAGGGATCTGGCTCCCTTAACCAGCAGGCTCCAAGCAGCCCACTTTGTTTTTTATTCCCCTCTCTCTTTTTTTTTTTTTTTTTTTTCTTTTTTTGGAGAGGTTTTTGCTATAGGGCGCGTGCGCTCGCCAGACAGACAGAGAGAGACAGAGAGATAGAAAGCAGGAAATCACCCCCCAGGGGGGATGGCCACGCCGCAATCCCTTCTCCTCCATTCTCCTCTCGGGATCTTGGGCACGCACGCACACGCGCCTGGCGTGAGTTTAAGCCGCCGGGTCCGGGACTCGAACCGCGGTCGACTATGTGGGAGTCCAGCGACATAGCCATTACGCTAACTGCTGGTCCCCCCTCTCTCTTTTTTAAAGCCCTTCTTTGCCAGGGGGCCGGCAAGTGGCATGGTGGTTAAGGGCACTGGACTCCCACATGGTCGACGGCAGCTCGAGTCCCGGACCTGGTGGCTTGCTTTCTCTCTTTCTCTCCCTCTGTCCCTGTCTGGTCAAATTAAAATAAATAAAGTTAAATAAAATAATTCTTAAAAAAAAAAAAAAAGGCTCTTCTTTGCCTACAAAACCCAGTTTTCCTGTGCGCTCACCATCCCGGATTTCATCAGGGGGATGAAGATGTTACATGATGAGTAAGGCCGCTTGCTCTCTTAGCTGCAAGTGTTGGAACTGTGTCTTTGCGCATGAAGTAGTTTGCAGGGGACACGAATGCCTTTCCATGGAAGGAGGCTGATGGGGAGGCGGGAGGACGGTACCGGTCACACCACTGGACTCCCACGAAGTCCACGGCAGTTCCAGTCCCGGGGCCGACGGCTTAAAACTCACGTGGGGGACCAGCAGTTAGCGTAATGGCTATGTCGCTGGACTCCCACGTGGTCGACCGTGGTTCAAGTCCCGGACCCGGTGGCTTAAAACTCACACCGGGCGCGTGTGCGTCTGTGCCCAAAACCCCGAGAGAACGGAGAAGGGCTTGCAGCGTGGCCATCCCCTTGGGGGCGCTATCTCACTTTCTGACGCTCCAGCGAGTGCATGCACCCTAGAGCAAAAATCTTTTATAAAAACAAAACAAAACAAAACCAAAAACACTTCACGCCAGGAGAGTACGTGTGCGTGCTCAAAATTCCCAGAGGAGAATGGACGTGGGGTGGCGGCCCGGTCACTGCCCCTGAGGGGTGATTTCTTGCTTTCTGTCTCTCCATGCAGAGCAGGCGCCCTATAGCAAAAAATCCCTTCTGAAAAATAATAATAATATAATCAGGGAGCGGACCTGGCCCGGGGTGCTTTGTGCCTCCCTGCATGCACGTATCACAAAACACGCCCCAGTGAACGGATCAAGTTTCTGTTCTGCTCTGAACGCAAGGTCCTTGGCTTTGCTGTGTGGACCTGAATCCGTGCACATCCCTCCCGTGTTCAGGTCACTGCAGTCACACTGTCACCGAGGGCAAGCGGACCCCGAGCAAACCCTTCCTGTGTCGGTGCTATTGGGGTGTCCAGGAAAGGCCCTGGCTGGCTGATGCGCGCCCCAAAGGCCAAGGCCCTGGAGAGAGAGGAGGCGCGTTTCCGGCTGGGTGGGCGGAACCCAGGCGTCCGCTGAGCGTTGGCGAGAGCGGCTTCTGCACGCCTCGGGGCGCCGTAGGGACGCAGGCCAGCGCGCTCGGGCGTCGGGGCGGGTCCTGGCCTCTCCCCGCGCTAACACCGAGGGGCGCGCGGCTGGAACCCGACTCGTCTGGGTCCCCGATTCCGGAGCGCCGGGCTGCAGGTTCCAGCGAGTCCCCAGCACTGGCCCGCCCCGGGTGCGCCCCGGAGAGGGCTCAGGGGGACAAGAGGCGGGGACGGACGTGGGAGGCCGGGCTGGGGCGCACAGCGTGGCTTAGCGTGCGGGGGCGGGTGGGGACAGGCAGGCTACTGCCGAGAGGGGCCTTGAGGCTTGAGGGTGAGGGGAGGCGCGGAGAGGCCGCAGGGGGAGGGGAAAGCGTTGCACCCGGGAGAGCTGCGCCCTGCGGTGCGCGGGCCCGGGACGGGACTGTGCGCGCGCCACGGGGTGGAACGCACGTGGTCGGAAGAGGTGGAGAGGGGAGGGGAAAGGACCGGGGGCGTGTCCTGGCAGTGCTGGGGGAGGGGACAGCGCAGGGCCACCGCGGGATGGGGCCTGTGCCTTCCCTCCCGCCCCCTTCTCTCTCCTTCCTTCCCCAATTTGTCTCCCCGCGCCCCCTCCAGGCCGGCGTCCTCCCCTCCAGCTCCCTGCCCCGGGCTGAGAACGGGCCCGCAGCTGCGCTCCCCGGGGCCTGCGCTGGCCCGGGACCCTCCTCCCCGCCCCACTTCCCCCTTGCAGGCCCGTCTGGGGCCGCGTCCCGGGGCCCCGCACACCTGGCGGCAGGCCGGCGCGCGCCCCTGTGCGCGGTGGGTGGCATGGCGGAGCGCTGGCCCGGAGCAGAGGACCTTGCCCCGAGTGTTTGCCGCGGATCCGCCCAGCGCCTGCACTTCCGCTCTCCGAGCTGGGGAGCTGGGGTGCGGGGCTCCCTCCGTAATCCTCTCGCTCTCCTGGGGCCCCCGGGGCCTGGGGAACAGCGCGCGTAAACAGGTTTCCCAGGTCCCCGGGGTCCCGGAAGGCTCGGGTGTTAATTAATCCGGATTAGGCCTGGGCACCGGGAGCTCTGGGCACGCCCCTCCAGGGAGCCTTGGCGGTGCGGGGAAGGCTCCGTGTTCAGTCTCGGAAACGGCTTGGGCCAGGGCCAGTGGGCTCCACAAAGCTGAGTGCTATTTCGGTTTCTAGAGGCTCGGATTCGAAATGTCTGTCCTGGCTGCTAGCTTTTTTTTGGTTTGTTTTCTTTTTTTGTTTGTTTTTCCTGTAGGGGGTGTGTGCATACCAGAGAGACCCAGAGGGAGGGAAAGTGAGAAGGCTCCTCCCCGGGAGAGAGGGATGGTCTCCTTGTTTAAGGCGGATTTTTGTTATCGGATACATGCACTCCCTAGAGAGACCTAGACAGACAGACAGCCGGAAATCACCCCCAGGGGGATGGCCACGCTGCAGTCCCTTCTCCGTTCTCCTCTGGGTTTTGGACACCCCCAGGCACGTGCATCCACAGTGACTATTGGGACTTGAACCGCTGTCGACTACACAGAAATCCAGCGACCGAACCGTGAAGGCATCTGCTGGTCCCGCCCAGAGTGTTTTCCAAGCAGCCCCCTTGGGTCCTCCAATCGCACAGTGGAGCCCGTGGAATCCAGATTTCTTAACCAGCGGATCACAAGCCGGCCTCCCCCTTCTTCAGGCCAGGATTCTTTATTTACTCTTTGCAACTCAGGTCGGCATTTTCACCAAGTGGAATGGGTGTTCCCCCAAGACTTAGGGGTGGGGTGCGCAGCCCCAAAGTCTGTAGGGGTGTCTGTGGAAAATTCAGACCCTGCAGCCCTGCACCGTAGGTGGGCTGAATTGGAATTACTGGAAATGTGACCGGGATTGTGTTTAGAGCAAAACCCTTTGTCTTCTTTTTTTTATTTTTTTTTAGGTTTTTACTATAGGGCTCATGCACTCGCCAGAGAGACAGAGACAGAGAGACAGAAAGCGAGAAAACACCCCCCCAGGGGGGATGGCCACCCTGCAATCCCTTCTCCTCCATTCTCCTCTCGGGATCTTGGGCACGCACGCACACGCGCCCGGCGTGAGTTTAAGCCACCAGGTTCTGGACTTGAACGGTGGTCGACTACATGAGAGTCCAGCGACATAGCCATTACGCTAACTGCTGGTCTTGGAAAGCCTTTGCTCTTTTTTAAAAAGAGTTTAAAAAGAGTTTTGCTACAGAGTGTGTGCACTCACTGGAGAGGAGAGACAGAGTGAAAGCGAGAACTGACCCCCAGGGTGGATGGCCACGCTGTAATCCCTTCTCCATTCTTCTCTCTGGAACCGAGTCAGCTGCGTGGGAGTCCAGCGCCTGCACTACCACGCCAGCTGCTGGCCCTGCCTCCATGTCTCTATTTCCTTCATTTTTTCCTTCCTCTCTCCCTTTCTTCCTTTATCTCTGTTTCTCTCTCTCTCTGTCTTTCTCTTTATAGGGAGTGTGCGCTTGCTGGAGGGAGACAGACACAGAGAGGGAAACAGAAGCAAACTCCTTCCCGCCAGGGGCACGGTCCCTTCTCGGGTTTTTGGGCGTGCGCACACACACACACACACACACACAGCACTCTTCTCAAGCCTCTGGATCTGGGGGACTTGAACCACGTAGTGGGCCGTGTACGATCCGGCCACCCTAGCCACCACGCCACCTGCTGACCCATTTCTTACCTTACTCTACCGGAGAGCTCACCAGACATGGATTCAACAAATGGGTTGGGGATCGTTTTGACTTTGGCCGCTCTCTGAATAAATACTCTTATTTCTTGGGGTCCGCTGTGAGCTGGGGAACCTGAGGACTGAGCTGGAGGGTCCCAGGGTGGGAACGCCGGCCATGCGCCCATGTTTGGAAGGGATGCCGGGAGCGTGGTTGGAAACGGTGCGCGGACCGGGAACAGCCAACAGGGCAGTTCAGTGCGAGTACTTCCTGGGGATCCCACCCCAGGCCTCCAAGCCTGCCCTCTCCCCCAGACAGCCCAGACCCCAGTGGAAAGGCTTCTGTGTCACACAGAGACGCGGAGGAACAGGAGAGAGGTCGAAAGGTAAGACGTGGCTGTGAAGACTGGCCCGATCCGTTTCATGTACGATTTATTCTCGACTTCCAGTCAGCAGCGCCGGACTTTCAAACCCGCAAGGTTCTCCAGTGGTTATTACTGCGGTTGCTGTTTAGGCTGTAGGCTGGGCGTGTTCTGGGTGAGTGGACGGAAAAATAACCAGCTGTAAAAATGAATAATTAATACTCCATGCGGTTTATTTCTGAGCCAAATATGAGTGGCCTAGGCCCGGAGAAGAGACGTACATGCCTTTCTCGGGGTGATCATGTATGGAGGGTTCCTTTTATTTGTTTTTGAGATTGACAGACAACATTTAGTGAAGAGATTTTCCATTGGTCTGGCCCAAAAAGGCGGGACATGTAGAAGCGAGGGCTTGTAGGTTATAGGTGGGTTCCACAATTCTTAAGTGGTGATTGGAAGGGAAGATCCGTGTCTTAGTTAAGGAAAGGCTTCATCTACATCTCAAGGAAAGGGAAGTTCTGTGTCTTGGGAAGAGATAATCACAAGAATACACTGTAATCTGTTGAAATATACTTCTCAAAGATAATGTGCCAGGGACAGGAGGTAGGAAGAATCCTGTCAATAGAAAATAAATGGTCTGTTAATGTTTGTGGGCAGGACTTCCCCAGTCCCTTTGGAAAAGATTTCGGAAAGTAGGAAAAGTAGTCAGGCTTCTGTGCACAAGCGGTGGGTTTTACGGCGTGTGTATTGCCCAGTGCTGTTTTTCTTCCTGCCTCTTCTGCCGGGGTGAAGCAATTCGTCCTTCTGCCAAGGATGGCGTCTCGGGGACGACCAGCTCTGAGCTGAGTGGTGGAATCTGGCCACGGGACTCTGACGCGTCCCCTCCCAGACTTTATTTTTTTAAATACGTATTTAATTTTTGTATTCTTCCATTTGACCAGACAGAGAGAGAGAAGGGGAGAGTGAGAAAGCAAGCCGCCAGATCCGGGACTTGAACTACGGTCGGCCACGCGGGAGTCCAGCGCCTTAACCTCCACGCCACCTGCCTCCCAGACGTTATGGTGGGTCGCCTTCCCTGTCACACCAGCAGAAGGGGAATGAGCTGCAGCAGGGCTGGAGACCGAAGCGCCATGAGTTTCCGGGGGTGTCCATCTGCGGGGAAGCTGGGCTGAGCGTCCGGCGGTGCTCCTGCACCGCCCTCCAGACGGTTTCTAAGACCTGGTGGAACAAGGGCTCCGTGGTCGGCGTGAGCGCGCGGGTCTCTGAGGGGTCTCCGGAGAGGTTGAAGAGCAGGGGCGGAGTGTGTTGAGCGACGTTCTCCCCGGAGCACGGGCACACCCCTCTCCCGTAGCAGGCACCGGCTCCCTCGGGCTGGAACACCGGGGTCATGTAGTATACTTTCCACACTGTTGCTCCTGGTGGGAAAGTGACAGTCACAGCGGGCGGAGGGGGACAGGGACACAGTGCCTGCCTGCACAGGAGTGCCACGCGGTGACCCCTTCTCCGTCTCTCCATCCTGTTGGGATTTCAGCCACACACACACACACACACACACACACACATACACACGCATCCTGCATGTCTTTCGAGCCTCTGGGTCTGGGATTTGAACCACACACTAATTGGGCCATGTGGAATTTGGCCTCTCTAACCACCATTCCACAAGAGCCAGCCCTGACTTTTTCTTTTTTTATTATTTTTTTAAGACGTTTTTGCCTTAGGGCACATGTGCATTCCAGAGAGAGAGAGTGAGAGGGAAAGTGAGAAATCACCCCCAGGGGGATGGCCATGCTGCAATCCCTTCTCCTCCACTCTCCTCCTGGGATTTTGGACATGCACGCACACGCGCCTGGCATGAGTTTCAAGCCACCAGGTCCGGGACTTGAACCACTGTCGGCCATGTTTGAGTCCAGCGACACACCTGCTACACCATCTGCTGGCCCCTGTACTGTTCTTTTTTCAAGCCAGCAAATGATTTTATAGTTCTTCTGAAAAGACAGTGGGACAGAGAACAAGGGACCGAGACAGTGGGACCTAGAACTCTTTGCAAGACAGAAATGACGCAGTCTGCTTGTGACTGCTGTAAGTGGCCATACTGGGAAGATGACGTTGGGTCGTTAAGCTTAGGTAGGTAGAAGATTTGGAGGAGCCAGCAGGTGGGGTAGTGGTTAAGGCTCTGAACTCCCACACAGTGGACTGCGGTTTGAGTCCTCGCCCTGGTGGGCTTAAAACTCCTGTGTGTGTGTGCGTGCCCAAAATCCGGAGAGCAGAATGGAAAAGAAGGGACTGTGGTAGGAGCGTCCTGCCCCAGGGGGTGGTTTCTTGCTTTCTGTCTCTCTGACAAGCACATACACCCTATAGCAAAAAATCTCTTTAAAAGAAAAGATTTGTCTGGGGACCAGCAGGTGGTGTGGTGGTTAAGGTGCTGGACGCTCCCACATGGCCGACTACTGTTTGAGTCCCGGACCTGGGGGCTTGCTTTCTCGCTTTCTTTATCTCTCTCTGGTCAAATTTAAATAAATGAATAAATGAAATTAAAAATGAATTTTTAAAAAAGAAAAGGTTTGTCAACACGGGGTGGTGTGGAGGGGAAAATGCTGAATGCCACAGGTTCAGTGGTAGGGTTGGAGTCCCTGATGCTGTGGCTGCAAACTCCGTCCGGGTGCATGAGTGCGTGTGCCCAGAATCCCGAGATGAGAGTGAAAGAGAACGGCTTTCCGTGCGGCCATCCCCCCGGGGAGTGATTTCTCTCTTTCTCTCTCGGTCTGGCGAGCACAGATGCCCTCTAGAAAACCGACCGAGATTTGGAAACACGTCCAAATGAAGAGAATAGAGCGGGAGATTCAGACAGCCACGCGGAGGCGGTGTACGTCTGTGTGTGTGTGTCTGTGACAATCCCAGTCACACCAGATAGCAGGAGAGGGGAGACGTCCCCCACGCATACTCCTGAGACTGACGTGTGGTCCCAGGAGCTGTGTGACCGCAGCAAGAAGGACACGCAGTTCCCAGAAGTAAGTATGAAAGCTTCTGAATAAAGGAACACCAGGAAGACGCGGGGACGTGGGGAAGAGAAGCCAGGGTGTGACCCCAGCCCCCTGGAGCGTGCTACTCACGGTCACGTTGGTGCCAGCGTACTGCATGCAGGTGCGTCTCGCAGTAATGCAGCAGGAACTCGTGCTCCGAGTGCCGGGCTGTCCCCAGGAGCACAGGCAGGAGGTCGCGGCCATCAATCACTCTGCGGGAAGGAGCACCGAGGACTCACCAAGGACTTGGAGCTGGAGGTCTCTGCAGCATTCGCAAGCCCGGGGCCCTCGTCCTCTGTCCTGCTGTCCGCTCAGCACAGGGACAGTGAGTGTGCACACGGGGCGAGGGAAGGCATGTGTAAGCCAGGCGGTTTAAGGCAGGCTCAGCCCAGCTGCACTGACAAGCGTTCACCAGCAAACTTCACTTTCGGCTACGAGGCATTGGGGACCCAGCTTACTCCTTGCCTAAGTCACTGCTCAAACAAAAATACGAATGTAATAATGAGCTAAACATTGGGGCAGCAGGTGGCATAGTGGTGATGTCCCTGGACTCCCGCATCTCAGCTGTGGTTCAAGTCCCAGACCCGGTGGCTTAAAACACACACCAGGTTATGTGCGTGCGTGCCCAAGATCCCAGGAGGAGAATGGAGGAGAAGGGATTGTAGCGTGGCCATCCGCCCTGGGGGCGATTTCTTGCTTTCTGTCTGTCTCTCCAGCAAGCACATGCACCTTAGAGCAAACATCTAAAATAATCATAATAAGTCAAACATGTTTTGATTTTTACAGCATGCTGAGTTTGAAGAGTTTAGAAACTGCTGCTGGGTTTGTTTGTGTTTGCTACAGGGCATGTGTGCTCACCAGGGAGAGACAGAGAGAGGAGGAGAGTGAGGAAGGCACCCTCAGGGGTGGTGGCTTCACTGTGGTCCCTTCTCGATTTCTCCCTCGTTTTCAGGATGTTGGGCGCACGCGCGCGCACACACACGCACACACACACGTGCCCAGCTTGCTTTTCTTTTTTATTTATTCATTTTTTTGAGAGGTTTTTGCTATAGGGCGCGTGCGCTCGCCAGACAGAGACAGAGAGACAGAAAGCGAAAAATCACCCCCCAGGGGGATGGCCACACCGCAGTCCCTTCTCCTCCATTCTCCTCTAGGGATCTTGGGCACGCACGCACATGAGCCTGAGTGAGTTTCAAGCCACCGGGTCCAGGACGCGAACCATGGTCGACTACGTGGGAGTCCAGCGACATAGCCATTACACTAACTGCTGGTTCCCCCCAGCTTGCTTTTTTTTTTTTTTGGAGAGGTTTTCACTATAGGGCGCGTGCGCTCGCCAGACAGAGACAGACAGAGAGACAGAAAGCGAGAAGTCACCCCCCAGGGGAGATGGCCACGCCGCAATCCCTTCTCCTCCATTCTCCTCTCGGGATCTTGGGCACTCATGCACACGCGCCCGGCGTGAGTTTTAAGCCACCGGGTCTGGGACGCGAACCGCGGTCGACTACGTGGGAGTCCAACGACATAGCCATTACACTAACTGCTGGTTCCCCCCAGCTTGCTTTTCAAGACACACGGTCCAGGATTCAGACTACGCAGCCGGACATGTGGAATTCAGTCATCTTAATGACCTCCCCTCCAACTGGCCCTCTCCTAGTTTTTTAGAAGTATGTTTATTTCTCATTTCTTTCATGAGAGAAAAAAGAAAGAGGAAGAGAGCCTGAATGTGATAAGCACCTTCAACAAGAAATCACACGTGGCTGGTATCAGTACCTCGGGTGTGATTTGACAAAACAGATCAAAAGATTTCTCTAAAGACAGCAGAGTGTTGACCCAAGAATTCAACTTTACCTTTTGTTTTTTCCATAGAGAGAGACAGGGACTTATTGTATGCAGTCAACATCACGTGAATGAAGATGGTTTACAGATTCTTTTATTTACTTAGTATTTTTGGCTCCTTTTGCCTTAGGGCACATGCGTTCACCAGAAAGAGAGAGCCAGTGAGAGAGAGAGTGAGACATCACCCCTGTAGGGAGAATGGCCATGCTGCAATCTCTCCTCCAGAGATCTTGGGCACACACGCACATATCCAACGTGATTTTCGAGCCACCGGTTCCGGGACTCGAACCTCTGTTGGCCATGAGGAAATCCAGTTCCATAATCACTACACCATCTGCTGGTCCCTAACTGTGTCTATGTTACACTGAACTCCTTCTTTGGGACCCTGCCGTACCTGTCCTGGGGCAGCTGGCCGCCCCCCAGCTGGACCACGGTGGGGAAGACGTCCATGAGGCTGGTGGGCTCGTGGATCACGCGGCCGGCCGGCAGCACCCCGGGCCAGCGGAATATCCCCGGGACGCGGATGCCGCCTTCCCAGCCTCCCATGCCTTTGCCACCTGCGTGACATAGAAACAGACAGGAATGTGATTAAGGATTAGAAGCCAAGGGACCAGCAGGAGGCGTGATGGTTACGTCGCTGGACTCCTATGTAGTTGATTGCAGTTCAAGTCCCGGACTCAGCGACTCAGCAGCTTAAAACTTACATGGAGCATGTGTATGCGTGTGTGTGTGTGTGTGTGTGTGTGTGTGTGTGTATACCCAAAATCCCGAGAGGAGAATGGAGGAGAAGGGATTGCGGCATGGCCATCCCCCCTGGGGGGTGATTTCTCCCTTTCTGTCTCTCTGTCTCTCTACCAAGTGCATGTGCCCTACAGCAAACCCCCCCCCCAAAAAAAAAAACAGTCTCTAAAAAAAAAAATTAGAGGGACTAGCAGTTGGTGTAATGGTTACATTGCGGATTCCCATGTAGTCAACCGCGGTTCAAGTCCCAGACCCGGTGGCTTAAAACTCACGCCGGGCGCATATGTGTGCGTGCCCAAGATCCCGAGAGGAGAATGGAGGAGAAGGGATTGCAGTGTGGCCATCCCCCCTGGGGGGTGATTTCTCGCTTTCTGTCTCTCTGTCTCTCTCTCTGCCTTTTTGGCGAGTGCACGCACCGTCTAGCAAAAACCTCTCAAAAAAATAAATAAGAGAGAGAGAGAATTAGAAGTAGATACACACCCTAGGTAATTTGATCTTTCTGCTGGTTTGTGTACTTTTCTTTCTCTGTGTTTTGATCAGATTGTAATGTAGATCATCCCCTCACAGAGGTTAGATTTTGTGTTATTTATTAACCTGGGTGTTGGCTAGGGTGAATTGGATTAAGAGATCATAAATCTAATGACTGGTGAGAGACAGAGGAGGGCTCACAGACGCCGAGGGGGAGCCACGTGAGGACGGAGGCAGAGACTAGAGTGATGCGGCCACTCGCCAAGGGATGCCTGGAGCCCCGGGAGCTGGGAGAGGAGGGAGGAGCCCCCCCGGGAGCTGGGAGAGGAGGAAGGAGCCTCCCCTGGGAGCTGGGAGAGGAGGAAGGAGCCTCCCCTGGGAGCTGGGAGAGGAGGAAGGAGCCTCCCCTGGGAGCTGGGAGAGGAGGAAGGAGCCTCCCCTGGGGCCCCGGGAGCTGGGAGAGGAGGAAGGAGCCTCCCCTGGGGCCCCGGGAGCTGGGAGAGGAGGAAGGAGCCTCCCCCGGGAGCTGGGAGAGGAGCAAGGAGCCTCCCCCGGGAGCTGGGAGAGGAGGAGGGAGCCTCCCCCGGGAGCTGGGAGAGGAGGAAGGAGCCTCCCCTGGGAGCTGGGAGAGGAGGAAGGAGCCTCCCCTGGGGCCCCGGGAGCTGGGAGAGGAGGAAGGAGCCTCCCCCGGGAGCTGGGAGAGGAGGAAGGAGCCTCCCCTGGGAGCTGGGAGAGGAGGAAGGAGCCTCCCCTGGGAGCTGGGAGAGGAGGAAGGAGCCTCCCCCGGGAGCTGGGAGAGGAGGAAGGAGCCTCCCCCGGGACCTGGGAGAGGAGGAAGGAGCCTCCCCCGGGAGCTGGGAGAGGAGGGAGGAGCCTCCCCCGGGAGCTGGGAGAGGAGGAAGGAGCCTCCCCTGGGGTCTCTGGACACTGTGAGCTCAGACTTCAGGGCTGGAGAAGGGAGCATTCCTGCTGTTTCAGGCACCCAGCTTTGTTGCTCGTCGGGGCACCCCAGGAAAGCAATACCGCCAGCCTCGTGGATGGGTTTTTCCATGGATGGCTTTCACCCACGGTCAGGGATCTGACGGAGCTCGTGCCAGCCTCTCCTCCATCAGGAAGGACGGCTGATGTTTCCACGTGGTGTAGATTTAAAACGAAGCTGCCATTCCAGCATGGGGACCAGGACATGGGGGTCTCTGGGACATTACTCCGTCTCCCACGCGGGGACCGGGACGTGGGCGTCTCTGGGATGTTACTCCGTCTCCCACAGAGGAACCGGGACGTGGGCGTCTCTGGGACATTACTCCGTCTCCCACACGGGAATCGGGACGTGGGCATCTTTGGGGACACCACTCTGTGTACCGAAGTGGTCATGTGCATTCCTATGATTTCTGTGCCTTCCGCCCTGAAAGCTGCAGACCTGCCCCAAGCCCAGAAGCTGCCCAGTCACTGCTCAAGGGTTCCCCGGTGCCTATGTGTTTTATAATGGCAGAAGACTTGGGTGGGTACCGCAAAATTCGCAGAACGGGTGTGGGACTCAGGAGAACGGAAGAAAACCCTTTATGGGCTCAGTGGGTGGCATATTTTAAGAGGGCTGTCTCACTGGTGCTTTCAGGGTCCAGGGAAAAATATTGTGTGGAGAATCCATAATTCAACGTCCATGGTATTGGGACGCCAAGGGTTTCTGAGGAGCTCACCCTGAGCGAATAGGTCCTAGGAAGGCATGAGCTGATTTAATCTTCATTTCTAGATTCCCTTTTACGTGGGTTCTTAATGCACACTGGCGCATTTTACGTTTACATGGGGATACTAGTCTACACAAGCCCGTCCACTGAATAAAAATTAAAGGTAAATCAAAAGCAAAAATAAACAAAAATATATGGAAGAATAAGTAAATCTAAGTAAAAAGAAAACACAAACAAAAACTATAGTGGGTAAAAACAATGCTATGGGGACCAGCAGATGGCGTAATGGCTACATCGCTGCATTCCCGTGTAGCTGACCAAGGTTCGAGTCCTGGACTGGGAGGATTAGAACTCACACCGGGTGCGTGTGCATGTGTGCCCAAAATCCTGAGAAGAGAATGGAGAAGGGATTGCGGGGTGGCCATCCTCCCTGTGGGGGGTGATTTCTCACTTTCGGTCTCGGTCTCTCACCGTCTCTCCAGTGAGTGCACACACCCTACAGCGAGGGTGTGTAAATTTTTTAAAATTATACACGTGGATTTTGATTTACTTTTCCCCGCTCTTTTTCTTTTCTCCCTCAGTATAAACAGAAGTAAGGAATATATATGCTAACTACATATCTATGGGTTTCTTTTTGGCCATAGGGTGAGTGTGCTTGTGGGAGAGAGAGGGAGAATGAGAAATCACCCCCCAGCAGGATGGTCATGCCACGATCCCTCGTCACCCATTCTCCTCTCAGGATTTCGGGCGCACACACCTGGCGTGATGTTCAAGCTAGCCGCATCTGGGACTCGAACCATGGAGTCGGCCCTGTGACGCCAGCACCTTAACCACCACGCTACCTGCTAGTCCACAATTCTGATGTTTTTTTCCTTCCACCAAAATAAACTGATCCTTTAGTTTTCTTCTTTTCAGAACATCTCTGAAATGCACTTATACTTGGCCAAGGAAAGGGGTGCAACATGAACACATGCTAGGACATGGATGTGAACGCTGAGAACACCACGCTTGGTGCAAGGGACCAATCGCAAGAAAACATGTACTGTGTGAGTCCGTTGGTGAAACCGCCCAGAACTGGAAACCATACCCAGAAAATACACTGGTCACCGCCAAGGGGTAGGGGAGGGAGGGGTGGGGTGCTGCCGTGCTGTTTTGTTTGATTTTTAGATTATTATTATTTTTTATAGAGTATGTGTACTCACCAGAGAGAGACGGGGAGAGAGGGAAAGTGAGCAACCACCCCCACCCCGGGGGATGGCCTCACCACGATCCCTTCTCCATTCGCCATTCTCTGTCAGGATTTTGGGCACATGCCTGGCGTGATTTTCAAACTCCCAGGTCTGGTATGTGAGCTGGTGTTGGCCACGAGGGAGTCCAGTGCCTTACTCAGCGGCAAAAAAAAAATCTTTTTTCCTTCCTTCCTTCCTCTCTCTCTCTCTCTCTTTCTTTCTCTCTCGCTCTCTTTCTCTCTCTTTCTTTCTTTCTTTCTTTCTTTCTTTCTTTCTTTCTTTCTTTCTTTCTTTCTTTCTTTCTTTCTTTCTCTCTCTCTCCCCTTCCTTCCTTTCTTCCTTCCTTCCTTCCTTTTTCTTTCTTTCTTTCTTTCTTTCTTTCTTTCTTTCTTTCTTTCTTTCTTTCTTTCTTCCTTCCTTCCTTCCTTCCTTCCTTCCTTCCTTCCTTCCTTCCTTCCTTCCTTTCTTTCTCTCTCTCTCTCTCTCTCTCTCTCTCTCTCTCTCTCTCTCTCTCTCTCTCTCTTTCTTTCTTTCTCTCTTTCTTTCTTTCTCTCTTTCCTTTCTTTTTTTCTTTTTTTCTTTTTAGAGGTTTTTGCCTGAGGGCACATGCACTTACCAGAGAGAGAGAGACAGACAGAGAGAGGGAAAGTGAGAAATCCCCCCCCCCCCCACCCCGGGGATGGCCACACTGCAATCCCGTCTCCTCCGTTCTCCTCTCAGGACCTCCTACAGCATGTACACACATGCAGCCAGCATGAGTTTCAAGCTACCAGGTCCGGGACTCAAACTGTGGTCCACCATGTGGAAGCCCAGTGCCTTAACCACCACACCACCTTCTAGCCCCACAGGGCTTCTTTGTGAGGCTCTGCAAATGTTCCAGGATGAAATGGTGTTGATGTCTGCAGAGCTGTATAGATACGCTTAAAACCAGCTACTCAGACAAAAAAAAAAAAATAATCAAACCTGGGCATGCCAAATTATTCTTCTTGACCTGGATGGGAAGAACCAAAGTCGCTGGGCTGCAGAACTGATGGTGCCTTGGTGCTGAAGGGTAGAATAGTCTATTCCATCATTTTTTTTTTTTTTGAGAGGTTTTTGCTATAGGGCACGTGCACTCGCCAGAAAGACAGAGAGAGACAGAGAGACAGAAAACGAGAAATCACCCCCCAGGGGGGATGGCCACGCCGCAATCCCTTCTCCTCCATCCTCCTCTCGGGATCTTGGGCACGCACGCACACGCGCCCAGTGTGAGTTTAAGCCACCGGGTCCAGGACTCGAACCGTGGTCGACTACATGGGAGTCCAGCGACATAGCCGTTACGGTAACTGCTGGTCCCCATTCCGTCATTTTGATGGAAGCGTGAGAATTGCAGGCAAGCATGTGTAACCCCAGACAAGGACGCGGGGTCCTCTCCCCTTACCTTTGTACCTCCCGTTCCAGCCGCCATACTGGTGGTTGCCAATTTGCGACTCTAAGGATCCGCCGTGATCGGACGTAAAATACACGAGGGTCCTGTCCGCCAGACCTTCCGTGTCCAAGGTGCCAAGGATCTGTCCTGCAAAGCACACATGTGTTTGCACTGGTCAAAATCAAAATCGCAATGAAAAAGTATGAGCTGTATTGGGCTGTCTGGAGAGTCATGATGCATTTTTGCATAGACAAGTATAGAAAAATCCTCAAGACCTGACCCATGACCTAACACCTATATTAGGGGTGTGTGTGTGTGTGTGTGTGTGTGTGTATGTGTGCACGCACACACACTTTATATATATTATAAGGAGATTAGAATGTGAACATCTTTGGGGACATTATTCTACCAAATGCGGATGAAGCTGTGACCTTTGAGGTGATTATCCGGGCTACGATGAAAGGATCAGGATTTGGACGTCTTTGACGAACTCACCTCACATGCCACGCTTGTGTTATGAAATGCACCCTGCACAATGCAATGAAGATAGATACTGCGATACTTCAGAACCTTCACGTTCAATCTGATTGCAATGTTGACCTTCTGTGTTCTAGCTTTTTAAAATTTTTAAATTTTCTTTAGATCTTTGCAGAAGGGTGCACGCACTTACCGAGGAGAGACAGTGGGGGGAGGGAGTGAGAAATCACCTTCCATGGGGCGTGGCCATGCTGCAATCCATTCTCCATTCTCCTGGGATTTGGGGCACGTGTGCACACACATGTGGCTGGCATGATTTTGAAGCCACCAGGTCTAAGACTTGATCCACAGTTGGCCACATGGGAGTCCAGCAACGTCACCACTACACCACCCACTAGCCCCAATCTTTCTTTACCTGTAATTAATCTCCATTTCTCATTCTTTATTTCCTCTCCTCCTGCTTTTTTTTTTTTTTTTTTTTTTTGAGAGAGAGAGGGGTTTATTATTTTTCTTTCTTTCTATAACTAGTGTATACTTGCTGAAGAGATAGAGATACAGAAAGTAAGAAATCACCCCCCAGGAGGATGGCCATGCCACAATCCCTTCTCCATTCTTCTCTTGGGATTTTGGGTGTACACACACACACACTCACTAAGCGTGAGTTTCAAGCTTCCAGGTCTGGGACTCGAACCGTGGTTGGCCATGTGGGAGTCTAGTACCTCAACCACCATGCCACCTGCTGGCCCCATCTCCTGCTTTTGCTGAAGGAAGAGCCATTGTGTTTTCAGCTGGGAAGAAGACTTACCTATCATCCAGTCCATCTCCTCGACGTTGTCTCCGTAGAGACCGTGAAGACTTTTCCCCAGGAAGCTGTCCGTGGTCATGAGAGGGGTGTGGGCGTGCAAGAAGGAGACAAAGAGGAGGAACGGTCTGTGCTTGTTCCTTCAAACGAAAGCAGACGCCG
The DNA here is from genome assembly GCA_026018925.1 of Tupaia tana. NCBI lineage: Eukaryota > Metazoa > Chordata > Mammalia > Scandentia > Tupaiidae > Tupaia > Tupaia tana. Next base: position 12,439,522 of record JAKSZU010000031.1, on the reverse strand, counting down.
AGATTTACTCATTGACTTCCTTTTGGCAAAGCGGAGATTAAAATGATGCAGATGTGAAATGCGGGTCTAACCATTCATACTCCTACTCAAGTGCCTTCACTCTTCTGCACCCCAAAGATAAACACAACAAATGCTTATACAGTCATATTCTTGTGCTTAAGAATCTTTTAAATTTTTCTTTCTTTCTTTCTTTCTTCCTTTCTTTCTTTCTTTCTTTCTTTCTTCTTTCTTTCTTTCTTTTTGGAGAGACTTTTGCTATAGAGTGCGTGTGCTTCCCAGAGAGACAGAAAGCAAGAAATCACCCCTAGGGTGGATAAACATGCTGCAATCCCATCTATCCCATTCTCCTCCTGGGATTTTAAGCACACACACACACACACACACACACACACACACACATACACACGCCTGGCCTGAGTTTTAAACCTCTGGGTCCAGGATTTGAACCGTGGTTGGCCATGTGGGAGTCCAGTGCCACCTGCTGGCCCAAGTAGTCTTGTATTGAAGAATCTTTAACATGAATTTTTCCTTCTGAAGTTGATTTGAAACGCCACATTAATTTTAATATAGCTCTACATCCCGTGCCCTGAATATCCTAATTTTCTAACCGTACATACCTATGACAAGAGAACAGAAAGTGAGAGAACACAGGACAAGTGCCTGACCCAGCTTAGCTCATTCAGTTATTTCAGTACGTTTGCACCTCACACCTTCACTGACAGAATAAATGCTATTTTCACCTTCGTTTTCTTTAAATCATTGCTATCAAGGAAAAGTTAACACATGAACTAGTTTTGTTTTTGTTTTTTTTTAACTTTATTTATTTATTTTAATTTGACCAGAGAGGGAGACAGAGAGAGAGAGAGAGACAGAGAGAAAGGAAGTGAGAAACCAAGTCGCTGGGTCTGGGACTCAAACCATGGTCACCCACATGGGAGTCCAGCGCCTTTAACCACCATGCCACCTGTTGGCCCCTACACAAGAAATAAGTTTTCAAGAAACACACTTTCCACACAAGATAGACGAGGAGACTAATACTGATTTGGTTTTCCTGGTTTTAGGCAATGCCTTCATCTTTACGGTACAATCTGCATGCTTTAAGTATAAAAGCAAATACATCCTTAGTCTTAAGTAGAGCACACCATAATCATGTGTTTTAATGTGCAGGTAAATTATCAGGGCCATACTGAGCCTACGTTAGGCAGTTACATCAAGAACTCTAAGAATAGTGAAAACCGTGATCCCAGCCTCATCGCCAACAAGTAAGTTGGGGTTTGATGGCAACACCAGCAACCTCCACTAGAAGCCCCTTGGGGTATGTGGACTTGACTCTGTTTCGTATCATTTTCTTTCACGGTCCTCTGGGGCTGACACAGAAAGTCCCCTTCTCGCTGTAGTTTCTGTCTATGCTCATGTTTGCAATAGTATGTCTTAGTCTCGATTTTCCTTTTCTGTTCTTTTTTAGGTTTTTGCTGTAGAATGTATGTGCTCACCGGAGAGAGACAGAGACAGGAGAAGACCACTCTCCTATCCCTTCTTCTTCATACTCCCCTCAGGATTTTGGGCATATACTCATGTGTCTGGCATGATTTTTAAGCTGCTGAATCTGGGATTCAAACCATGGTTGGGCATGTGTGAGTCTAGTGCCTTAACCACCAAGACATCTGTTGGCCTCTCTCAATGTCTCTGTCACTGTCTCTCTCCAGCGAGTGCACAAGCAATAAGGCAAAAACCTCTAAAATTAAAATTAAATAAATAAATAAATAAATAAACTTTGAAGGTATTGTACAGGTTCCCTGGTTGATTCAGTTAGTCGTGTTATTTACATATAGCCTGCGGGGATCAGCAGGTGGTGACACTATAGGCTTACTCTCCAAGTGACAAACAGCCTCAGCAAATGACAGCTCACCTGTCACAATGTCTTAATGAACTGAAGAGACAGAGAGAGAAAGTGAGAAAGCAAGTCATCAGGTCTGGGACTCGAACCTCAGTCGGCCATGTGGGAGATGAGTGCCTTAATCAGTGTGCCACCTGCTGGCATCATTGCCATGTGTTCATGACGTCAAGGAAAGTCAGAGAGCTGAAATGACCACCACCCAGGCTCTAGATCTTGATTTGTGAGTGTGTCTGGGCAGTTTATAAAGAATAGGAGTTTATTTGACTCAAGGTTCTGGTGGCTGGAAAGCCAAAGAGTGTGGGGCCATTATTACAACATGGTAGAAAGAGCAAAAATATCAGCAAGCTCATGCAAAGAAGAAGCTGCCGGCAATCTTTGTAGTTTTTGCTACAGGGTGTGTGCACTTGCCAAAGAAAGAGAGACAGGGAAAGCGAGAAATCACACCCAAGAGGATGGCCATGCCACAATCGATTCTCCTCCTATCTCCTGTGGGATTTGGGGCACATGTGCACATGCACCTGGCATTAAATTTCAAGCCACCAGATCTGGGAATTGAACTGTTGACCATGTAGGATCTAGTGCCTTAACCTCCATGCTATTTGCTGGTCCAACAACTGCATTATTTTATAACAACGTGGTCTTTCGGCAACTAAGACATTTCTTCCCTTCCTTGAGATGGCATGGATCCATCCACAAAGCCTTCATGAACCAAACAGCACTTAGCAAAGCTTAGCTCCTAAAGGTCCCACCCACTCCATGCCCTCACGGTGGAACCCAAGCTTGTAGCACCTGAACCTCGGAGGGATGAGTCATATTGAAGTGATAGCACCCCACATTGGCAAACATGTCTTTCTGGGTCATGGCCATCTCTCTCTTAAAATACCAACCCCAGCTGAGAGTTATTCAGAATGCATTTTTGGTTGTTTTTGTCTTCTTTTTGAGAGAGAGATTTTTGCTATAGGGTGTGAACGCTCACCAGAGAGACAGAGAGAGACAGAGAGACAGAAAGTGAGAAATCATCCCTCCAGGGGATAGCCGTGCCATAATCCCTTCCCCTCCATTCTCCTTTTGGGATCCTAGGTATCCACGCACTTGTGCCCGGCGTGAGTTTCAAGCCGCCAGGTCCCGTGTGCTCAGCCACACAGGAGGCCACCATCTTAACCACCACGCCACCTGCTGGCCCCAGAATGCATTTTTTTTTATCAGTCAGTGTTAGGAAGAAGTTAACTCCTCAAAGCTCACCTTTTGAGAAAGGACGAGGCCTCCTCCAAAAAAAGGGCGGTAGTTCTCTCGAAACGCATGGGCTGCTCCGTGATGGTGTGGTTTCTCATCACAAAGCAGTCTGCGTGAACAATCAGCGTCCCCACGAAACGCGAGGCCGCGAGGAGCAGCATGGCCCCGACGGTTGACCAGATGACTGGAGTCCACGAGACCGCCAGCAGGTGGCTGAGTTTCCCAGCTGTGAGCGTGAGGCCGGCCAAGACCAAGATCTGGAAACAGAGGCTGAGTCTGCGCTCTAGACCCACGCGCTTCTCTGAGAGCTCCCAGAAGGCGCAGTCGCCCATCATGGAGAAGGGCATGCCGTAGAAGTAGTCAAAGCCGTGGTTGAGCGGGTGGTGGCAGTGATCGCGGGAGGACTTGCAGTTGAGGCCCAGGTGCCATTTCCCTGAAGGACGAGACGTGTGCTCGTGTGATAGGGCCGGCCGGTGGCAGATGGTTGAGATGCTGGACTCCCACATGGCCGAGCATGGTTCGAGTCCTAGACCCGGCGGCTTGCTTCCTCACTCTCTCTCTCTCTCTCTCTGGTGATAGCAAATGAAACGATAATAATCATAAAAATTAAATAAACAATTCTTTTTTAAAAAAACGTATGCTCAGGTGACAAAGGCATGGCCATCACTGGTCTGGGTTGCTTGTCTTGTCCCAGGCACTCTGCAGGATGCTGGGAAGGGGCAAGGGTGCAGAGGGACGGCCGGGGGGCGGGGGCTGTTTTGGCTCATTGTTGTGTTGGTAAACAGAAATACTTGAGGCGGGTGACTCCATAAAAATATAGGTTTAGCGCCGGGAGGTGCAGTGCTGGTTACTGCATTGGACTCCTACATGGCTGATCGTGGTTTGAGTCCCGGATCTGACCTCTCTCTGGTCAAATTAAAACATGATAATAAAAAATCAAATTAAATAAGTAATTCTTTTAAAAATTAAAAAATAAATAAATAAAGGTTTAGGGGCCAGCAGGTGGTATAGTGGTAAAAGTGTTGGACTTCTACAGAGCTGACCACAGTTCGAGTCCCAGACCTGGCACTTGAAAATCACGCCAGGCACATGTGCATGCGTGCCCCCATGGAGTTTGATTCCTGGACCCTCTGGCTCGAGAAACACACTGGGTGCATTTGTGTGTGCGTGCCTAAAATCCCACAAGGAAGGCAAAATGTAGGAAAAGGGATTGCGGTATAGCTGTCTCCCATAGTGAGTGTTTTCTTACTCTCCCTGCCCTCTGTCTCTCTCCAGTGAATGCACATGCCTTCACAAAATATGAAAAGAAAAGAAGAACAAAGTTGTACCTATTAGTCCAGTGGCATAGCCTTTGTCTTTCAGTATTTTTGCAAAAGTCGTCTCATTCGTTGGAAGACCTCCAGATACCGCGGTCCACTGAAGAACACGATACCCATTGCTGGAAACCATACCTACAGTCAGTCATTAAAAAAAAAGTTACTATTACACAGTTGCATTTTACTTTATTTTATTTAATTTATTTAATTCAATGTTTAAAGAATTATTTAACTTTATTGATTTAATTTTTGACCAGAGAGAAACACAGAGAGAGAGAGAGAGAGGGAAAGTGAGAACACAAGCCACCAGGTCCAGGACTCGAACCACTGTTGGCCATGTGGGAGTATCCAGCATCCTTAACCAGCACGCCACCTGCCGGCCCCAACAATTGTATTTTATTTATATGCCTATTTAAAATTAAAAAAAATTAGAATATTGGGCCAAACTCTCCCTTATTGCAAATTACATTGAACATTTACTGTCTTCCCCAAGAGTTTGTTTTGTGGATTACATGTCTGGTAGCAAAGGAAATGATGAAGTTATTCGAAGAGTTAGCAAGGAGACAGGTTGTCTTGCTGTCTGTAGGTTACTAAAGACATGAGAATTAAGCGCAACTGGAATTCAATGACTTTCTCATTTTAACACACTCTTTTTTTAAACTCGCTAGAGAGTGTGTGCTGACCAGAAAGAAATAGAGAGAGAGAGAGACAGAGACAGAGAGAAAGAGAGAGAAAGCTAGAAAGTGCACCTACGGGGCAAGGTCATGCCACAATCCCTTCTCCTACATTTCTCCCTTCTTTGGGGATTTTAGTCACATATGGTCATGTGCCCAGCATGTTGTCTAAGCCATCAGGTGTGGGATTTGAACCTCAGAGTCAGCCACCTGGGATCCCGCAACAGAACCACCACACTACCCACTGGCCTTGCACAAAACTCTTCTATTAAAAATGTGTTTTTAGGGGCCGGCAGGTAGCGTGGTAATAAGGTGCTGGATTCCCATGTAGTCAAGTCCCGGATCCGGCAACTTGAACTCACGCCGGGTGCATGTGCGTGCGTGCCCAAGCTCCCGAGAGGAAAATGGAGGAGAAGGGATTGTGGTGTGGCCAGCTCCCCTGGGGAAGGGGGTGAGTTCTCACTTTCCCTCTCTCTGTTTCTGTGTCTCTGGTGGGCGCATACACCCAGTAGGAAATATCTCTCTAAAAAAGAGACAAAAAATCCACACTCAGTTTATGCATGATATGCGTTTTCCATGAGCTCTCTGAAGCCCCTGTGTCTAGGTGCGCATAGTATGGAATAATCCGTGGGCGACTCCCTGCTCCCGCATTACCTACGGGTCTCTATAACTGTCGCTGACTCCCGTGCGATTGAGACGAGACAGCTCTCTTCACGAAGTCCCAAGGGACCTACGCTTGAATACCCGTATGAGAGAGCTAAGGGAGCGTCATCCTGTCCAGCCCCACAGGAAGTTCCAAAGAAGGCCTCACCCGACCGCACGGGGTACCTCCCGGTCAGGAAGGCGGCCCTGCTGGGCGTGCACACGGACGCAGCAGCGAGGTGTTGAGTCAGGGCCACTCCGTCTTCTGCAAGGAGGTCGATGTTTGGAGTCCTGCCAAGGGAACAGTGAACATCTTACTCCTTAAAAAAACAAACCAGCAGAGCCAGCAGGTGGCGTGGTGGTTAAAGTGCTGGATGACAACTGGCCAACCATGGTTCAAGTCCCGGACCAGGTGGCTTGCTTTCTCACTTTCTCTCTCTGGTCAAATTAAAAAATAATAAGAAAGGAAGTGAAATAAAAAATTATTTAAAAGACAAATGGAAGCACACCCCACGTTAGGGATAGAGGATGGATTTGAGCCGGGGTGAGTGGTGACATGGGAAGAAGGCAGGATTGGGGGTGTCCAAAGAAGCAATGTATGGGACCAGCAGATAGCGTAACGGTTATGTGGCTGGACTCCCACGTAGTTGACCACGGTTCAAATTCCAGATCCGGAGGCTTAAAACTCATGTGGGCTGCATGTGCGTGTGTGCCCAAAATCCCGAGAGGAGAAGGGATTGTAGCATGGCCATCCCTGCCATGGGGTAATTTCTTGCTTTCTCTCTCTCTCTCTCTCTCTCTCTCTCTCTCTCTCTCCAACAAGTGCCCGTGACCTATAGCAAAAATCTGTCTTTAAAAAACAAACAAAGAAGCCATGTAGCCAGAGGTAATGGTGCAGCCACTGATGCAGTCCAGGGTACTGAGCCCACGTGGGAAGGTGCCAGGTTCCAGTCCTGGGGTCGCCTTATACACACTGCGCACACGCACACGCCTGTGATTCTGGCTGACGGGCGCTGAGGTTGGATCACGGCATGGGACCCTCTCAGAGGTGTGTGTGTGTGTGTGTGTGTGTGCTTCTCACTTGTGGAAGGATTCCCTTTCCTTTTTCTTTTTCAATAAAGCGATGGATACAGCATTTTTGTTACAGTATGGGCTTCCCAGGAGACAGGGTCCGAGCAGCGTCGGCAGCTCCTGCGGAATCCAGTTTCCGGCTTGCTGCATAAGGGCTTTTACCGTGCTGGGGACTGTCCCTTCTCCCCCCCTTTCCCGAGCGACTCCCCGAGTTTTGCCTTATGGTGTCGTTGCCATAGCAGCCGATGTCCCCGATGCCCACGTCGTCTGCCATGAGGAGAAGGAAGTTCGGCCGGGAGCCGGACACGTGGCCGCAGAGGGACGCCTCCAAAGTCAGGAGCGTGCTGAGGGCCGCAGGGAGCCAGCACCGGGGCCTGGAATGCAGGTACCCAGGGACGCTCAGCGGGGTCCCCACCTGCCTTCCAAAGCTTCTAGAAGTAGAAGTGAGGGTCCCTGTTCTAGAGGACTCTGACAGTATCCTCACATCTCAGAATAGCTTCCAGTAAATTCTTTGCATTTCTTTCTCAGTTAAAAACGTTCCATGCAGGGGCCGGCAGGTCAGGTGCGGTGGTTAAGGGTGCTGGACTCCCACGTGGCCGGCTGTGGTTTGAGTCCCAGACGTGGTGGCTTGCTTTCTCGCTTTCTTTCTCTCTCTCGCTGATCTCATTTAATAATGATAATGATAATAAATAGACTTAGATAAAATAATTATTTTAAAAAAATGTTCCATACAGGGACCAGCACATGGTATAATGGTTGCATCTCTGGTCTCCCTGGTAGTCGACCACAGTTTGAGTCCAGGACCTGGCGGCTTAAAAAACTCATGCCAGGCACATGTGCATGCCTACTCAAAGTCCTGAGAGGAGGATGGATTGCAGCATGGTCATCCCCTTGGGGGGTGATTTCTCACTTTCTGTCTCTCCATCTCTCTCTGTCTCTCTGATGAGTTCATGCGCCCTATAGTAAAAATGGCTCTTAAAATAAAAAAGTTCTGGGACCAGCAGTTGGCGTCATGGCCACGTCGCTGGATTCCCATGTAGCCGACCGTGGTTCGAGTCCCAAACCCGGTGGCTTAAACTCACGCCGGGTACATGTGCATGCCTGGCCAAGATCCCAAGAGGAGAATGAAGAAGGAGGGATTGCGGCGTGGCCATCCCCCCTGGGGGATGATTTCTCTCTTTCTGTCTCTCTGTCTCTCTCTGTCTTTCTAGCGAGCACACGCGCCCTATAGCAAAATCCTCTCCAAAAAAAAGAAAAAAACAAAACAAGTTTCATGCCCAATCCTCTACCAGCACGATCGATTACTAACTGCACAAGGCCACTTTGTCATCAGCACAGCCCGAGCACACGCTGGGAAGGCACGCAGAGGCAGAAGTAGCATATAACACACACGCACAGCCCTGTCTTACCAAGGACATCCCGGTGGTGACATCTTGTCTCTCTTTAGTCCCTGTAAGAAAATAAAGATATTCATAATGTAGGCAGCAGAAACAGAATGGATGCAGCAGGTGAAAGAGTAAACGCATGGCCAGAAGGTGGCAGAGGGGTGAAAGTGCTGGACTCCCAAACAACTGACAGCGGTTCAAGTCCTGGAGCTGGTGGCTTGAAACTCATGACGTGTGTGTGGGTGCGTGTTTGTGTACACTCAAGTCCAAATTCCCAAGTACAATTTTCTTTTTTTAAATTTTTTTTAGAGAGAGATTTTTGTTATAGGGTGCGTGCACTTACCATAGAGACAGAGAGAGACAGAAAGCGAGAAATCAGCTCCCGGGGGGATGGCCACACTGCAATCCCTTCTCCTCCATTCTCCTCCCGGGATCTTGGGCAAGCACACACACACGCCTGGTGTGAGTTTAAGCCACCGGGTCTGGGACTTGAACCATGGTCGACTATGTGGGAGTCCAGTGACATAACTGTTACTCCATCTGCTGGTCTCAGCCCATGTGTGATTTTCAAGCCTCCAGGTCTGGGACTTGAACCCAAGTCAGCCATATGGGAGTCCAGCACATTAACCATCATATCACCTGCTGGTCCCTTAATTTATTTTTAATTATGAGAAGATATGTGTGCTTTCCCGAGAGACAGACAGAGAGCGAGAGCACTCCCCTGAGAACTGTGGTCACGTGTCAATCCCTTCTCCTTTAACTGTCCACGCCATCGGAACTTTGGGCATGCATGCACGCCCGTCCGCCATGGTCTTCAAGCCATCAGGGCCAACACTCAAACCACACTTGGCCTCATGGGAACCAGCTCCCTTAACCCCTAGGCTACGGGGGTGGCCTCTTTTTGAATTGTGCATGGCGGTGAAATACATATTACAAAGTTTATTATCATTGCTATTTCCAGGGTAGGGTAGACAGGCTAACCAAGCTTAGACCAGGCTCTGGAAATCACCAACGACCCACCTCTCAATGGTCTTGGATCTCCTTTTTCTCCCCAACGCGCAAATAAGACCTTGGCTTGGATATCCCATTATCAGCCTGTCGACTGGACCCTCCAAAGGAGACAATCATTAGCTTGGGTCTTCTTCCTGAAGTTTCGCTAACTAAGCCCACATCGCCGGAAAGAAGACTGAGCTATGCCAACACCCCTGGATGGGGCTTGTCCCAAACCACTGTTCAACTGTCTTGGCCACTCGGCGGAGAGGAGAAGGATGTATTCTGCGTCATGAGCATGCTGAAGACCTTCCCCTCCCCGCAGCCTGTTCATGACTTCCGCCTTCTAAAATCTCCCGCGTGGAATTCATAAACCAAACACGCTTCTCTTATCAGCTGGGTTGATTGACGCCCAGGCCCATCCATTAGAAAGTCCTGCTCATTGGCACATCATGGTAGACTCTGAGCCAGTCAATGAGTTGTCAGATATTCAAGCTCTGCAATCTGCTCACTACCTCTATGAGAAGTGTAATTGTACCCAGTGTATTGACGTTCTTACCATCTGTAGGTTCTTCTCTGTCATGTGGTGCCTGTGGTCACCTATGGGCTGTCTTGGTAACACTGGCACTGACACGTGGTTTAGACGGAAACGTGTGATGAAGGCGTCTTACAGACACGGGTCGTTGGAAACGTCATGACTTGTGTTTCTATGCAAAAGCGTGCCATGACTTTTTCTACCACCCGATGGCATGGGCTGGGGAGGTGAGGTTACATTTCTCATGTCACCTTTGCCGTAAAACTGGGCAAATGCACTTTTGTGTATTCTAGTGACCTTACTATGAAGTCAGGTGACTACCCCGGAGATAACGTGCAAGTCCTTTGACCTGAACTGTTCATTCCTAAAATTCCTAAAATAAAGCTTTCTAATTGCTGCTAGGTACACGTTTAAGAATGGTTCATTGGGGATTATTTATAATCATTTATTTGATTCTTTTCTTTTCTTTCTTTTCTTTTTTTTTCTTTCTTTTTTTTTTTTGGAGATTTTGCTATAGGAAGCATACACTCATAAGAGAGACAGAGACAGAGAGAGAGAGATAAAAAGGGAGAAATCACCCCCCAGGGGGGATGGCCATGTCACAGTCCCTTCTCCTCCATTCTCCACTTGGGATCTTGGGCACACACATGCACGCGTAGGGCATGAGTGTGTAAGTTGCCGGTAGACTACGTGGGAGTCCAGAGATGTAACCATTATGCCCCCTGCTGGCCCCAGGATTTCATTCTTTCACAATTAAACAACACTTCTACCATCCATGACCTGTGGCTTTGTTAAGTACAAGCTTCTTACGTGGTTATAGTAAAGACCAGTGCAATCGTGAGGGTACTAGTTGGTGGCAAAGGTGCTATTTCTCTCCCAGGAAGACACAGGTGTACCGAAAACAATCCTTTGTATTTCCACGGCATCTCTGTTTGGTGTTTAAACGTGTTTGATGAGCACTACTTGCTATGTGTCTCTGACTTTATGACAACTACATGGGAGTCCAGCAAATAACCATTATGCCATCCGCTGGTCCCAGCACTTAGCCATTCCTTACCCGTGTTTAAGGGTGGCTTTGCAGACTACAGATGGCAGATTGTATTCTACAGAACCTGGTGTCCCTTCACGATTTGATAATCAGCCTGGTCTGACCATGATGGAGCAGAGGTGGTCTCAGCAGCTGGGTATGAAGATGAGAAAACCATGTCACTTCTCTGACAGTGACTTAGAACCTCAGGACACCGGCTACCTGATTTTCCTTTTGTCTCTCTCTTTTTTTTGCTTTTTTTGGAGAGGTTTTTGCTACAGGGCACGTGCGCTCGCCAGAAAGACAGAAAGAGACAGAAGAGAAAGTGAGATATCACCCCCCAGGATGGATGACCACACCGCAATCCCTTCTCCTCCATTCTCCTCTCGGGATCTTGGGCACGCATGCACACGCGCCCGGCGTGAGTTTAAGCCGCTGGGTCCGGGACTTGAACCACGGTCGACTACATGGCAGTCCAGCGACATAGTCATTACACTAACTGCTGGTCCCACTTTTTTAAAAAAATAATTATTTTATTTTATTTATTTATTTATTTAAATTTGACCAGAGAGAGAGACACACACAGAGAGAGAGAGAGAGAGAGAGAGGGAATGTGAGAAAGCAAGCCTCCAGGTCCAGGACTTGAACTGTAGTCAGCCATGTGAGAATCCAGTGCCTTAATCACCACACCACCAGCTGGTTCCCTTTTTTTTATTTATTTATGTTTTAAAGTATTTCGCCATAGGGCATGTGCATTCTCTGGAGAGAGTTTACAAAGAGACAGAGAGAGGGAAAGTGAGAAGTCATGCCCCGGGGCCATGGTCACGGTGCAATCCATTCTCCTCCATTCTCTTCTTGGGATTTTGGACATGCACACACACCTGGTGTGAGTTTCAAGCCGCCAGGTCCAGGACTGTGCCCTGTGGGAGTGAGCGCCCCAACCACTATGCCCCTTACCTGACCTGTTTAACAGGTCGATGTCTAGATGACGTGTCCCAAAGCCCTGGCCTCAGCTCCCCCAGGAACTAAGGCTGTAAGTCTCTGATCCTCCCGCCACAGGGAGTTTGTATAAGCATTTTCATTTATATGTGAGAGGGTCTTCCAGACCCCATACCACTGTGGGAAGTGGTCTTCAATGGTGTTCAATTCACTAGCATGACATTACAATTCTAAAAAGCTGCACAAAGACTTTAGTAACCTGTTGGATAAATTACTTAATATAGAATGGATGTCTTCCTATATTAAATGTGGCTGTGCATTATTTCGCATGGCTTCATAGCATCTGTTTAGACAAGTAAGATGTAATTTACTTAAGAAACGATAAACTATGCAAGAATCTTAAAATGTTTAGCATCTAAATAAACACATACTTTTTAAATTTTTTAAATTATGATTATTTTTTAATTGGTTATAGGGTACATGCACTTGAAAGAGAGAGGGAAAGTGAAAAATCACCTCCCAGAGGGGTTGGCCAGGCCACAAACCCTTCTCCTCCATTCACTTCCTGGATTTTGGACAGGGGTGCACACATGCCTGGTGTGTTTTGCAAGCTGCTGTGTTCGGGACTTGAACTACCCTGTTAGCCACAAGCTGGCTCAGTAAACTCATACAAATCCTCTAAAGCCCTTTTTGTACATTATAGATAACATTCATGAATTATATAGAATGATATACATGCATAGTATAAAATATATAGAAATTAACCCTCATGAAAATAAGTGTGTGTGTATACATGTTTGTATACATGTTTATACATATATATGTGTGTGTGTGTGTGTATATATGCATACGTACACATAGTTGTAGCCAAAGTCATAATGCATTTTTACATAGTAAAACAGAAAATGCAGTGTGGTGCTTAAGACCCTGGACTCTCACAAGACCGATTGCAGTTCGAATCCCGGACCTAGCAGCTTGCTTTCTCACTTTCCTTCTCTCTCTCTGTCTCTCTGGTCAAATTAAAAAAAAATAATAACACATAAAAAATTAAATGAATAAATAACTCTTTAAAAAATAGAAAAAAAACACGTTATGACATTTTGACAATCCAGTGTATGTCATTTTTTTTTTTATTCCAGCCAAAACTTATTATGGGTTTCTGAGATTTGGGGAAATGAAAGCGGCCTTGCTACAGTGAGCGGGCTGTAGGAGGGGGCTTCCAAAACTACGCAGAGAAATGGAAGGAGAGCTGAGTGTGCTTGGCTATGCACTGTCTGAAACGCACCTGTTGTCTCTGCATCTATGTACGGCCCACTGGACCACGTGGAGAGGTCAGAGGGGAGGTTTACGTGGGCTCTGCAGCCCCTTCTGCATGGACCGATGCACCCAGCTCGGCCCACACAAAAGGTCGTTTCCATTCCAAACATTCCAGCCTTTGAAGCCCCAGAACGCTGCCTGCCTCGTTGAGATTAGGAAGTCCTGGCTGCAGATGAGACAGCCCAGAGCAGGACCCACAGCCACAGGAAAGTCTGGGCGTCTGACCCGGAACCCACCCCGCGTTCCCTTTCCAGCAAGAGGAACTGCAGCCCCTTCCCCCTCCCGGCATCCCCCTCAAACTCAGCTCAGGTTTGCACCTCCAGAGCCCGGAGCCCAGAGCCCTGGCCGTCCAGGTGGTCTCTGCAGCTCCCAGCTCTCTAAGAATGCACCCTGCTCCTCCCGGCCCCTCTCCTCCTCCTCGTTCCTTTTTCTTGTGCATTTACAAATCTCCACCTACAACCGCTGGATGCTATTTTCAGTTAGTATTATTTTCCAATTTTGTTTCTTCTTTTTTTTTTGCTTTTCCTCCATGCAATTACTGTCTATCTTTGCGACATTGGAAAAAAAAATCCCAGCACGAATACCCCGCTTGCGACCCCCTTCAAAGAAATCAGCATACGCATTACTTTTTTTTTTTTTTTAAGGAAATTGCTTCTAAAATCTGGCCCTGCAAGAGCGAGCGTCCAGAAAGGCTGAGGGGTGTGTGGAGACATGCATGCATGCATACCTGAGCTGGAGCGCTGCTAGGAAGTTCAGATGGAGCCTTGCGGTGCCATTACCCCCGAAGGGGACGCCTTGTCCTTGCTGAAACACAGACGGTCACTGGGGCGTCAGCCGGAGTGGTCTCCTCGGCCACGCATGTGCACAGCTGACCTCTTCTTACGAGTGACCACAGGCAGCAGGGGAGGCCGCCCCAGACCGGATCAGAGAAGGCTCCCGGCGTCCACCGTCTGCTCTGCTCTGCTCTGCCCAGGGTCTCTGCAGAGCTTTGCGCCTGTTTGCATAGCCGACACTCGCAGGAAGAGCCCAGGCGCTGGCTGAGAACACGGACTCTTTCATTGGCAAAGACAGGAAACTCTCTGGGTCTCTCATCTAGCCCACAGGCGAGACTTGGCTGGCTTTCTTTCTCCAAAAAAGGAAAGCTGTTGTTCAGAAAAGTGCTTGAACTGTGTGTTACTGCAAATTTCTTTATTGTTTTTAAAAAACGTCTTTGCCATGAGGTAGGTGCGCTCACTGGAGAGAGACAGAGACAGGCCGAGAGATGGAAAGTGAGAAATCACTCCTAAAAGCCATGTTACAGTACTTTCTCCTCCATTCTCCTCCTAGGATTTTGGACACACACACACACACACACATATGCCTGGCATGTTTTTCTTTTCTTTTCTCTTCTCTTCTCTTCTCTTCTCTTCTCTTCTCTTCTCTTCTCTTCTCTTCTTTTCTTTTCTGTTCTTCTTCTCTTCTCTTCTCTTCTCTTCTCTTCTCTTCTCTTCTCTTCTCTTTTTTTTCTCTTCTCCTCTTTCCCTTTCTTTTCTTTTTTCTTTTCTTTTCTTGAGAGATTTTTGCTATAGGGCATGTGTGCTCAGTGAAGACACAGAAAGAGACAGAAAGTGAGAAATCACCCCCAGGGGGGATGGCCACACCGCAATCCCTTCTCCTCCATTCTCCTCTCTGGATCTTGGGCACGCACGCACACGCACCCAGTGTGAGTTTAAGCTCCCAGGTTTGGGATTCTAGCTGTGGCCGCCTATGTGAGAGTCCAGCAACATAACCCTTACACCACCTGCTGGTCCCATGCCCGGTATGTTTTTAAAAATTTTGCCAGAGGGTGCATGTGCTTGCTACAGAGAGACAAAGAGACAGAGAGAGAGGGAAAGCGAGAAAGCACACTCATGGAGAAAGGTCCCGCTGCAATGCCTCCTCCTCCACGTCTTCCTCCTTTCAGGATTTCGGGCACACACGCACACGCACCTGGAATGTTTCCCAAACCACGGGGTCTAGGGTGCAAACACGCGGTTGGCCGTATGGGATCCAGTCGTCCTCACCACCGCCTGTGCCTCTGCGTGGCCCAACGCCCACTAGGAGTTCTGATCTGAGACACCGGCTTGCCAAATAACCCTTGTAAAAACCCAACCTCGAGCACAGACAGCCCCTATGATTAAACAAAAAAAAAGTTAGTACAAAGGGGTCTTTAAAGAGCTCATGCAAACGCATGTTCTGAAAAAGTTACGCAAGGTTTTTGTTTGTTTGTTTGGTCTTTTTTTTTTTTTTTTTTTTTTTTTTTGCACCAAAACAAACTTCTGCTGTCACAAATGAAAAAGAACCTACTGTTCTATGCCAAATCTACTACATTAGTTTGCCCGTGAAGGAGGGCAGTCAGGACTCAGGCAGCATTTTTTTTTTTTTTAAATTGTACTTATTTATTTTTCCGTGAGTAAGCGCGAGAGGCAGACGGGGAGAGACAGCAGTCCCAGAGGTGCTGAGGTTCTGACTCACGCCCAGCCTCAGGCTGCCCTGGATCAAGGGCACACACATGTCCAGCACACTCACAGAAATCCCCAGACACGAACCCGGCCACGTGCGTGAACCTCACAGAGTCCTGAGCTCTGGCCAGCCCCCAAATCGTGCACTTGTTTTTGTAAGATTTCAGCATTGAGATCATAAACCCAGCCCGCGTGTAATTCGATCCTCCGGGCGGCCTGAAGTCCAGCCCGGTTTCCTCTGTTCTCTGATAAGGCACAGTGATGCTTGCTACCATAGGACTATGAGGGGCCTTCAACAAGCTCTTGGTGATTAAGGCACTGCACTCCCACGTGGCTGACCGTGGTTCGAGTCCCAGACCTGGCAGCTTGCTTTCTCCCTTTCTCTCTCTCACTGTTTATTTGTCTCTGATCATGAGCATGCATGCCCTATGGCAAAATGCAAATAAAAAGCACAAACAATACAAATAATACATAAAATGAATCATTCTTTTTAAAAGACTGGTGCGAAAATGGACTCAAAGTACAAGTTTGTTTTGGTGCAAAAAATATAATACATGCAGAGCTTTTTCATAACACACATTTGCACGAGCTCTCTGAAGACCCATTTGTACTGACATTTTCAAGAGTTTTTTTTTTTTTGTTTTGTTTTATCATAGGGGCTGTCTGTGCTCTGTAGCACATGCATACACTAGCTGGGACAACCCAAAATGCGTCCAGATATTGCCAGACTTGCTCAAGGGCAAAATCTCCGTGGTTCTGAAACACTCGTATTCCAATTTTATTTTATTTACTTATTTTATTTTTAGAGACGTTTGCTATAAGGTGTGTGTGCTTGCCAGAGAGACAGAGGCAGAAAGTGAGACATTACTCTCAAGAAAGGATGGCCACACCGCAGGTCTTTCTCCTCTTGGGGTTTTGGGCACGCATGCACTCGTGCAAGGCGTGAGTTTCAAGCCACTGGGTCTGAGACTCAAAATGCGATTGTCCATGGCCCCAAGCCTTAACTTTTTTTTTTTTTTTTTTTTTTTTTTGGAGAGGTTTTTCGCTATAGGGCGCGTGCGCTCGCCAGACAGACAGAGAGAGACATAGAGACAGAAAGCGAGAAATCACCCCCCAGGGGGGATGGTCACGCCGCAATCCCTTCTCCTCCATTCTCCTCTCGGGATCTTGGGCACGCACGCACACGCGCCCGGCGTGAGTTGTAAGCCACCGGGTCCGAGACGCGAACCGCGGTCGACTACGTGGGAGTCCAGCGACATAGCCATTACGCTAACTGCTGGTTCCCAGCCTTAACTTTTAATATACCAATGGGATTAAATCTTTACCCTCTTTGTTGTTTTTTTTTTTTTTTTTTTTTTTTTTTTGGAGAGGTTTTTGCTATAGGGCGCGTGTGCTCGCAGACAGACAGAGAGACACAGAGAGACAGAAAGCGAGAAATCACTCCCCAGGGGGGATGGCCACGCCGCAATCCCTTCTCCTCCATTCTCCTTTCGGGATCTTGGGCACGCACGCACACGCACCCGGAGTGAGTTTAAGCCACCAGGTTCGGGACTCGAACCGCGGTCGACTACGTGAGAGTCCAGCAACATAGCCATTACGCTAACTGCTGGTCCCACCCTCTTTATTTTTTGTAGAGGTTTTTGCTTTATGGCGCATGTGGTCACTGGAGAGAGAGACAGAAATGGTGAGAGGTTAAGTGAGAAATCACCCTCCAGGGGGGATGACCACCTTGAAATCCTTCTTCCTCCACTCTGCTCTTGGGATCTTGGGCACGCACGCACACACACCTGGTATGATTTTCTTTCTTTCTTTCTTTTTTTTTTTTGAGAGGTTTTTGCTCGCCAGAAAGACAGAGAGAGACAGAGAGACAGAAAGTGAGAAATCATCCCCCCAGAGGGGAGGGCCACACCGCAATCCCTTCACCTCCATTCTCCTCTCGGGATCTTGGGCACGCACGCACATGTACCCAGTGTGAGTTTAAGCCACCGCGTCTGGGACTCGAACCACGGTCGGCTACATGGGAGTCCAGCGACATAGCCATTACGCTAACTGCTGGTCCCAACATGGTATAATTTTCAATGTGCCAGGTCTGTGACTCGAACCACAGTCATCCACATCGGTGTCTAGCACCTTAACCACTACGTCACCTGCTGACCCCACACCCTACCTTTCCTTTTTAAAAAAAGAATTACTTTTATTTAACTTTATTTGT
This sequence comes from Tupaia tana, assembly GCA_026018925.1. Classification (NCBI taxonomy): domain Eukaryota; kingdom Metazoa; phylum Chordata; class Mammalia; order Scandentia; family Tupaiidae; genus Tupaia; species Tupaia tana. The sequence goes on along the minus strand of JAKSZU010000031.1, from coordinate 12,421,804 downwards.
TTTCATTCATTTATTTTAATTTGACCTGAGAGAGACAGAGTGAGAGAGACACAGAAAACGAGAAATCACCCCCTCCCCAGGGAAGATGGCCACCCCAGAATCCCTTCTCTTCCGTTCTCCTCTCGGGATCTTGGGCACACACGCACAGGCATCCGGTGTGAGTTGAAGCCGCCGGGCCTGGGACTTGAACCACTGTCGACTATGTGGGAGTTCAGTGATGTAACTATTACAGCATCTGCTGGTCCCCCCCGACTCAAGCTGTCTAAGAAGGCCATCATTTGTAACAGCATTCATTCCCGACACAGGTAGTATCTGGAACATCTCAAGGACACTGTGAAATTCTGATAAAGACACACCAAGATGTTCTGGAAATCCACGAAGTTACTTCGAGGCTGACAGGACTAAGGAAAACGCAGTGTGTGTCACGGTAAACACAGTGGTTTGTCTCCACAAGACAAGGTCTGACAGAGGGTGGCATGAGAGCATGACTTCTTTAATGATAAAACGCTGCTTTTCATGTCAGCCGTCAACCATTTTAAACAGGGCTGGACACGCTTTGCAAACATGTTGCCCGAACTGTTTTATGTCTTAATTATCTTGTCTTTTCTAATCTCTCTGGGATCTTAACGTCTCATCTCCTCGAAGGTGTGCAAATCAACAAGTCCCTGGTCTGAGATAGCAACGATTTCTTGCGTTTTTCTTGCGTACCATCAACATGGAGAGAAACACACCAAGTGGATAAGCAAGCAACGGCCATTGGAAAAGAAAGCAAGGGTCCCATGGGGGGCAGAAGAGTGGACCCGAGTTCCGGACATGCCAATGGCAGAAGGGTTGAACGCTGTAAGAGTTGTAGAATCGGACTCTGGAATTTTTTTTTCTTTGGAGAGATTTTTGCTATAGGGCGTGTGCACTCACCAGAAAGAGAGAGAGAGACATAGAGACAGAAAGCAAGAAATCACCCCCAGGGGGGATGGTCACTCTGCAATCCCTTCTCCTCCGTTCTCCTCTTGGGATCTTGGGCACGCACGCACACGTGCCTGGCATGAGTTTAAGCCGCCGGGTCCGGGACTTGAACCACGGTCAACCTTGGGAGTCCAGCGATGTAAGCCCTGAGCCACATGCTGACCCAGCAACTGTTCTTATACAAGAGCTTGGGGGCCAGCAGGTGCATGGTGGTTAAGACGCCGGATCTCATATGGCTGGTTGCATGGTTTCAGTCCAGACCCAGAGGCTTGCCCATCACGCCGGGCATGTGTGCGTGCCCAAAAATCCCATGAGAAGAACGGAGGAGAAGCGATTGCAGGGTGGCCATCGCCCCTTGCGGTTGATTTCTCCCTTTGTCTCTCTTTCCCTCTCAGTGTCTCTCTCCAGGGAGCGCACGCACCCTATAGCAAATGAAGCAAAAAAAAGATCTTGGTGGCAACCACACTCACCATGATTAACTCTATCTCCCTCTCGAAGTGTGTTGAACGCTGAGTTAAAAAGCCCACGTGAACGAGCCTTTTCCTAAGTCACCAGGTCATCGCCATCCCGCAGGCTGTATTTAGATATAAAGCTAATTAATAGACGAGGCTGGTATCCAACCTCCGGACTTAACGCAGCTTTAATTATAACCGTGACCGCCAACACTCGGGGCTGTGGAGGAGACGGGGGCTGTGTGGCCAGCGTGTGCACCTGGAGGAGCCCGGGGTGCAGCCCTGGCACGTAAGTAACACACTGGGAGTTTTCTGGAGTGGCGGCGGGCGGCCTGGGGTTTCTAAGTGAGCCACCGGGCGGAGCGGGAATAGCCGAGCGTTCGGTGTGTGCCCAGCCGTGTACAGATCCAGGGCGTCGGCGTCGGCTGGGCGTTCATCCAGGTGGGCTCATCCCTGTGTCTTCTTTCTGTCTGGCTTTTTGGAGTCTGGAGGTCCGTGAATGTGTGCTACTCTATCAGCTGTTTCTCATGCTCACCCCGAGGGTTTTTACTTTTTTTTAGAGAGCTTTTTGCTATAGGGCACATGCGCTCGCCAGAGAGACAGAGAGACAGAAAGCGAGAAATCACCCCCCAGGGGGGATGGCCACACCGCAATCCCTTCTCCTCCATTCTCCTCTCGGGATCTCGGGCATGCACGCACACGCGCCCGGTGTGAGTTTAAGCCACCAGGTCCAGGACGCAAACCGTGGTCGACTACATGGGAGTCTGGTGACGTAGCCATGACACCAACTGCTGGTTCCCCCCTCCAGGGTCTTATCTGTCATGACTTGTTTCTGCATTTTACCATTGAGTGGACACCTGTGGGTGTCAAGCCATCTTTTCTGTAGTGCATTTGAGAGCCATGGGTGGCATTCCCGTGGAAACATGTTGGTGCCAGACTCAGGAAGAGAAGAAGCTGAGGGTGCCAGAAACCACAAGCGTACGTGTGCTGGTAGAACTGTCTCGTGAGCCCAAAGACTCGTCCCGTGTTTTACTTTGTATCCGTTTATTTTTTTATCTTTGCTCATGGTGTCTATGAGAGACACAGAGATATAGAGACAGGTACCCCAATGAAGCCCTTACCTGTTCTTCACCCCCACCCTCCGCCACCCGGAATCACCGGGCTGTGTGTGTCTGGTGTGTTTGGAGACGTCCCAGGATGCAAACTGAACAAAACTCATGACACCTTTTTGCATAGGAAAACAGAAAAAGACGTCATGAGTTTTCTGACGGTCAGTAGGGGGGGTCCAGCAGGGTAGAACATTGCATTTTCGCTGGCTGCTATTTTTACCTATGTATGTGTGTATTTAACAAAATGAAAGTCTTTGTGTTCTCATCTCCGAAGGGGGTTATATAGCTGACACCCCGGCAATAGAACATGAACAGCATACGCTACTGTTTTTCGGTACTTCTTAAACGTCCAGGGTTGACGCAGTGAGTGTAATAATATTGCCACATTAACATTCCTTGTGTTTCTTGGGTTCAGGCACTGAGTTCCACATGGCCAAGTCTGTGGTTCAAGTCCCAGACCCGGCAGCCTGAGAAACACATGGGTGTGGGTGCGTGCCCCAAATCCCAGGAGGAGAATGGAGGAGAAGGGATTGCAGTGAGGCCATGCTCCCTTGGGAGTGATTTTTCACTTTCCCTGTGTTCAACAAACACATGCACTCCGTGGCAGGAAAAAAAAAGTAAAAAGAAAAAAAGAAATTTTTTAAAGACCAGACGTCTTATGCGACATTTCCTATACATACATATTTTATTTATTATCGTATTCGTAGTGGCTTAGTAGAAGCGGAGAAAGAGTTGATGGCACTTACACTCTGTAATGTAAAAGTTGTAGGTTAGAAAAGAACCACAGAGGGGGAGAGGGCAGGAGTCGAGGGGAAAAAAGAAAGAAGGAAGACAGTTAGGGAACAGAAAATGGGGGGCCGGCAGGTGGATGGTGGTTAGGGGCGCTGGACTCCCACATGGCCGACCACAGTGCGAGTCCCAGGCCTGGCGGCTTGCTTTCTCACTTTCTCTCTCTCTCTCTCTCTCTCTCTCTCTCTCTGTCTCTCCCCTTCTCCAATCAAATTTAAATAAATAAATAAATAAAGATAAATAAAATAATTTTTAAAAAAAGAAAGGGAAAATGGAAAAGCAGCTGTTGAAGATTTAGAGGTATGGTGCTATCTTGGATTGGGTGTATTCTGGATGGAAAATTCATTTTCCAGGCTGTAATAATATACAGTGAATGACTATAAATACATTTAAAAAGAGAAAGGTTCTAACAGCAAGGGTCTTGTTTGTCTCCTTTAGCCACAGATTTATTTTAAAACTGTTTTTATGCTAGTATTCCTTGCATTTGATAGTAATAGTCCAAAGATTATTGAAAATCAAGCAATTTGAGGGTACTGTTGGGAATGTATGCAAATATCTTTAGAAATCTGGGACTGGCAGGTGGCATGGTGGTTAAGGCACGGGACACGTCCACATGGCCAAGTACGGTTCAAGTCCCAGACCTGGTGGCTTGCTTTCTCACTTTCTCTCTCTCTGGTCAAATTTAAATGAATGAATAAATAAAATTAAATAATTATTTTTTTTAAAAAAAGAAATCTTTAGAGGGACCAACAGTTAACGTAATGGCCATGTCGCTGGACTCCCACGTAGTCGACTGTGGTTTGAGTCCCGGTCCCGGTGGCTTAAACTCACGCCGGGCACGTGTGTGTGCGTGCCCAAGATCCCGTGAGGAGAAAGGAGGAGAAGGGATTGCGGCGTGGCCATCCCCCCTGGGGGTTGATTTCTTGTTTTCTGTCTCTCTGTCTCTCTTTGTCTGTCTGGCGAGCACACACACCCTATAGCAAAAACCTCTCAAAAAAAAGAGAACTCTTTAGAAATCATGTCTCTCTAGATTTATTTTTTAAAATTTGCTATAGAGTCCACGTGCTCTCCAGAGAGAGACAGAAAAATGAGAAAGCACCCCCGTTGGGGATGGTGACACCACAGCCTTCTCCGTTCTCCTCCGGGAATTCTAGGCACGCACGCACACACCTCCCAGAATGATCTTCAAGCCGCCAGGTCCAGGACTCGAACTAAATGTGCGTTCATGTGAGGGGGGTTCACCAACCTGGACAACCACACCATGGCTGGCCCTGTATTTCCCTTTAGAAGTGTTTAAAAATCCTCTAGAAACTAGGAGAAATTGCAAGGAGAAGGAGCAATCCAACTGATTGATTTTTTCCCCTGGTGACTTGGGAAAGTAAGCCATCAGGAACCTCTTGTCTAATGTCTAATTATTACAATGTTAATCATTGAAAAATAATAGAATGACAGGACGTCTTTGGATAAGAAGGCCAGAATCTTTTATTTTTAAGGGTTTTTTTTCTTTCTTTTTTTTTTGTAATAGGATGTATGTATTTGCCAGAGAAGAAGAGAGAGAGAGGGAAAGTGAGAAATGACCCCCAGGGGGTGGGTGGGGTGGCCATGCCATAGTCCGTTCTCCTCCGTCCTCCTCCTGGGATTTTGGGCACGCACGTACTTGCACCTGGGGTGAGTTTCAAGCCTCCCGGTCTGGGACTTGAACAGACGGTCGGCCATGTGGGAGTCCAGCACCTTGACCCCCACACTACCTACTGGCCCCACCGCAGCTAAGTTTACTCCACACCCTCTCTAGGCTTCTCCCTGATCTCTTACTGAAGAGAGAAAGAAGAGACTTCAGTGAAAACTGGGATAAATCTTGGGACCAGCAGATGGTGTAATGGCTATTTGGCTGGACTCCATGTAGTCGACCACAGTTCGAGTCCTGGACCCGGTGGCTTAAATTCACACTGAGTGTGTTTGCGTGCGTGCCCAAGATCCCGAGAGGAGAATAGAGGAGAAGGGATTGCGGCGTTTGGGGTAGAACACAGTCTACTTATTCTTCAGCCTCAAATAGTAGTTTCTGTGATTATAACATATTAGTTCATGAATATTAACAAGATATTTCTGCTTTTGTTTTAAGTTTTTGCCGTATGTTGCATGCACTCACTCATGAGAGACAGAGAGAGAGAGAGAGAGAGAGAGAGAGGAAAAGTGAAAAATTGCTCCCTGGGGAGGGTGGCCACACTGCAATCGCTTCTCCTTCATTCTTCTCCTGGGGTTCCTCTTCCTGCCATCTCCCGCTGCAAAGCACATTTTCAAGCCACGGGGTCTGGGGCTCACGCCGTGGTCATCCGTGTGGGAGTCCAGGGCTTTAAGTCCCATGCTACCTGCTGGCCCCTTCATAGATATTTTAATGGCCGGTGACGTTGCCTTTCAATTTGTTCCTTGCCTTTAAGCAACCCCAGACTCCTAGCCCATTTTCCCAGGGCAAATGGGGTGATGAAACCGTGTCCGTGGCTGTTCACCGGGAAGTGGGAAGGGTGAAAAGTTAATATCCGGGTAGCTTCACAACTTCCTGAGATGAAAGCTTCCCCTCACGTAATGAAGGTTTGTGTTTCCAATTAGTGGTTGGACGATGCTCTGTATAGCTACACAGCCTGACCATCAAAGGGACCCAAAGGTTCCTGAGTGCATCCCTCTTTATCTTCGAGGAGACATTTTATGTTTTATTCATTTTTTTTTTTTTTTTGGAGAGGTTTTTCGCTATAGGGCGCGTGCGCTTGCCAGACAGACAGAGAGAGACAGAGAGACAGAAAGCGAGAAATCTCCCCCCAGGGGGGATGGCCACGCCGCAATCCCTTCTCCTCCATTCTCCTCTCGGGATCTTGGGCACGCACGCACACGCGCCCGGCGTGAGTTTTAAGCCACCGGGTCCGAGACGCGAACCGCGGTCGACTACGTGGGAGTCCAGCGACATAGCCATTACGCTAACTGCTGGTTCCCTCATTTTTAAAATATATTTTTAATCTTATTTATTCATTTACTTACTTTATTTTGAGCAGAGAGAGAGAGAAAGTGAGAAAGCAAGGCACCAGCTCCAGGACTTGAACCATGGTTGGCCATGTGGGAGTGTCCAGCGCCTTAACCACCACGCCACCTGCTGGTCCCCTTGAGGGGACATTTTAAAGTTCAGTTCCCATATGTAAAAAGAAAACGACAGCCCACACCAGGTAGGGAGGCTGACAAAAATCACAAAAGTCACTCAACAGAAGGACAGAAAGGGAGAAATCACCCCCAGGAGGGATGGCCACACCACAACCCCTTCTCCTCCATTCTCCTCTCGGGATCTTGGGCACGCACACACACGCACCCAGCGTGAGTTTAAGCCACCGGGTCTGGGACTTGAACCACGGTTGACTACGTGGGAGTCCAGTGGTGTAGCCATTTCGCCATCTGCTGGTTGCTTTTTCTTTAGTTAAATTTTAAACAATTATTACAAGTTAAGATTATGTTTTGATTGGCAACCACTTCTTGCCACTATCTAAGTTAGAGGTTATAATTTCTGTCAATTGTTTCCTTCCGGACTTCTTCGATCTCTTTTATAAACTTCCAGGCAAAGGGAACCCTTAGTTTATGCACGCATCAAATAAAATGTATCAGATGGGGACCAGCGGGTGGTGGGGGCATTGAGGTGCTGGATTCCCACATGACCAACTGCGGTTTGAATCCTAGACCTGGTGGCTTAAACTCACACCAGGCGCATGTGTGTGTGTGCCCAAACTCCTACAAAAAAACAAAACAAACAAACAAAAAAAAAACTCTACAAAAAGAGGGTAGCAATTTCCACAATACAAAATAAAATTCCAATAAAAATGTTGACGTTTTCATTTAAAATATGCACAGATAGATTCTTTTCTTTCTCAGGTTTCTGCTGTAAGGCACATGTGCTCACTGGAGAGAGACAGAGAGAGAAAGGGTGAAAGTGAAAAATCAATCCCCCAGGAGGGATGGCCACGTCACGATCCCTTCTCCTCCAGTCTCCTCTCGGGACTTTGGGCATGCACGCACATGCACCTGGCATAATTTTTAAACTGCCAGCTCCCGGACTCAAACCGTAGACTCCACCATGTAGAACCCAGCACCTTAACCTCCATGCCACCTACCGACTCCAGGAGAGCCATCATTTGATAACGCATGGTGACTGCCCCATGAACCCCCAGCTTTGTCAGCCTGCAACACGCCAAGTACAGACATGCTATCTTTTTCTGTGGGCAAATGTGACTTGTTTGAAATTAGGTATAAAGGATTTAGTGTGAGGGGCAGCAGGTGGCATAGTGGTTAAGGCGTGGGACTCCCACTCTGACAACTGCAGTGTGAGTCCCAGACCTGGCCCCATGTGTGTGTGTGTGCCCCAGATCCCAGGACGGGAATGGAGGGGAAGGGGCTGGGGCATGGCCATCCCCCTGGGGGTGATTTCCTCACTTTCCCTCTCTCTCTGTCTCTCTCCGGCGAATGCACACGCCCTTTGGAAAAACCTTAGGAAAGAAAGAATTTCGGGGTCATTGCACAACAGTGGAACTGCACAGAGGGCTGCAGCCTCTAGCTCTGGGAACTTACCTGTTTTGCAGGTCTTAGTTAATTCTTCTCTTTTGTAGGCAACACCAGAAGCCATGAGACGCTCGTTCTACGACTCGTGAGTAGCAAATTCCTGACCCTTCATTCTTCTCCATTCCTACAGGGAGGGGTCCCCTCGTCAGACTTTTCTCCAATCATTGCAGAATTGGGGACCAGCAGGTGGCGTGGTGGGGAAGGCGCTTGACACTCTGACATGGCCAAGCAAGGTTCGAGTCCTGAATCTGGTGGCTTGCTTTCTCGCTTCCTCCCTCTCTCCCTCTTACCCTCTGTCTCTCTCTGGTCAAATGAAAAAAAATAAATGAATGAATAAATAAATAATTAAATAAATAATTATTTAAAAAATCATTGCAGATATATATGTGTGTATATGCACGCGTGCGCGTGTGTGTGTATATATATCTTTGTATATATATATTCCACATGTGTATTATGCATAAATATTCCACATATATATCTCCTATTTATCTAGTCTATATATTGGGGTCATTGGAAAAATCGTGACATGTTTTTCTATGTCTTTCTGTGCAAAAATGCATCATGACTTTTCTGACAACCCAATACATATCCCATATATATAAATACACACACACACACACACACATATATATATATATATATATATATATATATATATATATATGTTAAATTTTTGCCTTAGGGTGCATGCTCCAGAGAGAGACAAAGAGACAGAGACAGTGGAAGTGAGAAATCACCCCTCCGGGTGGGATGGCCACACCGCAGTCTCTTCTCCTCTGTTCTCCCCTCTGGATTTGGGGCCCACATGTATACACGGGCTCTGTGTTTTTCAAGCGGCGGGGTCCGGGTCTTGACTCATGGAGTTGACCACACGGGATCCAGCACATTCATCACCATGCTACCTGCTGGTCCCATTCTTTATCATTTTTCTCAAGTTTTGTTCTCAATATCTTGATGCATACAGGTGGATGGTTTCCATATTCCCTTTGTGAAATATCTTTATCGCTTAGTAATAGCCCTGCTGTCTGTATTAATGATTTACACTTGAAGTTTTCTTCTGGCTTATATGATGGTTGCTATAAATTTCTCATTGTCATTTTTTCCCTGGTTTATGTTTTTACATCATTTTGTATTCAAATATTATTCATCATTAGCTTCTTATTTTTTTTTTCAAAGGTTTTTTGTCATAGGGTATGTGTGCTTGCCAGAGAGACAGCGTGAGAGGGAAAGTGAGAAATCACCCCCAGGAGGATGGCCATGCCACGGGTCCTTCTCCTCCGTTCTCCTGTCGAGATTGTGGGCACGCATGCACATGCACCTGGCGTGATTCCCAAGCAGCTGGGTCTGGGACTTGAACTACGGCTGGCCCTGTGGGAGTTCAATGCCTTAACCACCATGCCACCTGCTGACCCTCAGTTTTATTTATTTATTATTTTTCATTTTCTTTTTTAAAAAATAATTATTTATTTAATTTTATTTTATTCATTCATTCATTCATTCATTCATTCATTCATTTTTTTAGTTTGACCAGAGAGATACAGAGGGTGAGAGTGAGAGAGAGAAGAAGTGAGAAAGCAAGCCACCAGATTCAGGACTTGAACCCTGGTCGGCCATGTGGGAGTGTCCAGCGCCTTCACCACCATGCCACCTGTTAGTCTCATTTTTCATTTTCTTTTAACTTGCCAGGAGGCCTGTGTGCCTGCCAGAGGTAGAGAAAGCAGAAAGCACCCCTCGATGGGACGAGGTCCCACCACCATCCCGTCTCCGTTTCTCCATCCGGTCGGGATTTGGGTCATAAACACGCATGTGCCTGGTGTGTCTTCCAAGGTGCCGTGACTCAGATTTGAACCGCAGTTTGCCACCCACCACGAGATACCCCCAGCTCCGCTTCCTGTGTAATCTAACTGGGGTGCATGATACCGTGAGACTACTTGTCATGGAAAATTACGTTGTGACCATGGGTCGGGCAAGGTTGCGGGTTGTCTGGGCAGTCATGATGCATGTTCACCTAGGAAAACAGAAAAATGCATCATGACTCCTGTGGACAGGATGTATGATGAACACTGCGATTTCCTATGAGGGGTCTTCAAAACACTCACAGGAAGATGGAATTACACTACAAAGTAGAAAGCTTGTCACCCGTGCATAGATTCTCACACTCCACATTCCCTGTTTGTCTAATATGCATCCCACATTTTGAGGATCCTTTCTTTTCGATTGTTAGGAAAGCCATGATGTATTTTTCTATGCAAAAATGTACCTTGAGTTTCCTGATAGCCCAATAGTTTAAGTGATCTCAAAACCGAATGCCGGGACTGCCCCAGGACCCAGTGGTTAAAGGAGTTGGATCCTACACAGCTGCTTGTGAGTTCAAATTCGGGCCCTTGGAATCAACAGGTGGTGTAGTGGTTACATGGCTGGACTCCAACATGGCCAACCACAGTTCGATTCCCGGACCCGGAGGCTTGAAACTCACACCAGGCGTGTGTGCGTGCGTGCCCAAGATCCCGAGAGGAGAATGGAGGAGAAGGGATTGCGGTGTGGCCATCCTCCCTGGGGGGGTGATTTCTCCCTTTCTGTCTCTCTCTCTCTGGTGAGAGTATGCATCTTATAGCAAAAAAATCTCAAAGAAAAAATAAATAGCCCTGGCAGGTTGAAAAACACACCAGGTGCATATGCATGTGTGCCCCCCGTCCTAAAGGGATGAAGAAGAGATTGCAGCATGAGCACTTGCCATCGTGGGAGGGTGTTTTCTCTTTCTCCCTCTCCCTGTCTGTCTCTGGAGAGCTCACATACACTTTGGTCACCAAAAAAAATAGAAATGCATGCATTTTCCTCCATAGTAAGTGTTTTCCATGTTCATGATAACATCGCACGTGTTCAGGATAGTCATGGAAACTTTTTAAAGACAGGAGCGATAGAGCTAACCCTTATCTGTAAGTTTTGAATGTATATCGCTTCATCCCATGTACAAAACCATTTTTTTTCCTACAAAGAGTTTTTTATTTTTTGCATTGGGCAATTGTAAAGGAAAGCAGAATGTTTTATCATGATTTTTGCTTCGATGACTTTAGGACAAATTAAAAAAAACCCTAAAAAAAAAAAGTCGTCATATTGTCGATGGTCCAGCCTGCGTGTTCTGTTTTCTACCCCGTCCTAGGAGCGCCCGGCTGTGGGTGTGGGTGTGCTGCCTGGTGGCTGGCGTGCAAGGGACGTTTGTGACGAGGAACGCCCGGCCGAACATCGTCCTGCTCATGGTGGATGACCTGGGGGTGGGCGATTTGTGCTGCTACGGTAATGACACCGTGAGGTAAAGACGGATGTGAACACCCCCTCCGTGCTGGGACCTGGTACCGCATCACCCCGTGTTCTCCTGGTGGGGGGCGGGTGGTGGAACGGGGCTGACGTCCGACGTCAGTGACCCACAGGGACAGTGGAGACCGTCCGAGGACACAGAAATATGGACAGACTGTTTTCGTGTCCCAGTGCCTTTAGCCTATTTTTTTTTTTTTTTTTAAGAATTATTCATTTAATTTATAGCAGATGGCATCATAGTTTCGTTGCTGTATTCCCACATAGCCAACCACAGTTTGAGCCCTGGACCTGGTGGCTTCAAATGTGCACGTGCCCAAGATCCCCATGGGAAAATGGAGGAGAAGGGATTGTGGCATGCCCCCCCCCCACCCAGGGTGATTTCTTACTTTCTGTCTCTCTGTTTCTCTGTGTCTCTCCAGCGAGCACATGCACCCTATAGAAAAAGTCTCACTCCAAAAATAAAGTTTTATAAAAAGAAATTATTAATTTAATTTGATTATTATTTTAACTTGTAATATGGCACATATGCTCACCAGAGAGACAGAGAGAAAGTGAGAACGCAAGCCACTAATTGTGGGACTCGAACTGTGGTGGACCATGGGGATCCAGGGCTTCAAGTAGTATGTCACCTGCTGGCCCCATCTGATATTTTAAGCATATACTCGTCCAAGATCTATTGTTTTTGTTTTGTTTTTAGAGAGGTTTTTGGTATAGGGCAGAGGCAGAGCAAGACCAAGAGACAGAAAGCGAGAGAATGTCAAATGTCCCCAGAAGGGATGGCCATGCTGCCAATCCTTCTCCTCTATTCTTCTTTTGGGACTTGGGGGTTGCATGTACACGTACCCAGCATGAGTTCCAAGTAGCTGGGTCTGGGACTTGAACCGTGGTTGGCCATGTGGGAATTCAGGGATACCACCACTACGCCGTCCGCTGCCCCCAGATTCCTGATATTTTGCATTCCCTTTCTGAGAACTCCCCTGAGGGAGGTGATATAATGGTTACACCTCTGGACTCCGACATAGTCAACCGCAGTTCTAGTCCCGAACCTGGTGGCTCAAAACTCACGCTGGGCCAGTGTATGCGTGTGTGCCCAAAATCCCAAGAGGAGAAAGGAGGAGAAGGGATTGTGGCGTGGCCAACCTCCTGGAGGGTGATTTCTCATTTTGTCTCTTTGTGTCTCTCCATCTCTGCCCTATAGCAAAAATCTCTCTCTAAAAAAACCCCAAATTGACAAAAATGTGTTCTCACAATATAACGGGCATTAAAACAAGAATTGTAGGGGCCAGCATATGGTCCAGTGGTTAAGGCTCTGGACTCCCACACGGCCAACTGTGGTTTGAGTCCCAGACCCAGAAGTTTGAAATTCATCCCCGGCATGTGTGTGTGTGTGTGTGTGTGTGTGTGTGTGTGCCCAAAATCTCGAGCAGAGAATGGAGACTGAATTGCTGCCTGGCCCTGGAGGGGGGTAATTGCTCTCTACCTCTCTGGTGAGCTTTGCACCCTACAGCACAAACCTAAAGAGGAGTAAAAAGGAAATCACCCTGAATTCTCTTTTCTCCGGCAGCACCCCGAACATCGACCGCCTGGCCAACGAGGGAGTGATGCTAACGCAGCACCTGGCCGCCGCCTCCGTGTGCACGCCCAGTCGGGCTGCCTTCCTCACTGGCCGGTACCCAATCCGATCAGGTGAGGGAGAATAACACAGTAACGTTACTGTCCAATCAGGGGAGCCAGGAATAGGATAACAATGTTACCGACCAATCAGGTGAGAATGAATAATATAACAATGTTACTGTCCAATCAGGTGAGGCAGGAATAGTATAATAATGTTACCGACCAATCAGGTGAGTAGGAATAATGCAACGTTACCATCCAATCAGGTGAGGGGGAAATAGTATAAAAATGTTACCGACAAATCAGGTGACCAGGAATAATATAATATTGTTACCATCCAATCTTGAGAAGTAGGAATAATACAATAATACTAAGTCCTGTCAGGTGAGGCAGAAATAGTATAACAATGTTACCGTCCAATCAGGTGAGGCAGAAAAAATACGTTACCGCCCAATCACGTGAGGCAAGAATAATACAGTAATATTACTATCCAATCAGGTGAGGCAGGAATAATACAATAATTTTATAGACCAATCATGTGAGGCAGGAATAATGCAACAATGTTACCATCTAATCGAGTTAGGAAGGAATAATACAATAATGTTACATCCAATCAGATGAGGCAGGAATAATATAACAATGTTACCATCCAATCAGGTGAGGCAGGAATAATATAACAATCATGTGAGCCAGGAATCCTACAACAACGTTACTGTACAATCATGTGAGGCAGGAATAGTATAACAATGTTACCATACAATCAAGTGAGCAGGACTAATGCTGCTAAGTTACTGTCCAATCAAGTGATGTATGAATAATGCAACAATGCTACCATGTGCACAGAACACCTTTTAATGATTTTATGTGTGCAACTTATGAGCGTTCTCAGAAGGGCATGCAAAGTATCAGGAATCTGGGAACAATAGATGACATAACAGTTAGGTCGCTGGAGTCCCACATGGCTGACTGTGGTTTGAGTCCCGCACTCGGTGACTTGAAACTTAAGCTGGACGTGTGTGCATGCATGCCCAAGATTGGGAGAGGAGAATGGAGGAAACAAGACTGTGCCATGGTCATCCCCGCGGAGGGGGTGATTTCTCACTTTCTATCTCTGTGTCTCTCTGTCACCACCCTATAGCAAAAGTCTCTCTTAAAGAAAAGGTCCAAGAGTCTAAATTCCAAGGGTGTTGTCTTGCTGTCTGCAGAGAGCAGGCACAGGTATGCCTCCTGGCAGGTGCCACCAGACCTTCTCACTGAGACAATATCGTGACAGGTCTGGGGACGCCTGGGAGCAAACTCTGAGCTCCCAGGAAGACTCCCGTGTCCAGGTACTTGGGTAAGAGCCCTCAAGGGGATGCTGAGGTCTGGATGGTAGGGGAGATTGTGCACAGTGTGTCTAAGAAACTGGGTCTCTCAGTCTCTGGGACATCTGAGTTCCTGTCCTGGGGATGTCCCTGAGGTCTGGTGATGTGAGCTGACTGGAGCTGAGGAGTAGACCATGCTGAGGGGTAGACCATGCTGTGAAGACCTTGTTGAAGGTACTAGCCTGCTCTCTCTCAGATTAATGAGTTAATTTATGGATTGATTTCTTCCACGGGAGGCAGAGAGGATGGAAATGAATTAATTGACAATGGAGTCTGTTCAACAGGGCTGAGTAGGCGTCTCCAAGTCCACCCATGTCTGGTGGGCAGCTGAGAATAGAGTTAGACTTCTGCAGAGAGGACAGAGTGATATGGGGGCTTCGCCACCTAGAAAGGTGGAGTTCAACTTCTCAAGTGAGATCCACGCACGGTGTGTGGAATCGGATGCCCGGTTTTGTTTGCATTTTGGATCTTTGATATATAATTTTCCCCCACTGAGGACACAGGTGCCAGAGAGAGACAGGGAGGCAGAGAGAAAGGGAGAAAGGACCCCCATGGGGGACGGTCACCCTGCAACCCCTTCTCCTCCACCTCTCCCTTTCTTTGGAATTTGGGGCATGCATGCACATACACCTGATGTGTTTTTCAAGCCACTGGGTCTGGGACTCAAAATGCATGGTCAGCCCTTTGGGATCTGGTTGATTTATCCATCAGGACTGAGAGCCAGCTCCAGTGTATACTTTGTTTTTTTTTTTTTTTAAACATATTTTTGCTATAGGGTGTGTGCACTCAGTAGAGAGACGGAGAGACAGAAAGTGAGAAGTCACCCCCAGGGGGATGGCCATGCCACAGTCCCATCTCTCTTCTCCTTGGGTTTTTGGGCACACAGGCGCATGCACCCAGCATGAATTTCAAGCTGCCAGGTCTGGGACTCAAACCACAGCCGACCCTGTGGGAGTCCAGCATCTTGAGTGCTCTCCATTTTCAGTGCAAGGACGCCCCATGACATATTTAGTGCTGTACTGACACCTCCAAATATACCCTGCACTCATATGAAATTCCAACAACACTGGGTGCTTCTTATTTAATCCACAAAAACTTGAATTCCGGGAACCAGCAGTTAGCGTAATGGCTATGTCGCTGGACTCCCACGTAGTCGACCGCGGTTCGCATCTCGGACCTGGTGGCTTACAACTCACTCCGGGCGCGTGTGCGTGCGTGCCCAAGATCCCGAGAGGAGAATGGAGGAGAAGGGATTGCGGCGTGACCATCCCCCCTGGGGGGTGATTTCTCGCTTTCTGTCTCTAATGTCTCTCTCTGTCTGTCTGGCGAGTGCACGCGCCCTATAGCGAAAATCTCTCCAAAAAAAAAAAAACAAAAAAACAAAAAAAAACTTGAATTCCAAGGGGGCTCTTGCACTTGACAAGTGGAATGAGAAAAGCCAACTCCGTGCAGGGAGGCAGAGAGAATTCCCCGTGGGACACGAGCAGTCGTGGTATTAGCAAGACGGTGGTTCTAAGGACCGGCGGCACTAACCTATTGGCTTCTGTGACTTTAGGAATGGCATCTGACAGTAACCTGAACCGTGGCTTCCCCTGGCTGGGTGGTTCCGGGGGACTGCCCACCAATGAAACAACTTTTGCCGAGCTCCTTCAGCACCGAGGGTACCGCACTGGCTTCATAGGTATGGCCCTGGGACCCCACGTACGACGTGACGTCACGGGTGTTCCCTTTCACTCTGACGGCAGCGTGGACTCCTAAGACTGGGGTGGGTGTGTCAGCAAACACCCACTGACATCCACTCCTGTAAAACTTAACTGCTAACAGGTGGCTGTTAACACACTTAGCAAGAACATACACAACTGATGAATGCATTTCGTGCACTGCACACAAAGCCACTTCAAGAAGTGCATGGCGGGAGGAGCAGGTGGCGTGGTGGTTAAGGTGCTGGACTCCTGTGTGGACGACCACAGTTTGAGTCCCAGGCCTGGAGGTTTGAAAGTCATGCCAGGCACTTGTGTGTGCATGCCCCAAATCCCAAGAAGGCATGGAGGAGAAGGGATTGCAGTATAACTATCTCTTCTGGGGGAGATTTCTTACTTTCTATCTCTCTGCCTCTCCACCAAGCACACATGCTGTATAGCAAAAACCTCTCTCAACATAAATAAATAAATAAAAAATAGAGTATGAGTTTTTTTGGGTGCCAAAAAAAAAGATAGAAATCCATGCATAGTTTTTTCATAATATTCATTTCCATGACCATTTTAAAGTCCTCTCCTATGTACTATATACTGTATTCTTACAATCAAGTAAGCTAGAGAGGTAACGATGTTATTAAGAAAATATTAATAATAAGCCAACGGTTTCTTCTGAATACACCGCCAGACTCATCTCTTTTAAAAATAATTTATTACTTTTATTTATTATTATTTAATTTGCTATAGGCCCTGTGTGCTCACCAGAGAGAGAGGGAATGTGAGAAAGCAAGCCACCAGATCCAGGACTCAAACCACACTTGGCCCTGTGGGAGTCCAGCACCTCAATCAGCATGCCACCGCTGGCATGATATATGCCATTTTCAACAGAGAACTTGGCGTTTTTGCATCTGTTAATTTTTTTTTTTTTTTCCGTTTTTCTCTCCTGTCCACCTTCTGTTGTCCATCCCTCCTCCTCACAGTCTCTGGGGTCTACATTTATCCCCTCTCCCATATTTCAGATCTTTCCATTTCAGTCGCAGAGGGCCGACATTTAGTATATATTGAGCGGGGATATCCAGTGTTTGTCTTTCGTAGTCTGACTTACTTTACTTATCATGTAATCTTCTATAGTCACCACTTTGTATCAAATGGCGGGATTTTATTTTTTTATGGCTGAGTCATATTCCGTAGTGTATATGTGCTGCATTTTTTCAACCCAGTCATCCATTCTTGGGTACTTGGGTGGATTCCATATCTTACCAATTATGAATGATGCTACAGTAAACATGGCTGTACAAAGGTCTTTCCAACTGAGTCTTTTCCTATCCTTTGGGTAAATACCAAGGAGTGGGGCTATTGGGTCAAACGGAAGTTCTATTTGTAGGCTTTTGAGGAACCTCCATATCGTTTTCCACAGGGGCTGGACCAATTTACATTTCTACCAGCAGGGTGGGAAAGTTCTCTTTTTACAACGGCCTCACCAGCACTTGTCCTTTTTTCTTTCTTCCTCTCTTTCCTGTTACCTTTCTTTTTCTTTCCTCTTTCCTTCCTTCTTTCTTTCTTTCTTTCTTTCTTTCTTTCTTTCTTTCTTTCTTTCTTTCTTTCTTTCTTTCTCCTTCCTTCCTTCTTCCTTTTCTTTTTTCTTTATTTCTTCTTTTTCTTTTTTTTCTTCCTTGTTCCTCTCTTCCTTCTTTCTTTCTTTCTTTCTTTCTTTCTTTCTTTCTTTCTTTCTTTCTTTCTTTCTTTCTTCTTTCCTTCTTTTCCTTTATTAATTCTTTCTTTCTCTGTCTTTTCCTTCCTTCCTTGTTTCTTTTTCTTTCCTTCCTTCCTATTTCTCTTCTTTCTTTCTTTCTTTCTTTCTTTCTTTCTTTCTTTCTTTCTTTTACTTTCTTTTTCTTTCTCTTCCTTCTTTATTTCTTCTTTTTTTTCTCTTCCTTCTTTATTTCTTTTCTTTTTCTTCCTTCCTTCCTTTCTTTCTTCCAATTTCTTTTCTTTTTCTCTTTCTTTCTCTCTCTCTCTTTTGCTTCTTTCTTTTCTTTTTCTTTCTTCTGTTTTCCTTCTTTTCTATCTCTTTCTCTCTTTATTCCTTTCTTCCTCCTCTCTTTCTTTCTTCTTTTTCTCTCTCTTTTCTTTTGAAGCTTTTTGCCATAGGGCATGTGTACTGCCCAGAGACCATGAAAGAGAAAGTGAGAAATCACTCCCCAGGGGGTTGACCACACTTCAGTCCCTTCTCCTCCATTCTCTTCTGGGGATTTTGGAGATGCGTGCACATGTGCCTGGTGTGAGGTTCAAGCTACTGGGTCTAGGACTCAAATCATGGCCCGCCACGCGGGAGTCCAGTGCCTTAACCTCCATGCCTCTTGCTGTCCCTTCTTCTTAATTTTCTTGATCAAAATATTTCTGAATGGGGGAACCAGCAGTTAGCGTAATGGCTATGTCGCTGGACTCCCATGTAGTCGACCGCGGTTCGCCTCTCGGACCCGGTGGCTTACAACTCACGCCTGGCGCATGTGCGTGTGTGCCCAAGATCCCGAGAGGAGAATGGAGGAGAAGGGATTGCGGTGTGACCATCCCCCCTGGGGGGTGATTTCTCGCTTTCTATCTCTCTGTCTCTCTCTGTCTGGCGCACGCGCCCTATAGCGAAAAAACCTCTCCAAAAAAAAAAAAAAATTTCTGAATGGGATTAAGCGGTATCTCATGGTGGTTTGATTTGCATCTGCCTTATTATTATTATTTTTGGAGAGATTTTTGCTATAGGGTGTCTGCACTTGCCACAGAGACAGAGACAGAAAGCAAGAAATCAGCCCCCCCCCCCGCCCCCCAGGGGAGATGGCCATGCTGCAATCCCATCTCCTCCATTCTCCTCTTGGGATCTTGGGCACACACACGCGCCAAGTGTGAGTTTCAAGCCACCGGGCCTGGGACTCGAACCACGTGGGAGTCCGGCGACAGAACTGCTAGTCCCTTGGCTGGCCCCTGCATGAGCAGAGACATTGTTCTCGGTTCCCTGTGCTGAGCTGTCTGCTCTGGCTTGGCTTCCAGGGAAATGGCACCAAGGGCTGAGCTGCGCCTCTCGGAACGACCACTGCTACCACCCTCTCAACCACGGCTTCAACTACTTCTTCGGGATGCCTCTGGGGCTCCTGAGTGACTGCCAGGCCTCGCAGACCCCGGAGCTGCACCGCTGGGTCCGGATCAAGTTGTGGATCTCCACAGCCGCCATCGCCCTCATCCCTCTCCTGCTCCTCGTTCCCAAGTACGCCGGCTGGTTCCCGGTGCCCTGCAAGGTCATCGTGCCGCTGGGTCTTCTGGTCCTCTTGTTCTTCGTGTCCTGGTACTCCAGCTACGGGTTCGTGCGGCGTTGGAACTGCGTCCTGATGAGAAACCACGACATCGTCCAGCAGCCCGTGAAGGAAGGGAGGGCGGCCTCTCTCATGCTGAAGGAGGCCCTGGGATTCATCGACAGGTTCGGAGCCTTCTCATGCCTGGCAGTCTTAGCTCGGGGCACACGGATGCAGCTTAACGACCTGAGCATTTTATTCATTATTATTATTTTTTTAGAGAGGCTTTTACTATAGGGCACGAGTGCTTGCCAGAGAGGCGACTGCTCACTTTTTCTCTCTCTGTGTCTCTCTGATGAGAGAGAGACGGGGGGATAGCCACGCCACAGTCCCTTCTCCTCCATTCTCCTCTTGGGATCTTGGGCATGCACTCGCATGCGTTTGGTGTGAGTTTTAAACTGCTGGTCTGGGACTCAGTGCACAATCTATAGCAAAACTTAAAAAAAGAAAAAGAAAAAGAAGTTCGGGTGATATTTGTGACGCTCGAATCTCTCCTTGGGTAGAAAAAGACAGAGGGACATTTGCTACAGATTTTGGATGCTGAACATGCCAACAGGAATGGTTTCATAGCACAGTGCTTAAACCTTGTGCATGGGGAGCTGGATTCTGCATGGAATATCCCATGCCATCTGTAAAAATGGTGTTTCTTCATTCTTGCTTTCTCCTCCTTTATGTTGCCTGAGATATAAATGTGATGGCTGGAGCTTTGGCATCCATATTGGGCCATGAGGCTGATGAGACAGGGTAGCAGAAAGCCAGAGACAAGAAGCTGGGGATTTAATGGTATCTGTCTCCTGTTTATCCCCGCAGAGAAACTTTGATTACTTACATCCTGCACATGGTGCTCTGAATTTTCATGTCACACGTAAGCAGGCCAGGCCTCCTCCCTCACACACTTTCACAACCAGCATTAAAAAGAGGGACAGGGACAGAGAGCAGTGCATTGCTGGAGGGTGTGTGTACTTTCCAGAAAGAGAGACAGGCACAGAGAAAAAGAGAGAGGGAGAGGGCACCCTACTATGGGAAGTAGTCATCACCCTTTGTCCTCCGTTTCTCCGACCCGAAGGGAATTTGAACACACATGCACACACCCGGCAAGTTTTCCATGCTGCCGAGTCTGGGCTTCAGATCACAGTCAGGGTCCCGTAGATGGATTCATGGTTACGTTGGTGAATGCCCATGTTGTCGACTATGGTTTGAGTCCCAGACCAGCAGTTTAAAACGCACACCAAGCGCATGTGAGTGCGTGCCCAAGATCCCAAGAGGAGAATGGAGGAGAAGGGACTGTGGCATGCCCATCCCCCCTGGGGGGTGATTTCTCACTTTCTATCTCTCTGTCTCTCTGGTGAGCGCACACACCCTATAGCAAAAATCTCTCAAAAAACAAACAAAGAAAAAACCCCACACAGTTATCGATGAGGGATCCAGCCACCTTACCCACCATGCCATGGGTGGCCCAGGGCTTTGGACTAATGCAAAATCCCACGTGAATGGACACATGCCTTTACGTGACAGATAACCCTAATGCCTTCTACCCTTAGGTCTAAACGTGAGCCTTTCCTCCTCCTGTTCTCATTTCTGCACGTCCACACTCCCCTCGTCACCAAGGAGAAGTTTGTGGGGCACAGTAAATACGGACTCTACGGGGATAATGTAGAAGAAATGGATTGGCTGGTGGGTGAGTATTGCACAGAATGATTTCATGCCTCTCACCCGTGGGCTGCAGAAAAGGAATCTGTGTGCGTGGTGCCCAGCGGTGCCCTTGCAGAGCACGGACACGGGGCCTGGTTGGTTTCACAGGATCGGATTCAAGGCTGAGCCTCTTTTAGCTGTAGGAGGGACAGACATTCTCTCAACATCACAGTCGCGCTTTACGAACTTGTCTTCTCATCTTCAAGACAAAGATAAAACTGTGGACAGCAGGTCATTGTGGTGGTCAAGGCACTGGACTCCCACATAGTTGACCCAGATCTGACGGCTTGAAACTTACGCTGGGCATGTGTGCGTGCGTGCCCAAGATCCCGAGAGGAGAATGGAGGAGAAGGGGTGGTGGCGTGGCCATCCCCCCTGGGGAGTGATTTCTTACTTTCTGTCTCTCTGTCTCTCTGGCAAGTGCACATGCCTTATAGCAAAAATCTCTCCAAAAAAACCTAATAAATGCATGTAAACACACATAATATTGTATATATGACATAAATCACACATGAATATATAATTAGAAATATATAGAATCATATATTGCCTAATAAATCATTGTAAACTATAAAATCCTATGTTCTATTCTATATACTATATGTGAAATATTATATGCACTTAATTATACATACTATATAGGGGATACAATGCACTACAGTGTTGTATTAATAATACAATAATTATATTATGCATTACAAAATGCTTAATAACATTCATTTTTAAAAAAATTATTTATTTAATTTCATTTATTGATTCATTCATTTTAATTTGACCAGAGAAAGACGCACAGAGAGAGAGAGAGAGAGAGAGAGAGAAAGTGAGAAAGCAAGCCACCAGGTCCAAGACTTGAACTGTGATCAGTCATGTAGGAGGGTCCAGCACCTTAACTACCACGCCACCTGCTGGTCCCCAGAAACATTAATTTTATAATATTATAGTATTACATGATTATTTTTTAGGTTTTTGCATATAGAGTGTGTGAGCTTGGTAGTGAGACACAGAGAGACAGAAAGTGAGCAATCACACCCCAGGGGAAATGGCTATGCTGCAACTGTCCATTCCTCTATCAGCATTTTGGGCATGCACTCACACACGCCTGGTGTGAGTTTGAAGCTGCCGGGTCCAGGACTCAAACCACACGGTTGAACATGCGGGATCCACGGTGTTAACTTCCATGCCACCTGCTGGCCTCTCCAATAATACCGTCGTTGCATTAGATGTGATAAATGCAGGGCCTATGAGCAGTGGCCCCCACAGAGAGGTGACAGGCTTTCTGTGTCTGCCATCCCCAGGTCAAATCCTCGAGGCCCTGGACCAGGAGCGTCTGACCAACCAGACCTTGGTGTATTTCACGTCTGACAATGGAGGCCGTCTGGAGGCCGTCCACGGGGCTGCCCAGCTGGGCGGCTGGAATGGCGTCTACAAAGGTGAGCCGCGAGGGGCCGGCTCCTTCCAGGAAAGCCAGCGCGGGCTCTCCTGACTCTGGTCGGCCTCATTCTTTCAGCCCGCGGTTTGCAGCTCTGCTGAGTCGCATACACCCTCCTGCGAGGCTAGGGGGTGAGGAGGGCAGGCTGCAAAGCCCATGGCATTTCTAAGAGTTTCCCACGAACACGTCGGATGCCATGGGGACCTCGTGAAGGAAAATACTCGCAGTCTAGTGACCAGACAGTGGGGTTCTAGCCCTTGGCACTGGGACGGTGGGGCTGGCTGGGGCTGAGGTGGGTGTCCTTCCTGCTCTAAGGTGCTGAGCAGCGTCTCTGGGCTCCACATCATAATGCCAGGAGCCCCCGGTGGGCAGTGACCACCTCGGTCACTTTCTTCCTTTCTCTGTCTTTCTTTTTCTTTCTTTCTCTCTTTCTTTCTTCCTTCTTTCTTTCTTTCTTTTTCTTTTTTTTCTTTCTTTTTTTCTTTCTTTTTCTTTCTTTTCTTCTCTTTCTTTCTTTCCTTCTTTTTTTTTCTTTTTCTTTTTTCTTCTCTTTCTTCTTTCTTTTTCTTCCTTTTTCTTTCTCTTTTCTCTCTTTGTTTCTCTCTTTTTCTCTCTTTCTCTTTCTTCTTTTTTCTTTTTCATTTTGTCTTTCTTTTTTCTTTTTCATTTTTTTCTTTTTCTCTCTTCTCTCATTCTCTTTTCTTTATCCTTCCTTCTTTTTTCTTTTTCTTTCTTTTTCTTTCTTTCTCTCTTTCTTTCTTTCTTTCTTTCTCTCTTTTTCTCTTTCTCTTTCTTCTTTTTCATTTTGTCTTTCTTCTTTCTTTTTCATTTTATTCTTTTTCTCTCTTCTCTCATTCTCTTTTCTTTATCCTTCCTTCATTTTTCTTTTTCTTTCTTTTTTTAATGCTCTTTCCACAGGGCATGTGCACTCACTGTAGAGAGACAGAGAAACAGAAAGCAAGAAATCACCCGCCCCCTGCCCCCCCCCTCCCCCCCAGGGAGATGGCCACGCTGCAATCCCTTCTCCTCCATTCTCCTCTCAGGATTTTGGGCATGCACGCACACATGTCCAGCATAATTTCCAAGCTGCTATGTCTGGGACTTGAACTACAGTCAGGCATGTGGGAGTCCAGCACCCTAACCACCACAGCACATGCTGACCCTACAACCCCAATGTCTCCTGAAAGGCAAGGCCATTTCCATGGGAAATGGTCTCTAAAATAATAATCACTTCAGTACTCAGTTTCAGGTTTTTTTTTAAAAGAATGATTTACTTAATTTTATTTATTTATTTATTTATTTTTATTTTTTTCTGTTTTTTTCTCTTAATTTTATTTATAAACATTATTTTTTAAGTTGACCAGAGAAAAATACACACACACAGACAGAGAGAGAGAGAGAGAGAGAGAGAGAGAGAAGAAGTGAGAAAGCAAGCTGCCAGGTCCAGGACTTGAACCATAGTCAGCCATGTAGGAATTCATTGTCTTAACTACCATGACATCTGCTGGCTCAGTTTCAGGTTTTTGTTTTAAGAGAGTTTTTTGCTATAGGGCATGTATACTCACTGGAGCGACAGAGACAGAGAGACAGAAAGCGAGACATCACCCCCCAGGGGGGATGGCCATGCCGCTATCCCTTCTCCTCCATTCTCCTCTCGGGATCTTGGGCACACACGCACATGCACCCGGTGTGAGTTTAAGCCACTGGATCTGGGACTCAAACCGCAGATGGCTACATGGGAGTTCAGCACCTTAACCACTGTGCCACCTGCTGGCCCAGCTTCAAGTTTTCTGAAAGTTTATTTCTTCTAGAGAGAGAGAGAGAGAGACAGAGAGAGACCAAGAGAAGAGAAAGGAGAGAGCTAGAATGGGATTCTGTGGAGACTTTCCCACTGCGATCTACCCCCAGCCTCAGCTGGCCTGAATCACACCTAGTGTACAGGGAGACCCGGGATGTGAACCCATGGACTTCTCCTGTGGGTGCAGCACTGCATGGTCTTCTGTTCTTGCATACCACTGCACACTGCAGCTGGGCAGCTGGGCACCAAGTTTTTCTTTTTCCTTTCTTTTCCTTTCATTCCCTTTCCTTTCCTTTCTTCTTCTTCTTCTTTTTTTTTTTTTTTTGCCATAGGACACATGCACTTGCCAAAGAGAGACAGAGAGAAGAAGAGAAGTGAGAAACCACCCCCCAGGGATGATGGCCACTCTGCAATCCCTTCTCCCCCATTGTCTTCTCTGCATTTTGAACACACATGCACATGTGGGCAGAGTGAATTCCGAGTCACCGGATCTGGGATTCGAACTGCACAGTTGGCCCTGTGGGATCCAATGCCTTACCCTCCATGCCTCCTGCTTGCTGGCCTACAATTTGAGCTTTCAAGGCATGAGTGCAGTATGTGACCATCAAATGAAGCACACCATTAGATTGGGTTGTTGGTAAAGTCATGATGCATTTTTTTTTTTTTGCATAAAAAAGCATAGAAAAAACCGTCATGACTTTCCAGATGACCTAACAGTATGTACATCATTTTCTTTTTCTTTTCTTTTTTTTGTAGAGTTTTTTTTTTGTCATAAGGCACACATGCTCATTGGAGAGAGACAGAGACGGTGAGAGTGAAAATGAGAGAAAGAGACGGAGACAGCGAAAGGGAAAGTGAGTGGTGCCAGGGAGGATGGCCATGTCACAATCCCATCACCGCCGTTCTACTCCCATGATCTTGGGCACGCACACATCTACTCCATGTCAGTTTCAAGCCACCGGGTCCAGGACTCGAACTGCAGTCTTCCATGTGGCAGTCCAGCAATGTAATCACTATGCCATCTGCTGGCAGCACCTGTGCACCATTTTCAATAGAGAACTTTATAATCTTGTGTCTTTTTAGAGTTTCATCCGTGGGCCGGCCCCTCCCAGCCACCCTCTACCATCCACCCCTTCCCATAGGGTTTCTGGTGTCTACACTGTCCTCCCTCCTGCGGTATTCTCAGGTCTTTCCGTTTTGTCGCACGGTGCTGACCTTCGCTGTATTGAGCAGGGATATACAGTGTGTGTCTTTCATAGTTTGGCTTAATTCACTTGGCATTAAAGCCTTTATATTCCTCCACTTTGAATCAAGTAACAGGGTCTCAGTGTTCTTCATGGCTGAGTTTATCATTGATATCCTGGGTCACACAGACGCTCACACGAGAGCCCTTCCGGGAACATTTCATATAGGAAGCACATCTTTCCCTTGGGAGGGGCTCCTATTTTTTCTATCTTTTTTCTTTCTTGATTTGCTATCATTATTATTAATTGTATTCAACTTTATTTATCCTTTCACTTATTTTAGTTTGACCAGAGAGGGACAGAATGAGAGAGAGAAAGAAAGAGAGAAGAAGTGAGAAAGCAAGCTGCCAGGTCTGGGACTTGAACCGCAATTGGCTATGTGGGTGTCCAGTGCCCTTAACCACCACGCCACCTGCTGGCCCCTGAGTTAATATTATTTTTAAGTCATTTTTATGCTTGCTGGAGAGACAGACACAGAGAGACAGAAAGCGAGAAATCACACCCCAGGGAGGATGGCCATACTGCAGTCCCTTCTCCTCCATTCTCCTCTTGGGAGTTGGGCATGCATGCATATGTGCCCAGCATGAGTTTCAAGCCACCAGGTCCAGGATTTGAACCACAATCAGCCATGTGGCATAACCGTTATGCCATCTGCTGGTCCCATGAATTAGTATTTAAAGAATTCTCTTTAAATTTATTGTGTACACCCAATCACTGTACCATGCAGTCCCAATCAAATGACCAGAGATTTCATCACAGATTTAGAAAAAATAGTCACAGGATTTGTCTGGAATTCTAAAAGATCCCATCTCCTCCATTCTCCTCTTGGGATTTTGGGTCCACACGCAAAAGTACCTTGTGTGAGTTTCAAGCCACCGGATCCGGGATTTGAACCAGGATCAGCTACGTGGGAGACCAGCAATGTAACCATTACGCCATCTGTTGGTTCCCTGTGTCTTAGCAATTCTGAATAACATTGCAACAAACAAGGATACATCTTACCCAAAGGCAGGGAAAGAGTCCGACACTTAATCATTCTTTGGGGAACCAGCAGTTAGCGTAATGGCTGTGTCGCTGGACTCCCATGTAGTCGACCGCGGTTCGTGTCTCGGACCCGGTGGCTTACAACTCACGCTGGGTGCGTGTGCGTGCGTGCCCAAGATCCTGAGAGGAGAATGGAGGAGAAGGGATTGCGGCGTGACCATCCCCCCGGGGGGTGATTTCTCGCTTTCTGTCTCTCTGTCTCTCTCTGTCTGTCTGGCGAGCGCACGCGCCCTGTAGCGAAAAACCTCTCCAAAAAAAAAAAACAATCATTCTTTGTAGGTGGCCGAGGAATGGGCGGATGGGAAGGCGGTATCCGTGTTCCTGGAATCTTCCGGTGGCCAACCGTCCTGGAGCCCGGGAAAGTGATCGACGAACCCACCAGCCTCATGGACATTTACCCCACGCTCTCCTACGTTGGCGGAGGAATCTTGCCCCAGGACAGGTATGGAAGCAGCATTTGGCCTGGAATAGACAGCTATGTGGTGTTGTGTGGAGATATATCTACCTGTGTACGTGTGTGTGTGTGTGTGTGTGTGTGTGTTGGTGGCTGGTGGAATATTTTGTTTGTTTCCCTCTTAGACCATGTGTTCACAGGGACCAGCAGATGGCGTGACAGTTACATCACTGAACTCCCATGTCGTGTTCAACTGTGGTTCAAATCCTAGAGCCAGTCCCTTAAACTCACACTGGGTGCATGTGCATGTGTGCCTAAAATCCCGGCAGGAGAGTAGAAGAGAAGGGATTGCAAGGTGGCTGTCCACCCTGGGGGTGCTGTCTCACTTTCTGTCTCTGTCTCTCTGTCTCTCAAGTGAGCACCCACATGGCCTATAGCAAAAATCTCTCTAAAAAGGTGTTGTTTCTCATACAAGGAGACTTCACAAAGTTGAAGCAAAAAGTTTATGCAAAAAGTGTGAGTTTAGAGCTAGCACGTGGTGCGGTGGTGAAAGTGCCGGATCCCACATAGTTGACCCCGGTTTGAGTCCCAGACATGGCAGCTTGAAGTTCATGCTAGGCACGTGTGCATGCATGCATGCTTGAAATCTTCAGAGGAGGACGGAGGAGAAGGGGTTGTGGTGTGGCCATCCCCTCTTGGGAGGTGATTTCTCACTTTTTCTCTCTTTCTGTCTTTCTTCAGAGAATGGATGTTTTCTATGGAAAAAGCCTTTTTCTTTTCTTCTTCTTCTTCTTCTTCTTTTTTTTTTAAGTGTTAGTTTATTTTGGTGTGAAAATTGTTGAAACCCGGGCTGGCCTGTGGCACGGTAGTTAAGGCAGCGGGATCCCACATGGGTGACCGCGGTCTGAACACAGTGGCTTGAGAAACAAGACAGGTGTGTGTGCGTGCACGCTCACACCCCAGAAAGGAGGAGGAGACGGAGGAGAGGGGATTGCGGTATGGCCAGGCCCCACGGGGCGGGTGGTGCCATCGCACTTTCCCTCTGTCCTTATTTCTTCGCGTTTTTCTGGTGTGAGCAAGAACTGTCTAACAAACGTGAAATCCAAGCCTTGTGTTCTCATAAACACGTTTTCCAAATTCAAATCAAGTCCTCCCTCCAATATATTTCCAGCTGCCCCACCCTCCTCTGGTCTTGGAAAAGGTGCAAGAAAATTGATTTCTTTTTCTTTTTGTTATCTAATGAGTCAAGATGGGTAGTTAAGGTTGGAAAAATTCTTCCTTCCTGTTTTTCTCCTTGTCCTTCATTGTTTTCCTTCCCTTTTCAAAGGACTGTTCTTGTCTGACCCATTTCTTTTATTTCTTAGGAGACATTTTTGCTATAGAGTGCATGCACTCGCTGGAGACAGAGAGAAAGCAAGAAATCACCCCCCAGGGGAGATGGCCACTCCTCAATCCCTTTTCCTACATGCTTCTCTCTCGGGATTTTGAGCACACACACACACACACACACACACACACACACACCCAGCATGTTTCAAGTCTCCAGGTCTGGGACTCAAACCGTGGTCGACCATGTGGGAGTCCAGTACCTTAAACCACTACACCATCTGCTGGCCCTGCTGTCTGACCCATTCCTTTTTTCCTTTTTTTTTTTTTTAAGAAGTATTTATTTCATTTCATTCATTTATTTTTAATTTGACCAGAGAGAGAGGGAAAATGAGAAAGCAAGCCTCCAGATCCGGGATTCGAACTGTGCTTGGCCATGTGGGAGTCCAGCACCCTTAACCACCACACCCTCTCCTGGCTGTGCTGTCTGACCCATTCCTAACCTTTCCCTTTTCTCCTCAGAGTGATTGACGGCCGGAACCTCATGCCCCTGTTGGAAGGCAAGGTCTCACACTCGGACCACGAGTTTCTCTTCCACTACTGCGGGGTCTACTTGCACGCGGTGAGGTGGCATCAAAAAGATTGTGAGTATGAAGACTGGGCATGTGTGACCCACGACGGGGACACAGTTCCTGTCTACTGCCTCTCTCGGGACAAGACGTATCGTGTGCAGATACTGCCTGGCTAAGATAGTCCTTTTGGCCACAGAAGATGTTTAAGCAGACATTGCACTGGAGTAACATTGCAGAGGGGTGTGTGTGTGTGTGTGTGTGTGCAATTTGCACCCGGATACCATTTTTTGTTTTTGTTTTTCAGCTTTGCGATAGGGTACACGGACTAGCTGGAGAGGCAGAGAGAAAGAGAGAAAGACAGGAAGTGAGAAATTATTCCTTGGGTGCAGTCCCTTCTCCTCCGTTCTCCTCTTGCAATTGGAGTCTTGCACGTACATGCACCTGGTGTCTAAGATACCAGGTCAACGTGAATCACTCAGTTGGTCCTCTGGGGTTCAGCCGCCTTAAGATGCGTGCCACCTGCTGGACCCACGCCCACATAATTTTTATTAAAGTTTATTTATTTTTCTTGGAGGGAGAGCGTGTGCTCCAAATGTGTGTGATTTGCGAATCGGTTCATACAGGAAGGAAAGAAAGAAGGAAAGACATAAAGAAAGAAGGAAAAAAGAAGAAGAAAGGGAGAAAGGGAGGGAGAGAGGGTAAGGGAAAAGAGAAAACAAAAACAACAACAAAATACAAAAATATCTTGGGGCCAGGAGGTGGCACAGTGGTTAAGTTGCTGGACTTCCACATGGTCAACCACGGTTCGAGTCCTGGACCTGGTGGCTTGCCTTGTCCTTTTCCTTTTCTCTCTCTGGTCAAATTATTAATAATAATAATAATAACAAATAAAATAAATAATTACTCTTAAAAATTGATCTTGCTAAATTACCTTTGCCAATTTTAGATTTCAAATATTCAGTCACTGGGAAAGTCATGCCATATTTTTCTATGTTTTTCTATGTAAAAGTGTGTCATGACTTTCCTGAAGACCCGAAAGTATTTACCCTTAGATAATTTTCTACTTGGCTCATGCTGCATGAATTCAAGGCAGCACTTTGAAATGGCATTTCCCACAATTCCAGTGGCCACTTGGATAGGAAGGTTCATGGTTTACTGTGCTCATAAGAAGATAAGAAGAAAACCCTTCAAGTCTGTAGTCAAACCGGGCGATGACTTATGGAGCAGGCCTGGTTAAGCTACAGCAGGACTTGAGTCATTTATTGTAAAAATTAAGGGAGGCCTCTAACGAGAACCACCTGACCACGTAGTCTGTGTGAGGAAGGGGCAGGTGAGAGACCAGGGGTGGGAGTTTGAAGGACTCAGGGAAAAGGGATGGGCTCTGCTGGAAGGTTGTGAGGAAGGATTATTTTATTTTTATTTTTTTGGAGAGGTTTTTGCTATAGTGCATGTGCACTCGCCAGACAGACAGAGAGAGACAGAGAGACAAAAAGCGAGAAATCACCCCCCCGGGGGGGGGTGGCCACGCTGCAATCCCTTCTCCTCCATTCTCCTCTCGGGACCTTGGGCACGCATGCACATGCGCCTGGCGTGAGTTTAAGCCACCCGGTCTGGGACTCAAACCACGTTCGGCTACGTGGGAGTCCGGCAATGTAGCCATTATGCCAACTGCTGGTCCCATGAGGAAGGATTTTACTGGCTTGTATCTTAGACCTGTGAGCACCCTGAACACATTGAGTTTCTTGAGTCAGTTTGGTGGTGTTGGCTGCCTATTAGAGAGTAAACTTTCTGGAACCAGCAGGTGGCGTCATGGTAACATCGCCAGACTCCCATGTAGTCGACCAGGGTTTGAGTCCCACACCCGGTAGCTTAAAACTCATGCTGGCCACTCGTGTGTGCATACCCAGAATCCGAACAGGATACTGCAGGAAAACAGATTGCAGTGTAGCCATTCCCCGCCCCCCCCGGGGGGGTGATTTCTTGCTTTCTGTCTCTCTGTCTCTCTGGAGAGTGTGTACACCCTATAGCAAAAATGTATCTCTAAAAAATAAAATAAAAAAAGAATAAACTCTCTCCTTCTCCACCTTTCACCTCCCATTTCACTGACTGTGAGAAGGAGTAGCTGAACTCGGGTGGCTGGTAACACCTAGGGTGAAGGATGTTCTACCTTTGCCTGTAACATTGCATCTTCTGCTTCTGTGTGGAACGAGATTCCCCAGAAAGTAGGTGGCATGGTGGTTATGGTGCTGGATTCACATGACTGACTGAGGTTCAAGTCCCAGACCTGGTGGCTTGCTTTCTCATTTTCCCTCTCACTCTCTCTCTAGTGAGCACATGTGTTCTACAGCACAAATTAAACAGTAATAATAAATAAAATTAAATACATAATTCTTTTTCTTTTTTCTTGGAGAGGTTTTCGCTATAGGGCACGTGCACTCGCCAGATAAACAGAGAGAGACATAGAGACAGAAAGCGAGAAATCACCCCCCAGGGGGGATGGTTACGCCGCAATCCCTTCTCCTCCATTCTCCTCTCGGGATCTTGGGCATGCACGCACACGTGCCTGGCGTGAGTTTTAAGCCTCCAGGTCTGGGACACAAACTGCGGTTGACTACATGGGAGTCCAGCGTCATAGCCATGACGCTAACTGCTGGTTCCCAATACATAATTCTTAAAAAAAGAAAAGGAGGAGGTTTTCCATCCTTAGGAAAGGTGTTTGAGAAATGTCTTTTTTTGGGGGGATGAGTTCTAGAACAATAACCAAGATGGAGTCACAGCGAAGCTCTGTTTTCCAGGTGCTACGATCTGGAAGGCTCATTACGTGACCCCCAAATTCTCTCCAGAGGGAGCTGGTGCGTGCTACGGAAGTGGAATTTGTGCATGCTCTGGCGATGTCACGTACCACGACCCTCCTCTGCTCTTTGACATCTCCAGGGACCCTTCTGAAACCCATCCACTGAGCCCTGACAACGAAGCGCTGTTTAACTCAGTCGTCAAGAAAATCGAGGCGGCTATTAAGGAGCATCGTAAGACACTCACGCCTGTCCCCCAACAGCTCTCGGTATTCAACACCCTCTGGAAACCATGGCTGCAACCATGCTGTGGCACCTTCCCCTTCTGTGGGTGTGATAAAGAAGATGACATCCTCCCCACGGCTTCATGAGCGATGGGGACCACTCGTTACGCACCACGAACATACTGTTACAATGGTCACTGGGGAGTCCTTTGTTCCGCTTGGAATTGACAAGTTTGGCCTCAACCACGGTTTTATCCTCGGAGGGTCAGTTCTTTCTCCAAGTCTTGACAGGAGCCCAGTGAAATGAAAATGGGTGTATACAACCGTGAAACTAGAAGGGAGCGTTGGTTCCACAAAGTACCTTAAAGACCTAATTGTGTCATTGTTCAAGGAAGCGGGCAGACCACGTAGACCTTTGGAAGATTCTCGAAACTTTGGTTCCCAGAAGATCACTTGTAGAAATAGCAGGTTCTATGTCTGTTTAAGTCAGACATTGACTATTTTATATTAGCTGCTTTTGCAATAAATCACAAACGCGTATTTCATTTCATCTGAAGGAGAAGTCTTGACACGTTCAGCATCGCTCCTCAAACTCTTCTCCGTTCTTCTTTATTCTCTTCCTGTTCCAGGAACGTTTGGTTCCGAGACATCATACCCGGTTACAAGAGGTCTGTTTCCATCCCGATAGCCAGGTGGTGGGGGAGAAATCTCTTGGACTTGCTTGCTTTCTGTGCAAAATGGCTAAAAGAAGTGTCTACTTCTCAGAATAGCTGTGAGGATTCCGTGCACTAACTCCTGTGAGATTGCATGGTGCAGAATCAGTACTCGATAAACAGTATTAGTAATACGGCTGCTTTGGTAATTAACTTTAGTGAATATAGTTTTTTTTTTCTTTTTTTGGAGAGGTTTTTGCTATAGGGCACATGCGCTCGCCAGACAGAGAGAGACATAGAGACAGAAAGCAGGAAATCACCCCCCAGGGGGGATGGCCATGCCGCAGTCCCTTCTCCTCCATTCTCCTCTCGGGATCCTGGGCACGCACGCACACACGCCCGGCGTGAGTTTAAGCCACTGGGTCCGGAACTCGAACCGCGGTCGACTATGTGAGAGTCCAGCGACATAGCCATTACACTAACTGCTGGTCCCAGTGAATATAGTTTTTGAAGGATAGATGAGAAAGAATGGGAGTAGCCTATTCTTAATAAAAAAAAATACAGACTGAAACAGCTAAACCTTTTTTTTTTTTTTTTTTTTTTTTTGGTTTTTGCCATAGGAAGTGTGCATTCACCAGAGACAGAGGGAAAGTGAGAAATCATTCCCTAGGGGGATGGCCATGCCAGAATCCCTTCTCCTCCATTCTCTTCCTGGGCTTTTGGGCACGCACACGTACATGGATCCAGAATAATTTTCAAGCCTCCAGGTCTAGGACTCAAACTGTGGCCACGTAAGAATTCAGTGTGTTGTGGGACCAACAGACGGCGTAATGGTTACATCGCTGGACTCCCACGTAGTCAACAACTGTTCAAGTCCCAGACCTGGTGGCTTGAAACTCATGCCAGGTGAATGTGCATGCATGACCAAATTCTCAAAAGGAGAAAGAAGAAAGGATTGCGGTGTGGCCATCGTCCTTGAGGGGGGGGGGGTGATTTCTTGTATTCAGTTTCTCTCTGCCTCTCTCTGACAAGTGCACACACCATAGAGCAAAATTGTCTCTTTAAAAAAAGAGAATTCAGCATCTTAACCATCATGGCACCTGCAGGCCTGGCTAAACATACTTACTGGAAGAAAGTCTATTTTGTCTGCATGTCTGCGGTGACAAACTGCCATGACTGAATTAAACGAACAGTCGTTCACTATCGGACAGGTCTCCAGATCATGCATGTAGTGTGGGTCTCACAGGATAAAAACCCGTGCATTGTTGGAACCAGCAGTTAGCATAATGGCTATGTCGCTGGACCCCCACGTAGTCGACCGCGGTTCGCGTCCCGGACCCGGTGGCTTAAAACTCACTCCGGGCGCATGTGCGTGCGTGCTCAAGATCCTGAGAGGAGAATGGAGGAGAAGGGATTGCGGTGTGACCATCCCCCCTGGGGGGGCGATTTCTTGTTTTCTGTCTCTCTGTCTCTCTCTGTCTGTCTGGCGAGCTCACGTGCCCTATAGCGAAAAGCTCTCCAAAAAAACCCAAAAAACAAAAAACAAAAAACAAAAAACAACCGTGCATTGGAAGGGCTGATTCCTTCCTGAAATCTCTCAGGAAGAATGTCTTCTTGCCTTTTCCAGCTCCTAGCGATTGCCACACCCACATCCTTTAAGGTGGTTTCTTTCCCCTTGTTCAAAGTCAACAAAGCCCTTCTCCCATGGTAGCTCTCATACTCCTTTCTGTTTGCTGCTTTATTGATATTTTCCCCGTTTGGTAGGACCTTGGAATCATATCGCATCCACAGAGATAGTGCAGGTTAATTTCTTCATCTCAAGGGTAGGTCATTCACAACCTGAGTATCTTTGGCAAACCCTAATTCCCCTTTGCATGTAAAATGATGTTCACTGTTGCAAGAAATCTTTGGGGGCCACTATCCTGCCTGCTAAACACCAAATCTAGATTCCCAAAAGTACCCATGTTAATTTGTGTGTGTGTGTGGTGGTGGTGGTGTTGTTTTTTTTTTTTTTTTTTTTTTTTTTTTTTTTTGGAGTACCAATTCCTGCAGGTTTTGCAATGCCAGAATGATGCATAAAGCTCTCAGGGCGGGTTGCTAGTCCTTCTCCCTGATTAAAAAAAATAATACAATAAAAATAAAGCCATTTGATGTTTTGTTCTTCGAAAGAGGTTGTATCAGATATGACACGGGTAAGAATGGCTCCTGCGTTTGATCTTAGCCAAAAGGTCAGAAAGCAAATTTGTTGTTCTTTTCAAATAATGTGACTGCGAGGCCAGCAAAGGGCATGGCAGTGAAGGCCCTGGAGAGACTTCTCGGCTCCCAGAAACACAGAGACAGGGTGAGAGACCCTTATCCGACGTGCGTGGCACAGAAAGGGTTTCAGATGTGGGCGTTCGTCAGGACTGGGACTACCTGCGTGCACATCCTTTGATGTCCTGGGGAGGGGACCCCGTCTAAACACAGAGCTCACGGGTGTTCCTCAGTCACCTGCCCCACACAGCCGGGGGGGCCTGTGGGCGCGGTTCTGTATCTCAGTGTGGATGGAGACTCAGCCCATGAGGTGGACGGTGGGGTGATGGCAGTGCCCAGAAAGCTTCCAGATTTGGAGTGTTTCAGATGTTCAGCACAGAGACACACATACACACACACACACACACACACGTGTCTGTATACACATGCATGTTTGTGCACACTCAGGTAGGTATATATGTGACGTGTGTGTATATATTTATGTGCATGTGTGTATATATTTATGTGTACATAGATATAATTTGTGTATACATGTATATATAATGTGTGTATACATGTGTGTGTACTGGGTTGTCAGAAAAGTCAGATGTCTTTTTTCTGTGTTTTTCCTGCTCGAAAATACGTCATGACTTTTCTGACACCACAATATATTTGTGTGTGTGTGTGCCTGTGTATATATGGGTGTACAGGTATGTGTGCATATATGTATGCATGTATTTATACACATGTATGTATACGTGTGTATAGAAAATCTGTATGTATCTGTGTGTACATTTATCTCTGTGTGTACGTGTGTATACATGGAAGTGTGCATGTGTATGTATAATTGTGTATGTATACATCTATGTGTGTAGACGATAGGTGTGTATATCTGTAAGTGTGTATCTATAGCTGTGTGCATGTGTGTGTATAAATGTGTATATAAATATCTATATATGCTGATAGACGTGTGTGTATGTAATGTGTATGTATATATATGAGTGTGTATCTATATCTGTGTGTGTAAATAAGCATGTACGTGTACATCTACATGTGTGTACGTGCATGTATGTAACTGTGTGTGTCTGTCACACTGGGGACCAATCCTGGCACCACTCCTGGGGGCTGCACACAGCGGTGGCTGGTCTCCGAGCCGTGCCGAGGACTCCCACTTGGGGCACACAGAGACCCCACCCACCCCGAGTCCTACAGAGGGCTCCCTCGGGGCGGAGCCGAGAAGTCTTTGGGCACGTCCCTCCCAGAGTCCAGGGGCCGTAAAGGCGACGGCGCGGACAGGTGGCAGACCCAGCAGAGCTGTGTTCAGGGCCCACCCTACGACGCAGTCACCCCTCCTCACCCAGGGCCTCCACCCAGCCCCAGGGAGCCCGTGCTGCACCCAGGGAGGGCTCCGGTGAAGGACTTGCTTTCCACGTGCAGGACGAGAGGCAGCGCTTACGAGGGAAGGGACGTCCCGTCTGTGTGAGGAGGAGCCCGATGCTCTGGGGGAGACGGCCGGACCCCCTCCCCGCTCAGCAGACCGCCAACGGCATTTTCAGATCGCTCCTAAACAGACCAGTGGTTTTATTTCTGCTCTCTGGTAAAACGGCTCAGGGAGTGAGTTAGGAATCACTTCGTGGGACACGGAGTGTGAAATACACCCCACAGACTCAAGAGTGGGCCCAGGTGTGCAGGACCTGGCAGGCTGAGCCCCCACGGGAGGCCCGGGTGCGACTTCCAGCCGCTCCACACAGCCAGGTGCCACCGTGCATGCCTGCAGCCCCAGCTGTCGGGAGTCTGGGGCAGGAGCTTTGCACGTGAGAGCTCAATCAGAGGAGAGAAAATGCAGCCTCAGCTACTCGGGAGCAGAGAGACTGTAAGAAAGCGAGCACGTAGCATGCAGCGTGGAAGGCCACGGGAGACTCCCACATCCGTGGTCTGTGGCCAGCAGGAGGGAGAGACCCGTGGGCACAGAGGCTGGCTTTGGAACGCGCCCCAGGAGACAGCGATCTTCAGGATGCTCTGCAGGCTGCCAGGGCTCTCTGCTACATCTTCTACTCATCTGAAATGGAAGGTCAACAAGAGAAAAAGTAGTAATAAAAGAGTGAACTTTGGACGTGTCGGCGTCGCGGGGTTCACCGGGACCCAGGCGACAGTGAGCGGGTGCTGATGGAAGACTCAGTCTGGGCTCTGAGAGTCTGGGCTCCCAGGGCCAGGGGACCAGGCGACAGGGTCAGAGGAGGGGGCCAGGATTCAGGAGGAGAGGGAGGAGAAAGACAGAAAGTAAAGAAGGGAGGAAGGAAAAGAGAGAAGGATATAAGGAAAAAGGAAATGAAGCAAAGAAGGAGAAGAGACAAAAAGAGACAGAGGGAGAGAGGAAGGGAGACGGGAGTGGAGGGAGGAGACGGCGAGGGAGGAGAGAAAGAAACCAGGAAGGGAGGGGGACGGAGGGAAGGGGTTTAATGAGCAAAAGAAAGAAGAGGGGAGACAGAGAAAGCGAGGGAAAGAGCCAGGGGAGGAAGGAAGGGGAGAACTGAAGGGGAGACGACTGAGGGCAGGGAGGAGGCGTGGGGAATGCAGTGGTCCTGGAACAGCACCGAGCAGAAGGCGTTACAGGGGCCCTCACTGTTCTCTGAGCCTGCATCGTTTTCTCCGTTCACAGATGATCTGTTTATAAAATGCATCACGCTGCTACACGATAAACTATCTGCATGTTACACAGCTCTGAAAAGGATGATTACGGGGACCAGCAGTTACCGCCATGGCTATGTCGCTGGACTCCCACGTAGTCGACCGCGGTTCGAATCCCGGACCCGGTGGCTTAAACTCACGCTGGGCGCGTGTGCGTGCGTGCCCAAGATCCCGAGAGGAGAATGGAGAAGGGATTGCGGTGTGACCATCCCCCCTGGGGGGTGATTTCTCGCTTTCTGTCTCTCTGTCTCTCTCTGTCTTTCTGGTGAGCGCACGGGCCCTATAGCAAAAACCTCTCCAAAAAAAAATGAGTTCTACAATGTTTATATACTTTCCATGTACACTAATATTTACCATTTTTAAATAAATCATTTTATTATAAAAAAAGAAAAGAAAAGAAGGAAGAGAGGGAGGGAAAGGCAATGAAAGGAGGAGGGAGGGAGGGAGGGGAAAAGGAGGGATGGAGGAGAGAAAGAAGGAAAAACGAAAGAAGGAAAGACGGGGAGTTAGAGCAGGAAGAAATGGAGAAAAGAAAGAGAAGGAAGAGATGACTGACGGAAATAAGGGAGGGGGAAGGAAGGGAAGAAGGGAGGGGGAGGGAAGAGGGGGGGCAGGAAGCAGAGAGAGAGGAAGAGAGGAGGGAGGGAGGGAGAGGGAAGGGGGAGGAGAGAAGGAGGAAAGAGCCGGGGAGGTGGGGACGAGAAAGGCACCCCAGGGCAGAGCAGGAAACAGAGGTGAGGTGCGGGGAGAGGGGAGGCTGCAGGACTGTCCAGGAGCTCATTTCCCCAGAGACCCGGGAAGCTGCGCCCTGCTGGGACGTGGCTGAGCCCCGGCCACAGGATCAGCCCCACCAGCCGCAGGACCAGCCCTGCATGGATGGTGACACAGACACCTCCCAGCAAAGGCCTGCAGCCCAGCTCCTTGGGGACAGCCAGGCTGCACCATGAGCGTCCCCAGGCGGGCCCCGGCAGCCACGCGCCCTAAAACCCAAGACACAGAGGCAAGCCCACGCCAGCAGCAGCCCCACGTGCCCACGCCTGCCACACAGAGGTAACCTGGTGAGGCTTCCCCCACCACCAGGCATGGCACTTCCTGCCTGTGAGGAAGCGTGCACGTTCACCCGGGACACGGCAGCCAACGCTTGCTTGCTCAGAACACCACGACCAACGGGACGCGGGGACTTGCACGACACACGCGGAAAATGGAATTAAAGGATGCGGTCGTCCCAGTGCAGACAGGTTTGGGAATTCACACGTGGTGGTTTCATAACACGCATCATCAAGGAACTTCTCTTGGTATGAGAGATTTTTATAGGATGTGCACGCTCCCCAGGGAGACAGAGACAGACAGACAGAAAGCAAGAAATCACCCCTCCGCCCCCCCGGGGAGAGATGGGCTCACTGCAATCCCTTCTCCACCATTCTCCTCTTGGGATTTTGAACATGCACACACACGTGCCCAGTGTGAGTTTCAAGTCACCAGGTCTGGGACTTGAACCATAATCAAGCATGTGGGAGTCCAGCACCTTAACCACCATGCCTCCTGCTGGCCCCAAGGATGAGTGTTAGAATAGCGGGGAAGAAGTCACGCTCAAAGCTGCAACGTCATCATTTCTTTTCCGAGGGCAGGTGGAACCCACGTCCCAGTGTAACAGGAACCCTGACTCCGTATACAGGAGCGGAACTTCTTGGGGGCCCGAGGGACGAGATAGAGCGTCAAAAATGCCACTCACGGGAACCAGCAGTTAGCGTAATGGCTATGTCGCTGGACTCCCACGTAGTCGACCGCGGTTCGCGTCTTGGACCCGGTGGCTTACAACTCACGCCGGGCGCGTGTGCGTGCGTGCCCAAGATCCCGAGAGGAGAATGGAGGAGAAGGGATTGCGGCGTGACCATCCCCCCTGGGGGGTGATTTCTCGCTTTCTGTCTCTCTGTCTCTCTCTGTCTGTCTGGCGAGCGCACGCGCCCTATAGCGAAAAACCTCTCTCAAAAAAAAAAAAAAAAAAAAAAATGCCACTCACAGGCCACAGCAGTTCAGGCAGTTGACCAAACAGAAAGTGGGGCACAGGGCCAGCAGGTGGTGCAGCGTTTAAGGTGCTGGGCTCCCACATGGCCGACCGCAGTTCGAGTCCTGGACCTGGTGGCTTGCTTTCTCTCTGTTTCTGTTTGTCTCTCTCTCGTGAGTTGCACAAGCCCTGTAGCAAATCTAAAAAATAATAATAGTAAGGAGCAGCAGATGGTGTAATGACTACATCACTGGATTCCCATGTAGCCAACTGCAATTCAAATCCTGGACCTGGTGGCTTGAAACTCACACCAGGCACATGTGCATGGGTGCCCCAAATCCTGAGAGGAGAATGGAGGAGATGGGATTGCAGCGTGGCCAACCCCCTGGGGGTGATTTGTTGCTTTCTGTCTCTCTCTGTGTCTCTGGCAAGCACACGTACCCTATAGCAAAAATCTCTCCCAATAATAATAATAATAATAACAGTAAAATTAAATAAATAATTATTAAAAAAAAAAAGAAAGAAAAAGTGAGTCATAGGGCCACCTGCTCTGTGGCTGAGAGTGTTGGGGGGACTGCAGCCGTGACATGGTGGGGAGCACGTCATGTGTTCGATCACGCTCCAGACACCGTCTTTACCAGGGAGATGCCGGGCTGTGAGTGAGGTCTCCCCGTCTTCCTCCCTCCTCCCAGCAGCAAGCTCACAGGGCCAAAAGAAAGTCTTCAGAAACCAGGTACGTACCGTCTTCGCCCTCATTCCATTGGCTTCCACCACCATCGCCACCGTCTGCAGAAGAACGAGACTTGTTAAGTGAGCTGACCTTCAATAACATAGACAGATGCAGATTCCACTAAAAAACCATGGAAGTTACAGCTGGTTATCAGTTATTGATCTTTTGCAAAGCCCCAAGAAGCCTGCGGTCACCAAGACTCAGAACGTTGTGAGCTCAGGAGGAGGCTACTGAGGCAGAGCATCTCAGATAAGTCCCTAAGTGATGCAGAGATTTATAATCCTTAGGAAACTCACCAATCAGTCCATGCTCCTTAGCAACAATCTAGCCATCCACGAGTTATAAATGAGAATAGTTTAAATAGTGTTGAACAGGGACCAGCCGGAAACGAACCAGCATTCTCTTAAATGAGAAGTAGGCTCGTAAATAATTGCGAAACTCCGGAAAGCACTTTAGCGACCCACCACAGGATTTAAAAGTGAGGAATCCTTTAAGAAATCTCACCTTCGGCCCGTCGGTTGGAGTGGAGGTTAAGGCACTGGGAGCCCACATGGCTGACTGCGTGGCGTGAGTCCTAAACCTGGTAGCTTGTGTGTGCATGCTCAAAATCCCAAGAGCAGACTAAAGGAGAAGGGATTGCAGCGTGGCTATCTCCTCCAGGGTAGATTTCTCACTTTCCTTCTCTCTGTTTCTCTCTGTCTCTCTTTGGCGAGTGCATACACCCTATAGCAAAAGCCTAAAAATTAAAAATAATAAGAAGAAAAGAAATCCCACTTATAGGAAACCGCCTTAGGGAATGATAGTTGGGGGTACCCATTGTAATGTACAAGGACATGCCCAGGGTGTGATCAGAACAGAACCTGGAATAACCTACGTGTACTGGGGTCGGCCCTCCTCTAGGGGGTAGACTGCACCCTCCACACCCCTGCAGCGTCTGTGCACGGAGGAGCTCCCAAAGAGATTTCTACCATGTGACTTCACAGGGGGCTAGGTCTGTGATTCAGTGGGATAGGCAGGCATTACAGGATGGAGGAGGAAAAGAGACAGGAGACGGGATGACTTTACCTCCTTCTTCACCTAGAACAGCTTCCACAAGTTTGTTGTCTGAAAAGCTACCTCCTGGAAATGAAAACACAGTGTCATTGGTCACACTGGAACCATTGGGAAGGCGTTTTGGCATCTTGGAACGAAGGCAAAACATTATTAGAATCAAAAGCAAGCCCAGCTTCAGGGGCATGGTCGGTAGTACCCTGAAATACATAGTCAGTGCTGGAAGCCATGTGGCTGACTGTGGGTTCAAATCCCCAGCCCAGGTGATCTGATACATACCGTGACCCTGAGCATGTATGCCCAAGATCCTGGTAAGATGGAGAGCTGGAGAAAGGGAGGCAACCGCAGTGGGGGGAGACCCTGTTGAGGGTGCTCCCTTCCTCTCTCTCTCTCTCTTTCTTTCTCTATCTTTCTTTCTCCTGCATGCACTCTTTTTTTTTTTTTTTTGGAGAGGTTTTTGCTATAGGGCGCGTGCGCTCGCCAGACAGACAGAGAGAGACAGAGAGACAGAAAGCAGGAAATCACCCTCCAGGGGGGATGGCCACGCCGCAATCCCTTTTCCTCCATTCTCCTCTCGGGATCTTGGGCATGCACGCACACGCGCCCGGCGTGAGTCTAAGCCACCGGGTCCAGGACGCAAACCGTGGTCGACTACGTGGGAGTCCAGCGACATAGCCATTACGCTAACTGCTGGTCCCTCCTGCATGCACTCTTTATCATGAATATTATGAACTATTAAAACAGGAATCCATGGAGCCAGTAGGTGGCAAGAGGTTAAGGCCCTGGACTCCCACATGGACCACTGTGGTTTGAATTCCAGATCTGAAGGCTTAAAACTCACACTGGTGCATGTAACCAAAATCCCACACGGAGAAAAGAAGAGAAAGGATTACAGCATGGTCATCCTCTTGGGGGGGGGGGGTGATTTCTCAGTTTCTCTCTGTGTGTGTCTCTCTCTGTCTCTCTGGCAAGTGCATGTGATCTATAGCAAAAATCCCTCTCTGTAAAAAAAAATAAATCATCAGATCCAATATGGCCAACTCCACAGTTTGAATCCCAGACCTACGCATGAAAATCACAGCAGGCATGTGTGCATTCATGCCCCAAATCCCAACAGAAGAATGGAAGAGAAGGGATTATAGCATGGCTATCCCACTTGGGGGGGGATTTTTCACTTTCTCTCTGGCCCCACCACGCATAAGCACTATATAGCAAGAAATCTAAATAAATAAATAAAATAAGATAAAAACAACTAAACATCAAACTCAAGCCAAAAGTAGCTCTTTGAAAACTATGTATTCCACTGCTTGAACACTGGAATTTCCTTGTAAGAGAGTCAGCAAAAAACACGTGGTAATCTAAAATGATTCCATCAGCTGACATGACTATCACCCTGCACAGTGTACACTGATGACCCAAAGGCTTGATGTTCTTTCTTCTTCAAGACATTTTTGCTATATGGTGCATGTGCTTGCCAGAGGAAGAGACAGAAAGTGAGAAATCTCACCCAAGGGGGAACAGCCACACCACAATCCCTTCTCCTCCATTTTCCTATTGGGATCTGGAATATGCATGCACACGCACCCATTGTGAGTTGTAAGCCATCGGATTTAGTACTAGAACCATGGTCAACACTGAGGAACTCCAGTGAGAAAACCATTATGCCATCTGCTGGTCCAGTCCCAGGTTTGATGATCTTACCAGAGGCATGAATCCATGCATGCCCAAGATCCTGAGAGGAGAATGGAGGAGAAGGGATTGTAGCCTGGCCATCCCACCATGGGGGCTGATTTCTCGCTGTCTATCTGTCTCTTTCTGTCTTTTTTGGCTAGTGCATTTTCCCTATAGCAAAAACTTCTCCAAAAAAAAGAAAAAAGAAAAGAATGGATCATGCCCACGATCATTAACAGACCATTTTGACTCACTAATAACAGGTCTCTTCCAACATCCTGTCCTTGAGACAGTATCTTGTGACTGTATACCAGCCCCCTTATCTCTGTTAGAGTACACGCTTTAGAAATCCCTTTCCAAAACACAGACCTCACTTTCCAAGTCCATGATACTACATAGCCAGCCATTTTGGCAAGACCAATGGAAAGCTTTTCAGTAAATTGTGAACTTGCTCTCTCACTCTCTAAATTGAATAGAAGGAAACCCTGTACCTAGCTGCCTTGAAGAGAGGCATGCCTGTTACTTCTCCGGGCCTAGATCACTCAAATTCATGCTTAGAAATAAACCTCAATAATTTCTACTTTGCAGAGTTGGTTCTTTCTGTGGACAACTCCTAGGAAATAAAAGGTGAGCACCATCGATCCTAACTGAGGGTGTAGCCACACATGTAGGGCACTTACTTCCGCCGTTGCCGACATGTCCGGTCTGGGGTTGCTTCGGTTTACCCGAGGTGACTTCTATGGGTAAAGGACCACAATGCATCGTTAAAGGTGAAATACTGCTCAGTGAAATACTACTCAGTCTTAACCGGGAATTAAGTGCTCAGGCCAACAGGTGGCATGGTAGTGATGGCTCACTTAGGAGTACCCTGCCCAAGGAGTTCATCAAGTAACTTTTGATTTCTCGTTTCCATCTCATATTCTAATCTTGCTATCTTTATAGATTACCATCGTCTGAATAAAACAACGACTTAGCCACCAGCAGGAAGACCTTGAGAATAAAAA
The DNA here is from genome assembly GCA_026018925.1 of Tupaia tana. Lineage (NCBI taxonomy): Eukaryota > Metazoa > Chordata > Mammalia > Scandentia > Tupaiidae > Tupaia > Tupaia tana. The sequence continues at coordinate 12,378,025 of JAKSZU010000031.1, read as the reverse complement.
ACAGCAAAAACAAAAACAAAAACAAAACTGGAAAGCCAGCAAGTGGCGTGTTGTTAAAATTTCTCGATTTTTAAAAAAAGAATTATTTTATTTAAATTTACTTATTCTTTTTTTTTTTTAAATTTGAACAGAGAGGGACAGACTGAGGAGGTATGTAGTATTCTCAACTGGGCTGGACTGAGGTGTACATCATTCTGGGTAAAATCTCTTTAAAATCTAAATGATGTGCAGTGATTGAATGTATAAAAAATGATAATAATAAAGAAGGAAAAAATAAAATAAAAAAATAAAAAGTCTATGGCAGAGACCACAGATGGCATAATGTTTATGTGGCTGGACTCCCATGAAGTTGACTGCAGTTTGAATCCTCGACCTGGTGGCTTAAAAATCAGGCTGGTGTGAGTGTCATGCCCAAATCCTGAGAGGAGGATGGAGGAAAAGGGATTGAGGGGTGCTCATTTCCCCCTACAGGGTGATTTCTCGCTTTCTGTCTCAGTTTTTCTCTGTCTTTCTGGGGAGCACATGTGCCGTATGGCAAAAATCTCTCTAAAAACAAAAAACAGACAAACAAACAAAAAAATCAGTGGAATTCAATCCACAGGAAAGCCATGAGAATATAAGGAAGCATCTGGGTGAAAGGGCATGTCGGGGTTGAAGAGATACCAAGGTTCGAGAGAAGATCTAGGTGGAGGGCTTACTTAGAGGCAGGGAATACCCAGGTACAAGGGGTTATCGTAGTGGAGGAGAGTGTCTGGAAACAGGGAGTGGCTAGATGGAGGGCAGAACCTGGATACAAAAGCATCTCCACATAGATGGTGTGTGCGTCCCCATGGGAAGGCAGATGCAGAAAGGTGTGGAAAGGAAACAAAGACTTAGAACATAGGTGGGAAATCTGTGCCAAAGCTCCCCAGGAAAGGGAATTGAAAATCCATACCACGTGTTTCCAGAACCTTCTTTAAAATTTACCCTATGGTAGGGCCAGCAGGTGGCGTGGAGGTTAAGAAGGTTGGATCTCACATGGTCAACTTCACAGTTCGAGTCCTGGACCCGGCAGTTTGAAAATCATGCCTAGCACATGTGCATGCATGTCCAAAAATCCCAGGAGAATACTGTGGCATGGACTGTGTGTGTGGGGGGGTGATTTCTCACTTTCCCTCTCTATCTCTCTCTTGGTGAGTGCTTATGCTCTCTGGCAAATATAAAACAAAGAAATATAAGGACCAGCAGATGATACAATGGCTATGTCGCTGGATATAGTTGACCATGGTTCGAGTACCAGACCTGGTGGCTTCAAACGCACATCAGGCGTGTGTGCTTGTGTGCCCAAAATCCCGAGAGGAGCCTGGAGAAGAGATTGTGGCTTGGCCATCCCCCTGTGGGGGTGAGTTCTCACTTTCTGTCTTTTTCTGTCTCTGGTGAGCACACACGCTCTATAGCAAAAATCTATAGCAAAAATAAACAAACAAACAAGAAAACCACCCAATGGCAACACACATAAGTCAACAAGTGTTTGGTTTCTAATTTCTTTTTATTAGTCTCATATAAAAAAAAATCACAATGCATGAAAGGAATGTTTCATAAAAACAGGTTAAAGGCTTACTCCATTAGATAAAATGGTCAGTGCTACTAAGGACATTTTGGATGGGTTCAAACAAGACGTGATGGGTCTGTAGGTCCAGGCCAGGGGACTCTGGAGGGGTTGATCTGGGGAGGTGTTTGGACCCTGCTGCAAACACTTGGCTCTTGCTGGTAAGCCATCTTCTACTTCTCTACGAGAGCACATTAAACTGTACAGAGAAGAGAGAAAACAGAGTCATTCCTGGTTCCCCCACACACTTGCGAGCACAACTTCCTCAGAGTTCCAGACACGAGTGGCTCTATTTCTATAATAAAAATACTGCACCTCACATGGATGACTGCAAGGTTCAAGTCTTGGACCAGCGACTTGAAAATCATGCCGGGTGTGTGTGCCCAAAACCCCAGAAGGAGAATGGAGGTGAAGCGATTGCAGCATGGCCATCCCTCCTGGGGGGTGATTTCTCACTCTCTCTCTCTCTCTCTCTCTCTCTCTCTCTCATCTCTCTGCCCAGTGCAAATGCCCTATGGCAAAATTTTCTCAAATAAATAGACACATGCGTCTGTGAAAATGAGAGGCTTTTCTCTACCTCTCCTCCAAACTCACTAAAAATAGAGAATCTCATGGGGCTAGTAGATAGTGTGGTGGTTAAAGGTGCTAGATTCTCACATGGCTGACCATGGTTTCAAATCCTGGACCTGGCAGTTTGTTTTCTTGCTTCTCTTTTCTCTCTCTGGTCAAATTTAAAATAGTGATGATAATAATAATAATAATAACAAATGCAATGAAATAAATATTATTTTTTTAAAAATAGAGAATCCCTTGGGCTAGGAGGTGGCATGGAGGGTAATGTAGCTGCACCCCACATGGCCAACCACAGTTTGAGTCTTGGACCTGGTGACCAGAAAACACACTGGGCACATATGCATGTGTGCCCAAAATCTCAGAAAGAGAATGGAGGAGAAGGGACTGGCTATCCCTCCTGGAAGGTGGTTTCTCAGTTTCTCTCTCTCTCTCCCACTATCTCTCTCTCTCCAGCAAGTGCATACACCCTATGGAAAACGTTAAAAAATAATAGAGAGAATTCTAAGCCAACAGGAGACATGCAGATTAAGGCACCGGATTCCCACATGGTCAACCACAGACCGAGTGGCTTGAGAATCACACCATGCTTGTGTATGTGTGTGCTCAAAATACCAGGAGAAGAGTGGAGGAGGAGGGATTGTGGTGTGGTCATCCCCCTTGGGGTGTGATTTCTCACTTCCCCTCTCACTGTCTCTGTCTCTTCCTCTGCCTCTGGTGAGTGCATGAGCCCTAAGGCAAAACCACTCAAAAATAAAATAGGCTATTATGGTTTGGACGATGGTTTGTCCCCCAAAGTTTCCTGTTTTGGCTTTGGAAGGTGGTAACGTCCAATGACGGAGATTGGATTGTTGTGGAAAACTAGATTCTGAGGGACGGAAATGCAGCACTCTGGAGAGGAAAGGAGAAGTCTTTATTATGTTAGTGGGCATGGGGGAGTTAACACTCTGAGTCTCCGGCCCCAGCCGAGAGTTGAGCACAGTGTTTTATGGGTGAATTTAAAGGCCTTGGTGTCTGCTCTAACACAGAGCTGGCAGAGAAGCAGGGAACCAAGGCTTCCAAACCGCTCAGAGGAGGGGCAGCTAACTCTCGGGGAACAGAAAGCCTAGGCGGCTATCAGCCCTGGGCCACTTCAAGGCCACTCACAAGTTCCTCTGCATCAGAACAGAAAGTTCCAGCAATCATCAGACTCTGGTTGCTCCCAGCAGAGAGAACCACTACAGCCTGTGACCCCTCCTTCCCAGACCTGACAGAAGTCGGCCGCGAGCACCAAAGCAGTTAGTGACTTGCAAGGTCTCCACAACAGCCACGGCAGGGCATGTGGACATGCACACCAGAGGGTCTGCTTCCCGAGGTGCAGGGACTCCAGGAACCTCGAGCACCTTGCACTGTTTTAATGGCAGCCATGGTTCCGTTTTTGTTTTGTTTTGTTTTTTTTTATTTTAAAGAAAAATTTATTTAGCTGTATTTTATGTACTTATTTTTATTTGACCAGAGAGAGAGAGCGTGCACAAAAGAGAAGGAAAGTGAGAAATGAAGCCACCAGGTCCAGGACTTGAACCAGCACACCACCTGCAGACCCTCCATTTTTGCTTTCTAAAGAAAATGGTTCTCCCTCTAGCTATGCATGTCCAGCCAACACCTTACCATTTTACTTGAAGCAAAACTTCTTTTTCCGGTAAGCGATAAAGATGAAAATGGCCACGGCCACCACAACAATGGCCACAATGGCAGGGACCACGCCAGGAGGAAGACCTGTGGGAGGAAGCCCCAGACACCAGGATTAGGTCTACACAGAGGAGAAGCCCACACCAGGCGAGGGCTGGAGGACGCAGGTGGGTGATGCCAACGGCACCACGTCAGGGGAACGAACGTGGCGTTTCCCATCATGGTCGTACTGGGTGGAGGGTATGGGGTGGACGGGGGCGTGGGCGAGAGGGAGAGAAGAGATGAAGAAAGGCAGGCGGGGCCACCCAGGCCTGCAGGGGGAACAGCTCCCTACGCCGAAGCCCAGGAGAAGGGCTGCCGTTGCTAGGTCTTTTTTATTCTTTTCTTTTTCTCTTTTTTATTCAAGAATTATCATATCTATCTATCTATCTATCTATCTATCTATCTATCTATCTATTTATTTATTTATTATTCTTATTACATTTTTTTTTGGAGAGGTTTTTGCTATAGGGTGCATGCGCTCGCCAGACAGACAGAGAGAGACATAGAGACAGAAAGCGAGAAATCACCCCCCGGGGGGGTGGCCACGCTGCAATCCCTTCTCCTCCATTCTCCTCCCGGGATCTTGGGCACACACGCACACGCGCCCGGCGTGAGTTTTAAGCCTCCCGGTCCGGGACGCAAACCACGGTCGACTACGTGGGAGTCCAGCGACATAACCATTACGCTAACTGCTGGTTCCCTATTCTTATAACATTTGACCAGAGAGAGATGGAGAAGGAAAGTGAGAAAGCGAGCCACCAGGTCCAGGACGCAAACTGCAGTGGGCCACGTGGGAGTCCAGCACCTTAACCACCACGCCACCTGCTAGTCCCACTGCTAGGTCTTTCTACACTGCCAGGTGTGTCTGCTCCGATCCTGCCTGGTCGAGGCTGGGGTGATCAGACAGGGATTCCCGTTTCTCTCTCTCTCTCTCTCTCTCTCTCTCTCTCTCTCTCTGTCTCTCTGTCTCTCTGTCACCATTTCTCTACGTGTGGGCATTCTTCTTTCTCTTTATCTCTCTCATGGAAGAAATAAACCTTTTCTTTTTTAAGTTTCATTTTAAGCTTTTTTTCTTTTCTTTTTCTTGTTGGTTCAAAGCCTGGGCCTGGAAGTTTGCTTTCTCTTTCTCTAGTCAAATGGAAGAAAAATAATAATCAATTAAATTAAATAAGTAATTATTTTTAAAAAAGACAGATGGGTAAAATGGAAACATTTGGGACCAGCAGTTGGCGTCATGGCTATGTCGCTGGACTCCCATGTAGTTGACCGCACTTCGCGTCCCGGAACCAGTGGCTTAAACTCACACCGGGCACGTGTGCATGTGTGCTCAAGATCCCGAGAGGAGAATGGAGGAGAAGGGATTGCGGTGTGGCCATCCCCCCTGGGGGGTGATTTCTCACTTTCTGTCTCTCTGTCTCTCTCTGTGAGTCTGGCAAGCACATGTGCCCTTTAGCATAAATCTCTTTACAAGAAAAAGGAAAAAGAAAAGAAAAAAAGCTTAAAATGAAACTTAAAAAAGAAAAGGTTTATTTCTTCCATGAGTGAATAAAAAAAGAGGTCAAACTGTACCCCGAGCAGGGTCTTGATGCCACGAAGCTCTCTCAGTCTCAGCCTGCCCCAGACCACAGGCTCGTATATGCCCTGTATATGCCCAGACTCTTCTCATGTGTTTCACCCTCATTCACACAGCACTGAGTTTTCCTGTTTTATCATCATCTAATCCCTCTTTAGTCTTTTTTAAATTTTATATTTATTTTTAAGAGAGTTTTTTCCTATAGGGTGAGTATCCCACTGGAGAGACAGAGGGAGTCAGAGAGACAGAAAGCAAGAAATCCTTCCCCAGGGGAATGGCCACACCACAATCCCTACTTGTCAATTCTCCTCTTGAGATTTTGGGAATGCACACAGTAATGCACAGTGTGAGTTTAAAGTCGCTGGGTCTGGGACTCAAACCGAGTTCTACTCTGTGGGAGTCCAGCAACACAACCATTGCACCATCCACTACTGGAAAAATGAATATCAAACAAACAAACAAAAAAAAAACCCAGGAAGTATGCCTCTTGAAAATGATAAGAATTTTGTGAAAGCAAGCAAGTAAGGAATTCAAGAGATTTAATAGTTACTCACCATTTTCTGTACTGCTGTGGACATGTTCTCCATTCCCATTAGAGTCTAAAGGAGAGAAACGAGCATTTAATGCCAAGGTTCTCCATGAAACAAGGAAGGAGAGGGCTTCCTGCACAGATGGAGGATACTCCCCTCCCCACGTTCCTCAGTGCTCTGCTCATGGTCAGTCTGCCCGGGACCTCCTTAGCGAAATACAATTCCTATTTTTCCATCACTCTCCTCTCAGATGATGAGGGAAAAAGCAAACAGCAACAAAAATGAATTAATAAATTCTGTGCTGGAATTCCAGTTCTGTCTGCAGACGATCCTTTCCTGTTCACGTGTGAGCCTACCATTGCCCTCTAAGTGGCTGATGACTTTTGCAACGCAGACCCTCAGGGGTAGGGACAGAAAAGTGTGGTCACGGTTGGGTTTCAGGATAGCTAAAAAGTGGTTCTTCTGACACAAAGCTGCTCAACCTGATAAGTCATGATGGTTTCAGAGGCTGCCTTCTATTGGGTCATCAGGAAAGTCATGATGCATTTTTTGCGTCTCTGTCTCCTCTATCTCTCTGTCTCTCAAGAGACTGCAAGCAACCTATGGCAAAAATCTGCCTAAAAAAATAAAGAAAGAAAGAAAGGAAAAGAAAAACGTGGAAAAATGCATTATGACTTTCCCAATGACCCAGTAGTTTTAAGAATGCTTTTCAAATCCCAACTACCATCAAGGAGTGCTTGTCTACCCACCCAACAGGATAAATTGAGTCAGAAGTGACTGCAAAGTCCTTGCGTCAAGGAAAACATGACAATAATAGAATATCTGAAATGTAATGACATGTTTTCTATGCAAAAAACGTGTCATGACTTTTCTGAAGACCCTATAGAAGTTTGGATGCCCTAGAAGACTTAGTGACCATCGTTGGCATAATACCCAGTGCAAAGGCTTGTGGTAGAATAATTAGAGACACAGACCACAATCTTCACTCGTGAGCTGAGATTTAATAGTTAATCACCATTTTCTTTACTGCTGTGGACATGTTCTCCATCCCCATAAGGGTCTAAAGGAGAGAAACGAGCATTTAACGCCAAGGTTCTCCATGTAACCAGGAAGGAGACAAGATCAGTGACGACACAGACCTGTTCATTTGCATTTAAAAACATAATGAGACCTAGGGCAGCAGGTGGCCAGGTGATTAAGGCACTAGACTAACATATGGCCGACTGCAGTTCGAATCCCGGTCCTGGAGGCTTGAAAATCACAGTAGGTGTGTGTGCATGTGTGTCCAAAATTTCAGAAGGAGAATGGAGGAGAAGGGGGGATTTCTCACTTCCCCTCTCACTGTCTCCTTCTGTGTCTCTTCAGTGAGTGCACACTTCCCATGGCAAAAACTTTTAAAAAATAAATAAATAAGTAAAAAATAACGAGAAAGCAATAAGATAAAACCATGATGCGATAAATTTGGGCATTGATTTGACTTCAACTGCCCAACCATTCATAGACTTGACCCCTGGGAAATTACATGTTGTGTCCCTAGACTTAAACAAGCAAAACAACAGCTACTACAACGCTTACACTTGCACAGAAACTGCTAACTCAGAAGCATTTTTATGCAAAAATTTAAGCTTATGTAATAAAAGTAGATATCAGGACAGCGGACAGCATAATGGTTGTGTTGTTGGACTCTCACACGGTCTACTGCACTTCTAGCCCTGGACTCCGAGGCTTGAATTTCACACTGGCACATGTGTGTGCGTGCCCAAAATCCCAAGAAGAGGATTGAGAAGGGACTGCGGCATGGTCATTCCTTTGGATGGTTATTTCTCATTTTCCTAGTCTCTGTCTCTCTCTCTGGCGAGAACATGTCCCCTATAGCATAGATATCTTTACAAAAAAGAAAGAAAGAAAGAAAAAGAAAAAGCGTAAGCCACATAAGAGGCTTTTGGATTTGCAACCAGAGATCACACTGAGTACACCAGGGATAAGCCTCTTATGTGGGTCACCTTCACTCAGAAAGCACTGAGTTTTATTGCTTTATCATCATGTGATGCCGTCTTCAGTATTCTTTTTATCACATATTTCTATTAAGAGAGGTTTTTGCTATAAAATACCTGTCCCATTGGAGAGACAGAGTGAGAAATCATCTCCAACGAGGGATGGCCACGCCGCGATCTCTTTCCGTCCACTTCCTCTTGGCCGGATTTTAAGCTGGATCTGGGTCTAAAACTGTGGTTTACTACGTCGCAGTCAAGCGACCTAACCATCATGCCTTATGTGGGTCATGGATGTCCCCTACTGCAAAAATGAAAACGAAACAACAAAAAACAGGAGCGATGCCTCTTGAAAACAATCAGAATTTTGTGAAACTAAGTAAGGGACTCAAGTTACTCACCATTGCTGTCACCACCAGGGCCATATTGTCCATCCCTGTCAGAGCCTACAGGAGAGAAACGAGCATTTAATGCCAAGGTGGTCCATGTAATGAGTTAGGAGAGGGCTTCCCACACACATTGGAAGCACTCTTCTTCCCCACGTTCCTCAGTGCTCTGCTGATATCAATCTACCCAGGATCTCCTAAGAGAAACAAAATTCCTATTTTTCCATCACTCTCTTCTCAGACGACAAGAACAAAAGACAAACAGCAACATGAGTGAGTTCATCAGTTCTTTGTTGGAATTCCTGTTGTGTGGGCAGACGATCCTCTCCTGTCCATTTCTCAGCCTATCAGCACCCTCCAAGTCGCCCATGAGTTCTGCTAGGCAGACCCTCAGAGGGAGGGACAGAAAAGCATGGTTGGAGTTGGGTTTCAGGGTAGCGAAAAAGTGTTTTTCTCTGACACAAAGCTGCTCAACTAACTGACAGTTCATGACGGTCTCAGAGACTGCCTTCTATTGGGTCATCGGGAAGTCATGACACATTTTTGCATCTCTGTCTCTCCGGATAACGCAGGCAACCTATGCCAAAAATCTGCCTAAAAATTAAAGAAAAAGAAGGAAAGGAAGGAAGATAAAAACATAGAAAAGACATCCTGACTTTCTTGATGACCTAATAGTTCTAGGAATGCTTTTCAAATCCCAACTTGATGAGGATGTGTATGGTGGTCTCACCTGGGCTGAACAGAGGTGTATATCAGGGTAAAGTCTCTTCACAATCTAAATGATGGCTAGTGATTTAATGTATGAATAATAATAAAAAATATATAAATAAAATTTAAAAACTTTTTAAAAAATCCCAACTACAGTCAAAGAGTGCTTGTATATCTAGCCATGGGGATAAACTGAGTCAGAGGTGAATGCAAAGTCTTTGCCTCAAAAAAAAAATGACAATGTTAGGATGTGTAGAATGTAATGGCATATTTTTATATCTAAAAAAATGCATCTTGAATTTTCCGAAGACCCTATTGAAGTTCGTATGCTATACAAGGCTTAATGAGCATCGTTGGCATAATGCCCAGTGCCAAGACTCAGGGTGGAAGAATTAGAGACAGATGCCAGCCTTCACTCACGAGCTGAGATTCACACAGACAAGGTCAATAATGACACCGAGCTCTTCATTGGTATTTAAAATAATTAGACATGGGGCAGCAGGTGATGGGGTGATGAAGACACTCAACTCCCACATGGCCGACTGAAGTTCAAATCCTAGACCCAGTGGCTTAAAAATCACACTAGATGTGTGCGTGTATATCCAAAATCTCAGAAAGAGAATGGAGGAGAAGAGATAGTGGCATGGCCATCCACCCTGGGGTGGGGACGATCACTCAATTCCCCTCTGACTGCCTCTCTCTGTGTCTCTCCAGTGAGTGCACACACCCCATGGCAAAACCTAAAACAACTAACTCAGAAGCAATTTTATATAAAAATTTAAGTTTATGTACTAAAAGTAAATATCAGGACAGCAGACGGCATAATGGTTATGTCACTGGACTCCCTCACGGCCGACTGCACTTCTAGTCCTTGACTCTGAGGCTTGAATCTTACACTGGCACATGTGTATGTGTGTGTGTGTGTGTGTGTGTGTGTGTGTGTTTACGAAATCCCAAGGGAATAATAGAGAAGAGATTCTGCTGTGGTCATCCCTCATGGGAGGTGATTTCTCATTTTCTGTCTTTTTGTCTCTCTGTCTCTCTCTGTATAGTGAACGCACATGCACTGTAGCATAAATCTCTTTACAAAAAAAAAAGCTTAAAATGAAACGTAAAAGAAAAAGTTTATTTATTCTAAGAGTCAAAAGAAAAAAAGATTTTTTGCATCTCTGTCTCCTCTATCTCTCTGTCTCTCAAGGGACTGCAAGCAACCTATGGCAAAAATCTGCCTAAAAAAATAAATAAAAAAAGAAAGGAAAAGAAAAACGTAGAAAAATACATCATGACTTTCCCAATGACCCAGTAGTTTTAAGAATGCTTTTCAAATCCCAACTACTATCAAGGAGTGCTTGTCTATCCACCCAACAGGATAAATTGAGTCAGAAGTGACTGCAAAGTCCTTGCATCAAGGAAAACATGACAATAATAGAATATACCGACTATCCGCACTCTATAGTAGAGAGCGAAAAATTGGAGAACATAAAAGCAGTGAAGGTACTTAACAAGAATAGGACAGTGTGGAATGGGGAAGGGTGAGGAGAAGAGGATAGAGAAAGATAGTAAGAGAACAATAGAGGTGACCAGTAGTTAGTGTAATGGCTATGTCGCTGGATTCCCACGTAGTGGACCGCGGTTCAAGTCCCGGACCCGGTGGCTTAAACTCACGCTGGGCGTGTGTGCATGCGTGCCCAAGATCCCGAGAGGAGAATGGAGGAGAAGGGATTGCGGCATGGCCACCACCCTGGGGGGGTGATTTCTCGCTTTCTAGCTCTCTGTATCTCTCTGTCTGTCTGGCGAGCGCATGCGCCCTATAGCAAAAACCTCTCCAAAAAAAAAAAAAAAAAAAGAGAACAATAGAGAGGCAGGACGTTAGTGAGAAACAGATGTGGCTTATTACCTGTTGGTGATGACATGTATAGTATTCTCATCTGGATTGGTCTGAGAAGTATTTCATGATGGATAAAGTCTTTTTACAAGGAAAATGAGAAATAGTGATTGACTGTTTTAAAAAATTAGAATAATAATAATAATGATTGGGAAAAACATAGAAAAGATATTGAATGATGAAGTGGGGAGATTAATGTCTCTGTATTGACTGACATGCATGGCATTCCCTTTTGAAAAAGCAATATAATACACTGTAAAATTATATGTAATCCAATGTAATATAAAGACGATTATGATGATAATAAAAATAAAATTAAAAAAAACTCTGGTAAGAATGTCAAGACATTTGCGACTTGAGTGTACACTGTGCAGGGTGGTATTCATGTCAGCTAATGGGATCATTTCAGATTAGCTTGTGTTTTGTGCTGATCCTCTGAACAAGGAAATTCCAGTGGTACTCTGTCATTGACCATGATTCAAGTCCCAGACCGAACAGCTTGAACATCATGCTGGCTGTATGAGCACGCATGCCCAAAATCCCATGAGGAGAATAGAGGAAAAGGGATTGTGGCTGGGCCGTCCCCACTAGAGGCGGAGTTCTCGCTTTCTCTGTCACTGTCTCTCTCTGGCATGTGCACATTCCTTATGACAAAAACCATACTTTTTTTTTTTATAAAGCATACATCCTGATTACTATTCACACAGTATTTACATTGCATCAGATATTATTATTTATGGTAATACGGATATGCTTTATAGTATGCAGGAGGGTTTTCATAGATTGCATTTTGTTTTGTGTAAGAGACTTGAACACCCTCGATTTTGGTATCCAAAGTGGGTGGGATGATTCTGGAACCATTCTCCTACAGATACTGAGGGACAGCGATGGTAGCTGGAAGACGATGGGAAGAACCTGGCAGGGGGCTGTGTGTACTGCTATCCCCACCTTTCAGAGGATGACGTTCGATTTCCAGCTGTTTAGCAATTCATCTCTGTAGGCAAACTGAGGTTTGATTTGTTTCACTGGAAAGCACTCATGCTGCCATCAAATGGGGCTGCATGAGGAAATTCAAAATTGAGGCCAATGATTGCCAACCCAATATGGCCCACTTGTGAGCCCGGGACACTCTGGTTCTGCACTGGTCACATGCCCATGAAGTCAGCCCTCGCAAGGGTACTCACATCTGCCTTTAAATCTTTCAATGATCCTTGAACGTGTAACATAAAACATGCATTTTTGGGACAGCAGGTGGAATGTTGCTTAACATGGGCAGATCCCATATGGCCAACTGCACTAATGTGTCCCAGACTTGGAAGGTTGAGAGACATGCCAGGCGCATGTGTTTTCCTTTCCAAAATCCCAACAGCAGAAGGAGAGAGAAGAGATTCCAGCATGGTCACAACCTCAGGGGATATTTTTTAGTTTCCCCTTCTCTCTATGTCTCCACCAAGCGAACGCACTGTCTAGCAAGAAATCTAAATAAATGAAATTAAAACAGACTAACAATCAAAACCTAGCCGAAAGAAGCACTCTGAAAACTATGTATTCCACTCCTTGACCACTGGAATTTCCTTTTACAGAAGATCAGCAGAAAACAAATGATCCCATCAGCTGACATGAATACCATCCTGAATAGTGTACTCTCAATTCCCAAATGGCTCAATGTTCTTACCAGAGTCTTCAGGCTCGTCAGGGTTCGGGTTTGGTGTCAGTGTGGGTGAATCAGATTCTGGTATGGTGTCATTTGTTTACAAAAGATGAGAATGGCAGCATGAGTGCTTTGCAGAGAAGCAAATCAAACCTGATTGCTTGTAGAGATGGATTGCTAAGTAGCTGGAAATCGAACGTCATCCTCTGGCGTGGTGGGGATAGCAGTACACATAGGCACCTGCCAAGTCTTTTCCATCACATTCCAACTACCATCGTCGTCCCTCAGTATCTGCAGGGGAATGGTTCCAGGATAATCCCATCCACTTTTGATACCAAAAGCAAAAGATTTTCAAATCTCTTACACAAAACAGCTTATAATCTATGCACATTCTCCCCTACACTGTAAAGCACATCTATATTACTAGTACTTCCCAAGAGAAGGTCAACTTTGTGTGAATAGTAGTTAGGCTGTGTGTGTGTGGATGTGCGCGCACACGTGTGTGTGGAGAGAGAGAGTTTCATTTCTCCCCCCCCACTGGGCACATGTACTCATTGGAGAGAGTCAGACCAACACAAAGTGAAAAATCACCTCCTGAGAGGATAATCACACCACAGTCCTTATCCATTCTCCTCCTGGAAATTTGGACACACATGCACATGCACCTGGCGTAATTTTCTTTTCTTTTTCTGTTTAGAGAGATTTTTGATATTGGGCATGTGTGCTCACTGGAGAGACAGAGAGAGACAGAGAGACAGAAAGTGGGAAATCACCCCCCAGGGGGGATGATCACACCTTGATCCCTTCTCCTCCATTCTCCTCTCAGGATCTTGGGCTTGCACGGATTCATGCACGACCTGATTTTTAAGCAGCCAGGTCTGGGACTTGAACCATGGTTGACTATGTGGGAGGCCAGCTATGTAACCATTATGCCTTCTGTCACTCCTCCCAGATATTTCTTTGTGCTGAGAACACTTACATCAACTCTCTTAGAGAACAGTGGGTGGTGCGAAGGTTACAGCTATGGGTTCTCACATGGTTGAATGCAGTTCAAGTCCCAAACCAGCAGCTTGAAACACTCACTGGGCACACTTGCACGCATACCCGAAATCCTTAGAGGAGAATGGAGAAGAAGAGATTGTGGCATGGCCCTCTCACAGGGGGGTGATGTCTCACTTGCCCTCTCTCTGTCTTTCTCTCTCTCTGTCTCTATGCAAGCTCATGTGCCCTTAGCAAAAATCTCTCAAAAATTAAAAAAAGGCAAACATGCTAAACTCCCAGAAATAAAAGGTGAACTGCACCGAATCAGACTAGAGGATTCTAACTGCAGACGAAAAGCTTTTATCTTCCCTGTTGCCAGGACGTCGAGGTTGGGGTTGACTCGGTCGGTCCTGGTTGGTCTCTGTGGATTAACAACCACATTGCACGGTTAAAGGAGGAATATCCCCTTCCCTCAGAGCACCCAGCAACAGGAGCACTGGACCAGGCAGCTGAAAACAATGGCAGGTGCATGCACACGTGTGTGCCCAAAACGTGAGAGGAGAATAGAGAAGGGATTGTGGCGTGGACATCTCTGCCGGGGAAGCGGATGAGTTCTTACTTTCCATCTCTCTGGCTTCTCTGGTGAGCACATGCACCCTAGAGCAAAAACTAAAAATTAAATCTCTAAATAAAAAAGTAAACAGGCTCATTTTTGTTCCTAGAGGTTATTGTTCATCAAAATCTAATTTTTTAGGCTCAGTTAATTGTTGTACATCTTCACAGGGTGCTATATGGTTTTTCAAAGCATGCATGTCTTGCGGTATTCAGATCAAGGCTATTGCTATATTCATTTAGTAACCTGTGTCAGCATGTGTATTTTCTTTTTCTTTTTCTTCTTTTGTTAAAGTATTTTACATAGGTGAGGGGAGATGACCACGCCACAATCCCTTCTCCTCCACTCCCCTCTTGGGATCTTGGGCAGACAAGCATCTGCATCCAGCACTATTTTCAAGCTGCCAGGTCTGAGACTCGAACCATAGAGAGCCAGGTGGGAGTCCAGCACAGCACCTTAACCACAACGTCAAAGGCTGGTCCCAGCATTCCATCGTGTAGTAACGCTGAGTAATACTTCAGTCTATGGCTAGACCAGTCTTTTCTATTCATTCATCCTTGCATAGACAATTGAGGGGATTTACCTTTGGCTGTCATGACTCACGCATTGCCCTGAACATGACTGCACAGGTTTTCTTTGCACACACGTACACCAATTCTTTCGGGTACTTACCTAAGGGTGGGCATTCTATGTTTAACTTTTTAAAGAACTGCCTGTTTTCTTTTTAATTTACTATAGGTCATGTACCAGAGACACACAGAGACAGTGAAGGGAAAGATGGAGAATAAGAAAGCACCCCCACCCGGGGAATGGACACACCACCATCCCTTCTCCTACTTTCCCCCTTTGGGATGTTATGTGTGCACACAGACATGCTCAGTGTGCTTTCTAAGCCGGGTCAAACAGTGCACCCAGCCATGTGGGATCCAGTTGCCATAACCACCATGCTACAGGCTGGCACACCACCCACCATTCATAGATCATCCACTTCACTGTACACTCCCATCTGTAACAGGCAAGCGTTCCCATCTTGCCACGCCCTTGCCAACAGTCATTATTTTCCTTGTTTTTCATCTGAGTTATCCTGACGCAGTATCTCTGTGGTCATGACTTGCATTTCTGTATTGACTATGGTTGGATTCAACATTGGTGGTCCGTAGATGGCATGTCTTTGAGACACTCTACAGCCCTGGAGAGCGTTGTCATTCACCCCTTCAAAACACCATTCCAAGGAGGGTCAGAGGGAGGTGCGGTAGTTAACGCCCCGAATTCTCACACGGTGGACTGCCATTCGAGACCCAACTTGGCATCTTGAAATAGACATGGATGCCTATGTGTGCATGGCCAACATCCCAAGAGGAGAACAGAGGAGAAGGGATTGTGGGATGGCCATCCGCCCTGCGAGGGGATTTCTCACATTCCCATCCTCTGCCTCTCTCTCTCTCTGTCTCTATGCAAGCACATGGGCACTATGGGAAAAACATCTCAAAAAACAAACAAACAAACAAAAAAACAACCAGGCTCACCTTTCAGGAGATCCGAGGCGAGCTTCTTCAAATCAGATGAGATGTCTTTAATTGCACACGAAGAGCACTTAGGTCCAGACTTGTCAGGATTTCCAGGTTGGAGTTGATCCTGTTTTTTTCCTGTGGGTAAACAACCAAAATGTATGGTTAAAGGAGAACATTTCCTTCCCTTGAGAGAACCGAAGAAAATAGGTGTGTCAACTATTTATGGTATTCGACTTTCCCACTCAAAGGCTCATCTCAGTGTCTTTACTGAATACCATTGGGGGATTAAGACAATCACTTCGCCACCAGCAGGAAGAACTCAAGACTGAAACTAATGAAAAAAAATAGTAAATAAATTATGGCCCGCAAGCAGCGTGAAGTTGAAGGTGCCAGATTCCACAGGACAGACTGAGGGTGCAAGTCCTGGACGAGGCAGTTGACCATCACAGCGTGTGCACTCACGTGTGTGTATCCACAGTCATGACAGTGAGTGGAGAAGGGATTGTGGCATGGGGCATGGCCAATCGCCCCTGGGGGAAGGTGATCAATTCACACTTTCCCTGTTTCTGCCCATCTCTACCAAGAGAATGTGTCCTATAGCAAATCTAAAACATAAATAAGTAAATAAAAAATTCAAAAGGCTCGTTTTTGTTCCTTGAATTTTTTAAATGTCTTTTGTACAGATAATAGTTGTTCATCTTCACGGGATAAAGTATGGTTTTCAAGGCATGCATTTGGTGTGATAACCAAACCAAGGATATTGCTATATCCACAGTGACCTATGTCAGCATCTTTCTTTCTTCCTTCTCCCTTCCTTCCTTCCTTCCTTCCTTCCTTCCTTCCTTCCTTCCTTCCTTCCTTCCTTCCCTTCCTTCCTTCCTTCTTTCTTTCTTTCTTTCTTTCTTTCTTTCTTTCTTTCTTCTTTCTTTCTTTCTTCTTTCTTTCTCCTTCCTTCCTTCCTTCCTTCCTTCCTCTCTCTCTCTCTCTCTCTCTCTCTCTCTCTCTCTCTCTCTTTCTTTCTTTCTTTCTTTCTTTTCTTTCTTTCTCTCTCTCTTTTTTCTTTCTCTTTCTTCTTTCTTTCTTTCTTTCTCTTTCTTTCTTTCTTTCTTCTTTCTTTCTTTCTTTCTTTCTTTCTTCTTTCTTCTTCTTCTTCCCTTCCTTCCTTCCTTCCTTCCTTCCTTCCTTCCTTCCTTTCTTTCTTTCTTTCTTTCTTTCTTTCTTTCTTTTTCTTTCTTTCTTTTCTTTCTTTCTCTCTCTCTCTTTTTCTTTCTCTTTCTTTCTTTCTTCTTCCTTCCTTCCTTCCTTCCTTCCTTCCTTCCTTCCTTCCTTCCTTCCTTCCTCTCTTTCTTTCTTTCTTTCTTTCTTTCTTTCTTTCTTTCTTTCTTCTTTCTTTCTCTCTCTCTCTCTTCTTTCTCTCTTTCTTTCTTTCTTTCTTTCTTTCTTCTTTCTTTCTTTCTTTCTTTCTTTCTTCTTTTTCTCTCTTTCTTTTTTCCTTCCTTCCTTCCTTCCTTCCTCCCTTCCTTTCTCTCTCTCTCTCTTTTTCTTTATTTCTCTTTCTCTCTCTCTTCTCTCTCTCTGTCTTTCTCTCTTTCTTTCTTTTTTAAGGATTTTAACATAGGCAAGAGAAAGTGGGAAATTGTCTTCTGTGGGGAAAGACACACCATGGTCCCTTCTTCTTCATTATCCCCTCAGAATCTGGGGAATGTATACAAACACAGCCAGCATGATATTCAAAAAGAGAGGGACAGAAAGAAAGTGACCTCTAGGGAGGACGGCCACACCACAGTCCTCTCCTCCATTCTTCCCTCCAGATTTTGTGCATGCACACACAGATGGCTAGTGGGTTTTCTAAAATGTTGGGTCAAGGAATTGAACTATGCACCTGGCCACGTGGGATCGAGTTGCCATAACCACCACACCACGGGGTGGCCCACTACCTATTAATTTTTGTAGTATCTGTTCCACGTTAGACTTCCATGTGTAATATGCAAGTATTCCAATCTTTCCAAGTCCTCGCTGATAGTTACTGGTTTCCTAGTTTTTCATCTCCCAACGCAGCATCTCTGTGGTCCAGACTTGCATTTGCCTCATGACTACGGGTGTTTTCAGCGTTCGCTAAGTGGTCCGTAGCTGGCATCTCTTTCAGACAGTCCACAACCCTGAAAGCATCTTCACTCACGCCTTCAAAAACATCATTTCAAGGAAGGCCAATAGATGATATGGTGGTTAAGGCCCTGGATTCTCACGACGTGGGCTGCTTCCAATCCTGGACTTGGCCATTTAAAATACGCAGAAAGCTGTCAGGCGTGCTCAAAATCCCAAGAGGAGGATGCTAGAGAAAGGACTGTGGGTGTGCGCTTCCCCCGATAGGGGGTGATTCCTCATGTCCCCTCTCTCTGTTTCTTTCTGTCTCTATGAAAGTACAGGTGCCCTATAGAAAAAATAAATCTCTCTAAAATAAACCAAAAAATAAAAGGTGAGCTTCATTAAACTGGACTAGAGGAGTCTAACCACACATGGAGAGCTCTTACGTTGTCCATCGCCCTGTTTTCCAAGTTGGGGTGTGTGGGGTTGGCTTGGCTTCATTTCTGTGGATAAACAACCAAATGTGCGGTTAAAGGAGAAATAGATCCTTCCCTTTGGAGCACAAAGCAAAACGCGTCCACGAACTGACTAGTGATTTCATGATTCCATCTTATTTGCTCAACTTAGTGTCTTTATAGATCACCATTGTGTGGTTAAAAAAGATTACTTAGCCACTTGCAGGAAGACCTCAGGACTAAAACAACCACCATCAAAGCTTGGGACAGCAGGTGGCATGAAGTTGAAGGTGCTGGATTCCATAGGGACGACTGCGTGGTTTGAGCCCACACCAGGGATTTGAAAACCACAGCAGGTGCATTCATATGTGTGTGTCCAAAATCCTGAGAGGAGAATGGAGAAGGGATTGTGGCATGGCCTTTCCCCCTCGGCAGAAGGAGGTGAACTCTCACTTCTCCTGTCTCTGTCGTTCTCTAGTGAGCGCATGTGCCCAATAGCAAAGGTAAAAAATATGTAAGTAAACAAACATTCTAAAGGCTCATTTAGTTTCTTGAATGTTTTCTTTTTTAAAAAAAATTACGTCTTATGTATAATTCATCATTGTAAAACTTCCTGGTTTTTGAAAGCATGCATTTAGCGTGATAAATCAAATCAAGAATATTGGTATATTTGCACAGTAATTGGTATATTTCACACAGAGTTGGCATTTCATCTTTTTTTTTCCCCTAGAGTGAGTGAAAGTGAGAAATATCCTCCTGGAGGATGGCCACATCACAATCTCTTCTCCATTCCTCTCAGCATCTTGGGATTTCATGCACATACACCTAGCATGATATTCAAGCCACTAGGTCTGGGACTCGAACCATGGTCAGTCCTGTGGGGATCTAGAACCTTAACCACCAACACTTGATTGCCCCAGGAATGCATCCATAGCTAAAACTGAGTAATCTTTTGCTCTGTGGCTAGACCACATCTTGTTTATTCACTCATCATTGGATGGGCGATTGGGTGGTTTGACCTTCTGCCTATCATAAATATTGCGCTGCCCTGAACCTGTGTCCACAAGGTTTTCTTTGCACAAAGGTACACCAGTTCTTTTGGGTACAGACCCAAGAGTGGTCATTCTATTTTTACTTTTTTTTTTTTTTTGAGAGGTTTTTGCTATAGGGTGCGTGCACTCGCCAGACAGACAGAGAGAGACAGAGAGATAAAAAGCGAGAAATCATCCCCCCCAGGGGGGATGGCCACACCACAATCCCTTCTCCTCCATTCTCCTCTCGGGATCTTGGGCACGCATGCACACGCGCCCGGCATGAGTTTAAACCACCGGGTCCAGGACTCGAACTGCAGTCGACTACGTGGAGGTCCAGCGACATAGCCATTACACTAACTGTTGGTCCCTCTATTTTTACTTTTTTGAGGAACTGTCAAACTTTTTAGGTTTAAGACATGTGCAGGAGACAGATAAAAGTAGAGAAAGGAAAATAGAGACAACAACCCCTTGGGAGGATCTCCATAGAACCATCCTTTCTCCTCATTCTCCTCTCAGGATTTGGCACATACACACACATATATGCCCAATGTTTTCTCAGGTGTTGTGTCAGGGACTAGAACTTGTGTCCTAGCCATGTCAGATCTAGTTCCCAAGTCCATCATGCCACTGGCTGCCCCACCATTCTTCATTTTTTATAGATTCTGTTCCATGCTTCACTCTCTTCTGTGATATGCCACTGTTCCAATCTCTCCACGCCCTTTCCTACAGTCATTATTTTCCTTGTTTTTCCTTAGAGTTATCCCAGTGCAATATCTCTGTGGTCCTAAGTAGTATTTCCATAGTGATTCCAATTGGTTTTCAACATTCGCTAAGTGGTCCTTAGCTGGCATCTCTTTCAGATTCCAGACAACCCTTGAACGCATCTCCACTTCCCCCTTCAAAAACATCATTTCAAGGAGCACCAGCTAATGGTGCAGTTGTCAAGGCCCTTCATTCTCCCAGAGTGGACTGTCAATACACACTTGGGCCAGGAAGATTGAAACACATGCTGCGTGAGGTATCTGCATGCACAAAATCCCAAGACAACAATGCAAGAGAAAGAATTGCAGTGTGTCCGTCCACCTGGTGTTGATTTCTCATGTTCACTTCCTCTGTCTCTTCTTTGCTATCTATGCAAGTACATGTCCTGTATAGGAAAAATCTCTCTCACACACACAAAAATACTTCTGGCTAAACTGTCAGGACAGAAGTCTTACTGCTCTTCCCTCTTTCTAAAACCTTTTCCAGAGAGCCTAGGGGGCAGCACACCCACAGACAGTAACAGACTATTTTTTACCCATTTTAAAACAGAAATCTTCCTTCATCCTGTTCCTGGCATAGTATCCTTCTAATCTCTGTTAGAGTACACACTTTAGAAACCCCTTCCCAAAACACACACCTCAATATCTAATCCCAAGCCCCTGATTCCACATAGCCAGCCTTTTTGGAAAGACCAATAGAAAGCTCTTCAGTAAATTCTGAACTTTGTCTCTTACTCTCAAAATCAAATAGAAGGAAAGCCTGAACCCAACTGCCTTGAGAAGAGGCATGCTTGCCACTTCTCCGGGCTTGCGTCACTCAAATTCTTGCTTAGAAATAAACCACATTAATTTTTACTTTGCACAGTTGGTTCTTTCTATGAACAACTACTAGGAAATAAAAGGCAAGCATCATCAAGCCAGACTGGGGATCTAACCACACATGAAGGGCACTTACTTTCACCATGGCTGAGGTTTCCAGTCTGAGGTGGCTTCGGTTTAACCGGGATGAGTCCTGTGGATAAAGGTTCACAATGCATCATTAAAGGTGAAATATTACTGAGTCTTAACTTAGATTTAACTGCATGGGCCTGCAGGTAGCATGATAGTGATGGCTCCTTTCAGAGCACCCTGCCCAATGCGTGCATCAACTGACTTTTGATTTCTTGTTTCTGTCTAATTTGGTCATCTTGCTGTCTTTATAGATTACCATTGTCTGGCTAAAACAGTTACTTGCCACCAGTAGGAAGAGCAAGATTGAAAATCAGCGAAAAACCAAACAAACAAAAAACAACTAGAAGGCCAGGAAGTTGCATGTATTAAAAATTCTGGCTATTCAAGCTCCCTGGTCTGAAACTTGAAGCATGGACAGCCATTAGAAAGTCTAGAGTCAACACTACCATGCCACCTGCTGACCCCTGCAGTTAATTCCATCTTAAAACTAATATTTCACTCTAGGGCTAGACCACATCTTGGATACCCTCATCATTGGATACCTTCTGGCTATCAAGACTAGTGCACTGCCCTGAACATGTGTGCACAAGGTTTTCTTTGCACACAGGTACGCTGATTATTTCAGGTACATACCTAAGGGGGGTCACTCTATGTTTAACATTTTGTGGAATGGCCAGATGTTTACTTTTTAATTTTTGGGCATGAGCCACACACAGATAATGACAGAGAAAAGAAAGAGGGAGAGAGAGACAGAGACCCCCAGGGAGGATGGCCACACAATAATCCTTTGTGTTTTCTAAGGTGTAGAATTCAGGATTCTAACTGAGCGCCTGGCCATGTGTGATGTAGATACTATAAACTTCATGCCAATGGCAGGACCACCACCCATCGTTTCTTGTAGCATTTGTTGCAGTTTACACTCCCATTGGTAATATGCTAGCGTTCTCATCTCTCCACAGGCTTGCCACCTGCCATTATTTTCCTAGACAGTCATCTGAGTTCTCTTAACACAGTGTCTCTGTGATCATGACTTGCATTTCTATAATGACTACAACTGGATTTCAACATTAGCTAAGTGATCATTTACTGGCATTTCTTTGAGACACTCTACAACCCTGAAAGCATCTTCGCTCACCCCTTCAATAACATCATTTCAAGAAAGGCCATCAGTAGGTGCAGTGGTGAATGCCCTGGATTCTTGCACACTGTAATGCCTTTCAAAACTCAGGCCTTGGGACCAGCAGTTAGCGTAATGGCTATGTCGCTGGACTCCCACGTAGTCGACCGTGGTTCGAGTCCCGGACCCGGCGGCTTAAACTCACGCCGGGCGCGTGTGCGTGCGTGCCCAAGATCCCGAGAGGAGAATGGAGGAGAAGGGATTGCGGCGTGGCCATCCCCCCTGGGGGGTGATTTCCTGCTTTCTATCTCTCTGTCTCTCTCTGTCTGTCTGGCGAGCGCACGCGCCTTATAGCAAAAACCTCTCCAAAAAAAAAAAAAAAAAACTCAGGCCTAGCAGTTTGAAACACATGGTGGATGCATGTGCATGCATGCACAAAATCCCTACAGAACAATGCAAGGGAAAGGATTGCGGCCATTCCCCTGGGAGTGAATCTCATGTCCCCTCTCTCTGTCTCCCTCACTGTGTGTATGCAAGCACATGGTCCATATACCTAAAATCTCTCTTCATAAAGAAAAAATAATAATTCAACCAGGCTAAGCTCCTAGGAAATGAAAGGTGAGCTTCGTCAAATTGGACTACAGGAGTCTAGCCACACATGGAGAGCTCTTACTTGGTCCATTGTCAGGCTTTCCAGGTTGGGTTTTATTGTGTTGGCTCAGCTTCATTTCTGTGGATAAACAACAAAATGCATGATTAAAGGAGAAATAGATCCTTCCCTTGGGAGCACAAAGCAAAACGTGTGCATCTACTGACTATTGATTTCTTGATTCCATCTTATCTGCTAGTTTTAGTGTCTTTAGAGATTAGCATTGTCTGGTTAAAAAAAAATTACTTAGCCACTTGTAGGAAGATCTCAAGACTGAAAAAAAAAACCATCAAAACTTGGGACAGCAGAAGGCATGAAGATGAAGGTGCTGGATTCCGCAGGGACTACTGTGTGGTTTGAGCCTGCACCACGGATTTGAAAATCATGGCAGGCGCATTCATATGTGTGTGCCCAAAATACTGAGAGGAGAATGAAGAAGGGATTGTGGCATGGCCTTTCCCCCTGGGAGGAGGAAGTGAATTCTCACCTTCCCTTTATCTTTCTCTAGCACATGTGCCCAATAGCAAAAGTAAAAAATATAAAAGTAAGTCCAACATTTTAAAGGCTCCTTTAGTTCCTAGAGTATTTTCTTTTTGAAAAAAATTCTATATTTTATGTACAATTCATGTTGTAAAACTTCATGGTTTTGAAAGCATGCATTCAGAGTGATAATCAAATCAAGAGAATTGGTGTATTTGCACAGTAATCAGTGTTGGCATTTTATCTTTATTTTTTTTTTCCCAGAGTGAGGGAAAGTGAGAAATCAGGTCCTGGAAGACGGAAACATCACAATCCCATCTGCATTCTCTCAGCATCTTGGGATTGCACAAATATGCATCAGAATGATATTCAAGCCACCTGCTCTGGAACTCGAACCATGGTCAGCCCTGTGGGGATCTAGAACCTTAACCACCAAAACCTGATTGTCCCAGGAATGCATCCATGGCTAATGCTGAGTAATCTTTCACTCTATGGTTAGACCACATCATGTTTATTCACTCACCATTGGATGGACAATTGGGTGGTGTTACCTTCTGTCTACCATGAATACAGCGCTGCCCTGATCCTGTAGGCACAAGGTATCCTTTGCACACAGATATACCCATTCTTTCAGGTACATACCCAAGAGTTGTCATTCTATTTTTACTTTTTGAGAAACCGTCAAATCAATTTCTTTTTAGGTTTAACGCATGTGCAAGAGACAGATAAAAGTGGAGAAGGGAAAATATGGAGAGACAGCGACCCCTTTGGAGGATCTCCATAAAACCATCCATTCCCCTGCATTCTCCTCTTGGGATGTGGGGTACACCACACACATATATGAAGATTGTTTTGAGGGAACCAGCAGTTAACATAATGGCTATGTCGCTGGACTCCCATTGGTTGACCGCAGTTTGAGTTCCGGACCCGGCGGCTTAAACTCACGCTGGGAGCGCATGTGTGCATGCCCAAGAACCTGAGAGGAGGTGGAGGAGAAGGGATTGTGTCATGGCCATCCCACCTGGGGGGTGATTTCTTGCTTCCTGTCTCTCTGTCTCTCTCTCTGTCCTTCTGACGAGCACAAGTGCCCTATAGCAAAAACCTCTCCAAAATAAAAAAAAAAAAGACTATTTTCTCAGGTGTTGTTCATGGACTAGAACTGTGTGCTATAGCCATATTGGTTCTAGTTCCCACAACCACCACACCACTGGCTGCCCCATCATTCATCATTTTTTTGTAAATTCTGTTCCACTCTTCACTCTCATCTGTAACATGCCACTGTTTCAGTCTCTCCACTCCCTTACCAACAGTCCTTATTTTTCATGTTTTTCTCTAGAGTTATCCCAGCTCAGTAACTCTGTGGTCCTAACTTGCATTTCCATAATGATTCCAATTGGCTTTCAACATTCACTAAGTGGTCTGTAGCTGGCATCTCTTTCAGACTCTCCAAAAGTCCTGAAAGCATCTTCATTTCTCCCTTCAAAAACCTCATTTCAATGAGGGTCAGCAGGTGGTGTGGTTGTCAAGGCCCTTCTTTCTCACAGGGTAGAAGACTGTCAGTATAATCTTGTGCCAGGAAGTTTGAAACACATGCCGCATGAGGTGTCTGCACACACAAAATCCCACGAAGACAACACAAGAGAAAGGATTGCAGTGTGGCCGTTCCCCCTGGGGTTGATTTCTCATGTTCACTTTCTCTGTCTTTTCTTGCTGTCTATGCAAGTACATGTCCTGGATAGCAAAATTTCTCCAAGAAAAATACTTCTGGCTATACTGTGAGGACAGAAATCTGACTGCTCTTCCCTCTTTCTAAAACCTTTTCCAGAGAGCTTAGGGGGAGTCATGCCTCAGACAATAACAGACCATTTTGACCCATTTTAAAACAGAAAATTTCCTGCATCCTGCCCCTGGCATAGTATCCCTGTAAGGATAGGTCATGCCCACAGTCATTAACAGACCATTTTTACTCATTGATAACAGGTCTCTTCCAACATCCTGGGACTGTATACAAGGCCCCTTATCTCTATTAGAGTACACACTTTACTAATCCCTTCCCAAAACACAGACCTCACTTTCCAGTCATGAGCCCCTGATTCCACATCGCTGGCCTTTTTGGCAAGACCAATGGAAAGCTCCTCACTAAATTCTAAACATTGTCTCTCACTCACTCTCAAAATCAAATAAAAAGGAAATGCTGTACCTAACTGCCTTGAGAAGACGCATGCTTGTCACTTCTCAGGGCTTGGATCACTCAAATTCATGCTTAAAAATAAACCACATTAATTTTTACTTTGAAGAGTTGGTTCTTTCTATGGGCAATTCCCAGGAAATAAAAGACAAGCATCATCCAGTCACACTCAGGATCTAATCACACAGGAAGGGCACTTACTTCCATCGTTGCCAACATGTCCAGTCTGGGGTTGCTTTGGTTTACTCGGGAGGACTCCTGTGGGTAAAGGACCACAACGTATTGGTGAAGGTGATCTACAACTCAGTAAAATATTACTCAGTCTTAACCTGGAATTAACTACAGGGGCCAGCAGGTGGCGTGGTAGTGATAGCTCCTTTCAGAGCACCCTACCAAATGAGTGCATCGACTGACTTTTCATTTCTCATTTACATCTCATTTGCTCATCTTGGTGTTTTTATAGATTACCATTGTCTGGCTAAAACTATTACTTAGCTACCAGCAGGAATGCTGTAAGACTGGAAAACAGGGGAAAAAATGCGGGCAGAGTCAGCAAATTACACATATTTGAAAATTCTGAATTCTTTCTTTTTAAAGAATTATATTATTTAAGTTTATTTATTTTGTTATTAATTTTAGCAGAAAAAGAGAAAGAGAAAGAGAAAGAGAAAGAGAAAGAGAAAGAGAAAGAGAAAGAGAAAGAAACACCGTCACGAATTCTGACACTCGAGTGGCGGTAGGACAGATGGTAGTCCACCTCCCTTAACCACCACACCACTACTCGGCCCCAAAAATGCTGCATTCTACAAGACTGGCTGCATGGTCCAAGTCCCTTTCCAAGCAGTTTGAAATCATGGTGGGTCAATGTATTTTTGTGTGCTCAAAACCCTGAGGAAGAGTGGAGAAGGGATTGTGGCATGGCCATCCCTACTGGGAGGAGAAGGTCAAGTCTCACTTTCCCTGTCTCTTCTCTTTCTGCTGAGAGCATGTGTCGTATAGGAAAACAAAAATATACATAAGTGAATAGAGTATTTAAAAAGTTCATTTTGGTTCCTAGAAGCATTTTTTTTTCTTTATGTCTTACATACATTTAATTGTTGAACATTTTTATGGGGTAAAATATGTTTTTTCAAAGCATGCATTTGGTGCAATAATCAAATCAAGGATATTGCTATCTGCAAAGAGTAGCTTGTGTTAGCATTTCCTTCTTTTTTTTTTTTCTTTTTCTACTTTTTTTAACGTTTTTGCAATACATGAGAGAAAATGAGAAATCCCTCCCGGGGGGGGGGGGGCGGGGGAGAGAGAGAGAGAGAGATATTGAGAAACAAAGCTGCCATGTCCAGGACTTGAGCAGCAATAGGCCACATGGAAATCCAGCTCCACACCACTTCCTGGCCCCCAAAATGCTGCACACTCAGATTCAGGAAGCTCAAGTGTCCCCCAAATTATATAACCTAAAAAGACACTCTCCAAGACACATTATAGTGAAACTGTCAAAATGTAAAGACAAGGAGAGAATTCTCAAAGCAGCAAGAGAAAACAGACAAGTCACATACTAGGGAATCTCCATTAGACTAACAGCAGATTTCTCAGTAGAAACCTTACAAGATAGAAGTAATGGCATGATGCATTCATAGTATTGAAAGAAAAAAAAACTGCCAGCCAAGAATACTTTATCCAGCAAAGTTGTCCTTCAGAAGTGGAGGAAAAGTAAAGTCTTTCCCAGATAAGCAAAAACTGAGGGAATTTGTCTCCACAAGACCAGCTTTACAAGAAATGCTTAAGGAGTGCTATATCTGGAGGCAAAAGGATAACTACCATCATAAACGAAGCACATGAAAGTATAAAACTCACTGGGAATATACGCAAGTGGGAAAGAAAGTCCTTAACTCTAGAGAAAATCATCAAATCACAAAGATATACAGGAAGGAAAAAGTGAAATACAAAATTAGAAAATATGAAGTGATAGTAGAAAATCCCTATCAGTTGAATGTTAATAGGTTAGATACATACTCGTGGAATAGATTTGAAAAAAAAAAAAAAAAGACAAACTGTATACTCCATAAAAATCTTACTTCAGTATTAATGACATTGACAGAAAGTGAAAGAATGCAAAGTGTTTTATGGAAATGGAAACCAACAGTAAGCAGGATTTGTTATGTCAGATAAAATAGACTTTGAAGTAAAAAATTTGTAAAAAGAGAACTGGACCTATAGCGTCATGGCTAAAGAAGTCAGGTCTCACATAGCTGACTGGTTTAAATCCTGTTTTTACTGTCTTGACCAACATCCCAGGCTTGCATGCCCCACATTGTGACAGAATGTGGAAATGGAGTGATCTTGCCCCATTGAGGGAGGTATGCTCTCTCTGGTGAACACACACACCCTATACTATCTCTTTCAGAGATAAAGTCATTATATCATGATACAAGAATCAATTTAGCAAGATGGTTTAATGATGGTAATTACATACGCACCCAGATAGATAAAGCCTCTATTACAAGATCTGAAGGGGAGAGATGGATGTTGACACCCCATTCCCAGCACTGGAGAGATCATCTAGATAGGAATTTCTTGATAAAATCTGAATTGGGCTAGCTCATTGCATGGTGGTTAAGGCAGCTGGATTCTATATGGCCAATCATATGGTTAAAGCCTGAGACCCAGTGGCCTGAGAAACATGCTAGCATGTGTGTATGCATGCCCGAAAGGAGGGAGAGATGGATAGGGAATTGAAGAATGATCATTCCCCCGTGTGGGATGCTTTCTTATTTTTTCTTTCTCTGTCTCCTGCAAGTGCATTGTGCCCTCTGGCTAAATCAATAGAGAATTAAGAATCTGAGTTAAACAGGTCTGTAAACCCAATGAACTTTGCATTTATAAAACATTTCATTCAGCAGATGCAGGCTGCACGCTCATCAGCACCTGGAGCATTCTCCAGGACAGAAGCTACAAAATAAGCCTCAAGAAAAAATTTCAAATCTGTATCAAGTATCTCTTCTGACCACAATGGATCAAATAGAAATGAGTAGAAAGAGGGACTTAGGAAACTAAAGATTCATGGACCAATGAAGGGCTTAAGCAGGCAATTTCAATATTTCTCAAAACAAATGAAAATGAGAACACAACACAGGGAAACTTATGGGATACAGCAAACACCACGCTAAGAAGGAAGTTTAGAGCAATAAACACCTTCCTCTAAGAAGTAGAAGGTTTCTGGGGCCGGCAAGTGGCATGGTGGTTAAAGGCGCTGGACTCCCACATGGTCGACCACGGTTCAAGTCTCGGACCTGGTGGCTTGCTTTCTCACTTCCTCTCTCTCTCGCTCTCTCTCTCTCTCTCTCTCTCTCTCTCTGATCAAACTGGAAAATAATAATGATAATAATAATAAATAAAGTTAAAATAAAATATTTAAAAAAAAAAAAAAGAAGAAGTAGAAGGTTTCAGATAACCCAACAGTGCACCTCAAGGAGCTAGCACACACCAAAACTGGAAGGAAAGGAAGAGTGAAGGATGACAGCAGAAGTAAATGAACAAATACAAAAGATCTATTAGTATTTTTTGTTGTTGTTGTTTTTTCCTTTTAAAATTTTGCCAGGTGGTGTGGGCACATGCTAGGTGGGTGAAAATTGAAAGCATCCCCACGGGGCATGGTCATTCTACTGCACTCTTTTCTCCGTTTCTCTCTCTGGGCATGTTTTTCGAGGCACCGGGCAGGCTGTGTGGGATCCAGCTCCCTTAAACACTAGGCCAGGGGCTGGCCCCCAAAGATCTATTGGAACAAAAAGTTGATTTTTTTTTTTACTTATGAAAGAACAGAAACGGAGAGATTAGAAGGTATTATAGCAGGGAGGGCAACAGGGTGTGGGGTAATAGGGGGTGGGTAATAGGAGGGAGGGAGAGGAACGGGGAAAAAACCATTTAACTGACTCAAAAATGAAAAAAATAGATTAAGAAATAGGAAAGTTTTTGTAGAACAGATTTTAGCTTCTCTTACCACACAAATGAAAAAATGTATGCTAATCTGTATGTGGCAGTATTTATCTCTCTATCTCATAACATTTTGTAAACCTCAAATATATCCAATAAAGGTATTTTTAAAAAGAAAAAAAAATTAAAACAAACAAAAAAAAAACCACTTTTTTTTTTGAGAAGTTTTTGCTATAGGGTGCGTGTGCTCGCCAGAAAGACACAGAGAGACAGAGAGACAGAAAGTGAGAAATCACCCCCCAGGGGGGATGGCCATGCAGCAATCCCTTTTCCTCCATTCTCCTCTCGGGATCTTGGGCAAGCATGCATATGTGCCCGGTGTGAGTTTAAGCCATCGGGTTCGGGACTCGAATTGCGGTTGACTACATGGGAATCCAGCGACATAGCCATTACACCAACTGCTGGTCCTGAAAAAAACATTTTAAGGAGGGTCAGCAGGTGATGCAGTGGTTACGGCCTTGGATTCTCACAAGGTGAACTGCTGTTCCAGTCCCGGGCCTGGCAGTTTGAAATACATGCAGAATGCATGAATGTTCATACCCAAAACCCCAAAAGGAGAATGGAGGAGAAGTGATGACAGTGTAGCTATCCTTCCTGAAGGGCAATTTCTCACATTTTCTCTCTCTTCATCACTCTCTGTCTCTACACAAGCACTCATATCCTAGAGCTAAAATTTCCCTGAGGAAAAAAAATAAAAAAACAAGCTAAATGCCTAAGAAATACAAGATGAGCTTCATCAAAGTGGACTAGAGTCGTCGAAGCACACACGAACAGCTCTTACCTCCACCGGGGCCAGGGCGTCCAGGTTGGGGTTGAGTCTGATTACGCGGATTGAATCCTGTAGGGAAACAAGGACAATGCGTGGTTAAAGGAGGATATACCCTTCCCCCTTGGAGCCCCTTGCAAAACGAGCGCATCAACTGACTATTGATTTCATGTTTCTAACTCATTTGCTCATCTGGGTGTCTTTACAGATTGTCATTGTCTGGTTAAAAAAATGACTTAGCTCCCAGCAGGAAGACCTCAAGACGGAAACAAGCAAAGAACCAAACAGAAGAGTATTCCATTGAATACTATTCAGCCATAAAAAACAAAAACAAAAAACAAACAAACAAAAAACCCTGGCTTTTGACAGGAAGTGGATGAATATGGAAGACTGACTGCTGATTGAAGCAAGCCAGACTATGAAGGAGAGGCATTGGATGTCCCCACTTAATATATACCGAGTGTCTGCACTCTATGTCTGAAACTGATTGACTAAAGGATATAGAAACACAGTACGTAGATGTAAATGCCAGATGTGGCGTGTGTGGGGGGGGAGGGTCTGAGGAAGGACATTTGGAGAAGAAGTGAGGAGGCATTGTGGTATTATCTGTTGAAGATGTTTTGTAGTTTTGTCAGCTGTACTGGGGAGAAATGTTCACCTGTTCGAGTATTCGTTTTCTAAGACAAATAATAGTGTGATTGAATGTATAAAAGAAAATGAAATTGAAAATAATAATAATGAAAAAAAAGAGATAAACAGAAAAATCTTCTACCAGTAGATGGCTGAAGTGAAAATGGTGGATTACGCAGGACTGGCTGCATGCTTCGTGTTCCAGAACAGGCCGTTGAAAATATTCAGGTGTTGGGAACCAGCACTTAGCATAATGGCTATGTCGCTGGACTCCCATGTAGTCGACCGCGGTTCGCGTCCCGGACCCGGTGGCTTAAAACTCACGCCGGGCGCATGTGCGTGCGTGCCCAAGGTCCCGATAGGAGAATGGAGGAGAAGGGATTGCGGCGTGGCCATCCCCCCTGGGGGGTGATTTCTCGCTTTCTGTCTCTATGTCTCTCCCTGTCTGTCTGGCGAGCACACACACCCTATAGTGAAAACCTCTCCAAAAAGAAAGAAAATACTCAGGTGTATGCATGCATGTGTGTGCAAAATCCTGAGGGAACATGGAGAAGGGATTGTGACATGGCCTCCCCATGCCCCCTAGGAGAGCAGAGGTCAATTTTCTGTTTCTCTGTCCCTGTATATCTCTGAGGGGCACATGTGCCGTATACCAATACTAAAACATAAGGAATTAAATAAGAAATTTAAAAGGCTTATTTTTGTTCCTAGAAGTTTTATTTTTAATTTTATGTCTTATGGACATATAATTGTTGTTGATCTTCACGGGGTAAAATATGGTTTTTCAAACATGCATTGCGTGTGATAAACCAAGAATATTGTTATATTCACACAGGGACCTGTGTCAGGGTTTCTTTCTTTCCTTTTTTTCCTTGTTTCTTTCTTTCTTCTTCTCCTTTCTTCCTTCCTTCCTTCCTTCCTTCCTTCCTTCCTTCCTTCCTTCCTTCCTTCCTTCCTTCCTTTCTTTCTTTCTTTTCTTTCTTTCTTTCTTTCTTTCTTTCTTTCTTTCTTTCTTTCTTTCTTTCTTTCTTTCTTTCTCTTTCTTTTTCTTTTCTTTCTTTCTTTCTTTCTTTCTTTCTTTCTTTCTTTCTTTCTTTCTTTCCTTGTCCTCTTTCTCTCTTCCTTCCTTCATTTCTCTTTCTTTTTCTTCTGTCTTTCTTTTTTCTTTCCTTTTCTTCCTTTCTTTCTTCTTTCTTTCTTCCTTTCTTTCTTTCTTTCTTTCTTTTACTTTCATTCTTTATCCCTTATTTTTTTTTGAAGGCTTTTGTCATAGACAAGGGAAAGTGAGAAATCATTCCCCAGAAGGATAGCAACTTCCAATCCCTTCTTCCCCATTCTCCTCTCAGGATCTTGGCAAGGCTACACATGGGCCCAGCATGATATTCAAGCCACCAGGTTTGGGACTCGAACCATGTTCAGTCAAGTGAGACTCTAAAACCTTAACCACCACACCATCTCCTGGCCCCAGGAATTCATCTGATGTTAAGGCTGAGTAATATTTCACTCTATGGCTAGGTTATATCTTGTTTATTCACTTGTAACTGGATGGATGGACATTTGGAGTGTTTTCTCTTTGGCTACCATGACTAGTGTCCCGCTGTGAATATGTGTGCACAAGATTTTCTTAACCCACAGGTACACCAATTCTTTCAGGTACATACCTAAGAGTGCTCATGCTATGTTTAACCTTTGAGAAATGCTAAACCCATTTTTGCTGTTGTTGTTTCATTTTTAGGGCATGTATCAGAGACAGACAAAAGAGAATGAGAGAGAGAAAGAAAGTCTACTGAGGATGGCCACACAACAATCCATTCTCGAAATATAAAAAGCAACCAGGCCAAACTCCCAGGGAATGAAAGACAAGCTTCTCAGAATTGGACCAGGGGAGTCTAACCGCATAGAGAGCTCTTACTTCCACCGTTGGTGGGACGTCCAGGTTGGGGTTGATTCCACTGACCCAGGGAAACAACCACAGTGCATGGTTAAGGGTGAAATATTCCCTTCCCTTCAGAGCACCCAGCGAAAATGCATGCATCAACTATTGGTTTCACATTTCATCCGTCACTCAACAAAAAAAGTCATGAATATCTTCATGAAAAAATACGAAAGGAAAATGTCAACGTGATAAAAATGTAAGGATTTGAACACTGATTCTATTTTGGGTTCAGAAATAAAAGAAGAGACGGTGCCCTTCGAATCTGTGCAGCAGGTGGCATGGTCGTGAAGGTGCTGGACTCCCACGTGGGTGACCACGGTTCAGTGCCTGAGCTAGCCACTCGCTGTCTCACTTTCCCTCGCTCTCTCTGTCTCTCTCTGGTGAACCACATTCTCTGTAGAAAATGTAAAAATAATAATAATCTTCATAAATTAGTAAAATTAGATAAATACTTCTTTAAAAAAAAACCTATGCTGACCAATCTACCCACGAGGTAGCCAATGTTTTGGGAGTGCTGGAGACTCATACGATGAAGGAAGTTTCTTAAATGATGCCTTTTCTCACCTTCTTTTATTTAGCCACTTATTCATTCAACGAATATCTATGAAATGCTCACCGGGGCCAGAGAGTGTACGCATGAAAACATCCGGGCAAGCAATTGCCATGTTGCAAGGTCAGCATTCCTGCAAGTCAATGTCAGGTAGGGCGTGCTCAGGGTGCAGACCATGTGGGTTCTGTGACAGTGATTCTGGGCATGTGGCACAGGTGGACAGAGGTCGGCGTAATGAGTGTCCAGAAAGATGGACGAACTGAAAAGGCAGAGGTCTTCTTGGAATATGGTCACTTACCAGGGTTGTTGAGGGCATGAGTCAAGCCAAAGTCTCCTTGACCTTTCGGGAGGAAGCAGGGCATATGTCACGTTGTCATGGAAACCTCAGGGTCCCGTGGTTCCCATCTCACGCCGTCTCCCTGTCTTCCAAGCAGGGGACCCTCTGGGCTCAGGGATCGTGGACCAGGTGGCAGGTCCAAAGTCCCCCAGAATCACTGTTTCTCCTTCTCGTCCCCCCAAGTGTCTCCCCAGGCAGGTCCCAAACTAATCTCTTCTCTTTCACAGAGCACAAGTGTCCCTTAGGGAACAGACTGCGTAAGAGAGATGCCATCACCATCTTCCGGAGAAGGAAGACAGGTCCTTCTGTTGTTTTTTGTTTGTCTGTTTAAAGCTTTTTGCCATAGGGTGCATGCATTCATCACTGAGAGTCCTAAAAAGACAGTGAGATGGAAAGGAAGAAATCACCCCCTGGGGGGATGGCCACACCACAATCGCTTCTCCTCCACTCTCCTCTCAGAATTTTGGGCACGTACATGCATACTCTTGGTGTGAGTTTCAAGTCTCCAGGTCTTGAAATAACCCCTATGCCAGTTATGGCCCTCCACTCACAACCTTTTTCTTTGCTCTAAGGACATTCCTTTCTTTCTTCCATGAGTGAGAATAATGAGAGAAAGAGAGAGAGAGAGACAGGGACACCATGAGCCTTGGGATCAGCCTCTCAGAGCAGGCTTTATCACTGTGCCGCTGTCTGGGTATCTACAAACACTCTTTTTAAATTATTTCGGAGAGATTTTTGCTATAGGGTGCACTGGAGTGAGACAGAGAGACAGAAAGCGAGAAATCACCCCCCATGGGAGATGGCCATCCCACAATCCTTTCTCCGCCATTCTCTTCCCAGATCTTGGGCATGCGTGCATGCCTGGTGTGTTTCAAGCCACTGGGTCCAGGATTCAAACAGCGGTTGGCCATGTGGGAGCCCAGAAACGTAACCACTACGCCATCTGTTGGCCCCTACAAGCACTCTTGAATAGAGGCCTTGGCTCATACTGCCGTTAGCTCTAGGATGACGGGCTTCTCTGAAGGTCAGGAGCCACAACCTAACGGCTTTTCACTCCTGGGCCTCGAGTTCCCCGCCCGACTTCCCTACCAGCCGTTCAAGCACATCCCAGAGCGGGCCCTTCTCCCAGCACCCAAAGGCTCAAAAATATTATTCACAGAACCAGCGGATGGCATAATGGTTAGCTCGCTGGATTCCCATGTATTTGACCATGGTTCAAGTCCTGGATCTGGCACATTAAAACTCACTCCCAGCACATGTGTATATGTGCCCAAAATTCCAAGAACAGAGTGGAGGAGAAGAGATTGTGCCATGGCCATCCCCCCAGAGGGTGATTTCTCACTTTCTGTCTCTCTCTCTCTCTGTCTGTCTCCCTGGTGAACACGTGCACCATATAGCAAAAATCTCTCTCTCTTGCTGAGAATAATGGAAAGACATCTGGAAAGAACCTGAGGATGTCTGTCAGCTTTTTTTCCCCAACAGGATGTGAAAAAGCACTCGTGGGTAAAATGTGAGCTGGTACAGGGACAAACCATTCATGGGCAAGGGCTGCTTTCAGAGGGCAATGAGAATGTTCTGGAATTAGGTGGAAGAAATGGTTGCAGAACCCTGAACTTAATTTTACAAAAGAGAAGTAGAAGAAGGAGAAGAAGAAGGAGGAGAAGAAGGAGGAGGAGGAGGAGGAGGAGGAGGAGAAGAAGAAGAGAAGAAACACTGAATTGTTCACTTTAAAATGGTTACATGTGGGGGGAGGGATCCAGCCAATGATGCACTGGTTACATCGCTGGATTCCCACGCAGTAGACCAGTAGACCTCGGTTCTAGTCCTAGACCCGGTGGCTTAAACTCATGCCAGGCACATGTGTGTGCATGGCCAAAATCCCGAGAGGAGAATGGAGGAGAAGGGATTGCGGCTTGGCCCATCTCCCCAGGGTATGATTTCTTGCATTCTCTCTGTCTCTCCAGCGAGCGCATGTACCCTATAGCAAAAACAAAACAAACAAAAATCTCTCTTTAAAAAAAAATAGTTACAGGGGCCAGCAGGTGACATGAGGTGAAGCTGGCTGGATCCCACACAGCCGACTAACTGGATCGAGTGCCAGACCCAGCACCTTGAAAACATGCTGAGCACGTGTGCACGTGTGCCCTAAATCCCAAGAGGAGAAGAGAGGAGAAGAGATTGCAGCATGGCCATCCCCTGGGGGTGATTTCTCACTTTGGCTCTGAGAAAGTCAGCCACGTGGGAGTCCAGCGAGGTAATCACTATGCCACCTGCTGAACTCTTTGGTCACTGTCTTCTGAGCCATTCAGTAGGCGGGAAGCAGCCTCAGTCCCTGGACTCCTGCATCTCCGTCCCAGGGTTGCTAAAGAGGTGCCCACACCCTCCCTCCCTCCGGTCTGGGTTCACAGATTCCCCACAGCCACGTGTCACGGCACTGCACGCACCTCAGGAGCTGGAATTCCAAATTCTCAGATGGCCAACGACAGTCACCATGTTAGACCTCGCTCATCCAAGCCAGTCCAGGATCCCCTAAGCAATGGCTCTGCCATCTCCTCTGATGAGGGCGCCCTGCCCCTCCCGGCCATCGTCCCAGATCTCCCACAGCCTGTGCTGTCTCTCCTCCCGCCCTCCCTGAAAGGCTCTTGCCCAATACGGGTAGGTGGAACCTGGCTGTTATCAGGACGGAGATGCACTTCTGCAGATAGGATCCCGCCCAGAGCTGGGGAGGCAGGCGGCCAGGGCCAGCTCCAGTCGCTCTGGAAATCACCAGGACGGCTTCCTTCCCCATCCTAAGTCATCCTGTGCCCTGCTCCTTGCACACGGGCGTCTGCAGCTTTGCTGGCTCCAGATAACCTCCGAGGGGTGGCAGGAAGACAGGAGAGGGCGCAGAGGAAGTGAACCTGTCGGTTTGAGGCTTTGCAGGGTTTCAGGGTTCACTGCACACAGCACTTGCTGTCAGCGTGACTCACACCCACAGCAGGGTGCTGGGCTCACCTAGAACTCCTTACATAACCCGGGAGGACTCCAGCCAGCTCGGAGACAGCCCCTCCTCCTGTGTGCCCAGACACGCTCTCCCCACCGGAATCAGGGCACACGTGTGGCAAGGGTTTCCATGTGCTTTAAGCAACTGGCCCGGGTGGGAGAGGACCCGGTATAGGATGGAAACTCTTGGGGCTCCATCTCAGGGGTGGCTTGTTCACAGGTAATTGCTTTCGCCGGCGTCTTTCGCCGGCGTCTTTCCCCACCCCAGTGAGTGGTGCAGTAAGAGCTCCCCTGTGGAAGTCAGTGCTGATCGCTAGAGGTCCCTGGCCACCTGGCAGAGCCATTCCGCAGGACGGGAGAGAGAAGCACAGCCGTGTCCAGCCCTCCAGTTCCCCATGGCTTATTTACTTCCATCTAAAGGGTGAAACCAGCCCCAGGGGGGCTCTGAGAAAACAGGGAAATAAAAAGAAAAACCCAAAGATGGTGTGAGGCTCTGACACCAGCTCCTACAGTTACAGTAGAACTTCCACACCTCCAGATTGGATTCAAGGCTACTGCATACCTCTGGGGACAGCAGCCAGCCCGGTAATGCAGACAGAATCTCCTAACCCATGTTTCAGACCCACGCCCTTTTATCCGTGTCCACTAGAGAGACGTCTCCCTTTAAGGAGACTGTTTTCCATCGCTTCCTTTAGGATTTCACTGGTCTCCTCCGAAGTGTGGCTGAATGTAAAGCGATCTTGCGGGGTTAGCTGCGGCAGGCTAAGCCACTCCTTGAGGCTTAAATCTACACCACCTTCTTCTCCTTGAAGATCCCTCTGAGGACACCACCATGGGAGTGGTGTGGCTCACACGGGGACCCCACGGGAACACATATGGACCCCCTTCAGGCACACGGTGAGGATGTCCTTTGATTCGGGTTCAACAGCTTTTAAAACTATGTGCACAGAAAGTACAGGAAAATGGCTCTTCCCAAGGACAGTGCGGCTCATGCAATAGAGAGAATAAATAAAACTACCAGGAGTTTAGGCTTAAGTAGAAAGTACACAGGAGGAAGCATGCCCAGACAGGGAATTTGTTCCGGGCAGGTTTTTAAAAAAATTTTTTTTTGTTTGTTTTTTCTGGAGAGGTTTTTGCTATAGGGCGCGTGCGCTTGCCAGACAGACAGAGAGAGACAGAGAGATAGAAAGCGAAAAATCACCCCCCAGGGGGGATGGCCACGCCACAATCCCTTCTCCTCCATTCTCCTCTCGGGATCTTGGGCACGCACGCACACGCGCCCGGCGTGAGTTTAAGCCGCCGGGTCCGGGACTCGAACCGCGGTCGACTACGTGGGAATCCAGCGACATAGCCATTACGCTAACTGCTGGTCCCATCTTTAAAATTTTTTTAAAGAGAGATTTTAGATAGTGTGTGTCCACCTGCCAGAGAGACAGAAAGCGAGAAATTACTCCCAGAGGGCTGGCATGTCTGCCATAATCCCTTCTCCTCCATTCTCCTCCCAAAATCTTGGACAGGTATACACATGTGCATTCTATGGAGACCCACCTACAATTCCATGGAGACACACCTACAGTCACGGAACTGCACTAGACCCACCCTTAATCCAACCCTGAATAGAATCTATGTTCCCTATTGTTAGAAACTTTATGAGCTGATAATTGAAACACGTAGCCCTTCTCCCTTTACTTGCATGTATCACATTTTCAATAAAAACGCACGATGATTCCTAGCAGTTGTCACTCCCCAGAGAGCAATCTCTGGGGGGGTGTCCGGCATAGGACGTGCATGAAAAGGCACCGGGGCCTCTGTCTTCTGTTCACCTGCACCGCCTCCGTCGAGATAACCCACCCACGCCGAGGCTGGTCCCCGGCACATCTTAATCTTTTTTTTCAAAGGGACTTCCACATGGCCAATTGCAGTTCAAGTCTTAGACCTGGTGGCTTCAAAATTACACCAGGCACATGTGCAAGCATGCCCAAGATTCTGGTAGGAAGACACAGAAGGGATTGGGGCATGGCCATCACCTCCAGGGGTGATTTCTCACTTTCCCTCCCACTGTCTCTGTCTCTCTCTTTGGTGAGAGCACACTCCCTAAAGCTAATAAAAAAACCCTCTTATGAAAAAAAAGAGAGAGACAGGGAGAGACAGCTGGATTCTCACCCTCCACACCTCAACGTGAATATCCAGCACTTTGTAACTTCTGTCCTCCCCAGGGGTTGCAGACCGTGAAGCTGAGCAGTTAGCCCTCAGGCTCACAGATCCACTGTGGCCTCAGCCTCCAGGTGGTGAATGGATTTATGGCCGTCAAGCCTCACCTAAGAAGGTCGACCAGTTGTCCCTACTCTTGACTCCTCAGTGACCTTGTTCTTGAGTTGCCCATGGAAGCGCCAGGACACAGTGTCTGCAGAAGTGTTTTGTCATCAAGAAGAAAGAACAGCTGGCTCTTCCCAACCTTCTCAGATGACATAGATACGTAGATTCCTTGATACATGGGTGACCCC
This sequence comes from Tupaia tana, assembly GCA_026018925.1. NCBI lineage: Eukaryota > Metazoa > Chordata > Mammalia > Scandentia > Tupaiidae > Tupaia > Tupaia tana. Next base: position 12,338,913 of record JAKSZU010000031.1, on the reverse strand, counting down.
AAAGTATGACTGTGGGTGGGTTCAAGACATGATGTTTCTCATTGAGCCTAAGAGGATGATCAGGTTTGAGATCTGTAGCCCTCACTTTGCTCAACAAGAACTCACATGAGTTTTCTAAGGTCTCCCTAAAAAATAGCCACTTACTGGGGCTGGCAGTTAGCATGGTGGTTGAGGTGCTAGACTCCCACATGGCTTACTGTGGTTCGAGCCTGGACTTAGCAGCTTGAAATTCACACCAGGTGAGTATGGGCACAAGCTTAAAATTCCAAGAGGAGAGTGGAAAAGAAGGGATTGTGGTGTGTCCATCCCCCCTGGGGGGGTGATTTCTCAGTTTCTCTCTCATAGTCTTTCTCTGGTGAGTGCATGTGCCCTATGACAAACACCTTAAAAAATAATAATAACTTACAAAAAAACCATATACTAAGGGTTTGCATGACAGGAATTTATCCTCTCCTCAGTCTTAGCAGCTGGAGTCCGAGGTCTAGAGGAGGCAGGGCCGGCTCCTTCTGAGTCCCTCTCCTAGGCGTGGACACATCTTCTCCCGATGTCCTCACATGGCCGTGCTTCTGTGTGTCCGTGTCCTCATCTCTTCTCATAGGGACCCCAGTCCTGTTAGATCAGGGCCCACCCCTGTGACCTCATTTTAACTTAACCCCTCCTTTAAAGGCTCTGTCTCCAAATAGTCACTTTATGATGTGAGGCTTCAACAAGGATGTTTTCTTTTTCTTTTTCTTTTTTGAGGGGGAAGGACACAATTTAACCAAAACAGATATACACCCATGAGAGATGCAGTATCAAAAATCATGGTGGCACTGGCCATCCTGGTGGAGTACAGAGGTCTCAGGTTTGGAAATCTGGGGGAACCAGGCCCCATTGCAGTTACATCAGTTCCCCAGCTCATGTTCTCAGAGACACCCTTCTCCCTTCTCTCTGACTCCCCCTCTTGTGTCTATAGACCTGAGATGGTCATAAACCTGGTGGAGACCAAAAACTGCCAGGAGAGAATGCCACATCTTTTCAATCTATTCATCTGTTCTCAGACATTTGGGTCGGTTCCATGTCTTAGCAACTGTGAATAATGCTGCAGTAAACGTGGATGTGCAAGTGTTTTCCAGAAGCATGCCCAGGATTTTTGGGGTCTGAGAGTCACTGAGGCAGTAGCCCTGGGGTGACGACACAAGTTTTGTGTGGACCTAGCATTCTCCGGTGGACCTTTTGTCAGATGCCTCTACCAAAGAGCCTGTTTACTTTCATCCAACTGCCAGTGCAACATCCTGAAAGACCTCTGGGTCTGGAGGCATTTTCTGCATCCTGTTTGAGTCACTCTCTCCCTGCGGTTCTTGGGAACTGCATTTGGCCATGTGGGAGTCCAGGGCTTTAACCACCTGCTGGCCCCTGGAATATGTTTGGGGTCTTATGATGATCTTGTGCTGCCTCCCAGCTAGTGATATTGAGAATGGGGAGGGAGGATATCCATGCATTTAATTAACTACTCAAAATGCAGATGATCCTCAACCACCGCACGCCTACCTTACTGACACAAAAGCACCTGGACCCAGGCTCATTCTCTTCCTTCCTCTACTGTCCTCCTGAGTATTAGAGCCTGCCTGGAGAAGGACCATTGAGATTTGGGTAATGGAGGCTCAGTATACAGTGGGATGTGTACAGAGAGACATGAGAGAGCAGCAAATGTGACTCGCATGACATCCTGCTGTGCTATAAACCTTGCAGATTGCAAATCCCTTCTTTGTAAAATAGATCATCGGTTATAGCTCAGAGCACAGAGCCCTCTGCCTGGATTTAAGTCCTTCTCCCTTTGAACAGCAGTGTGGTCGTGGGCAAATGATTGAGCCTCCCAGTGCCTGAGTTTTCCCATCTGTAAAAGAATATCAAACACAGTACCTTCATGGGCTGAGTAAGGATTGCAGTCTTTAGGAAGCAATACTATCATTAAAATAATGTAGAGGGTCCAGCAGGTGGTGGTTAAGGTGCTGGATTCTCAGGTGGTCGACCATGGCTCAAGTCCCAGACCTGATGGCTTGAAACCCATACCAAGTGCACATGCATGCTTGCCCAAGATCTTGTAAAGAGAATGGAGGAGAAAGTATTGCATCATGGACATCCCCCCCGTGAGAGATGATTTCTCACTTTTTGTCTCTCTGTTTCTCTCTGTCTCTGGTGAGTGCATGTATCCTATAGCAAAAATCTCCAAAATAAATGGAAGAAGAGAGAAAAAGAAAGGGATGGAATACACTGCACATTGCAGAAGTTGGTCTGCCAGAAGAACTGTGGTTGAACTTTGGCTGTCCTGCAAGGAGTATAAATTCTCAAAAGCACTTTTCTAGGGAGCTCGGTTGCTATCGAACACCTCTGCATGTACAACTTCAGCTCTCGTATCGATATTGGGTCAGTATCTCCCTACAAATGCATTTTTGGGGGTCCATGTACTGTGCAAAATCCAAGCACAACACCAAGGAGCAGAAAGATGGAGCTGAAGACTGAGCTCTCTACGCCAGGATCTATCCCTGAATACTGTATGCCCACAAACCACCAGCTCCTCCTTACAACTGTCCTTAGACAAGATAAGCAGGAAAGGCCATCACAGAAGTCTCTGAATAAAATATTTTCATTCCTAAGAATCAACACATCTCAACTTGTTTCAGATGACTACTTCATTCTCAGGAATCGCAATGTTAAACCACACCCCCAGAAAAACAAAAAGTAATTGATGGTCAAATCCCACACTTAAGAGGATCATTATCATTTCTTAACTAGGACTTCCAAAGAACCAAAAAAAGGAAATGAACAAAGAAAAACAACCCATTCTTGGCATCTGAGAGAGACAGAACACAAGTTAATGTCAAAGTTCATGAACAGTTCAGATGATTCTTTTTTTTAAATAATTATTTTATTTAACTTTATTTATCTATTTATTTATAATTTGGCCAGACAGTGACTGAGGGAGAGAGAGAGAGAGAGAGAGAGAGAGAGAGAGAAAGTGAGAAAGCAAGCCACCAGGTCTGGGACTTGACCCTGAACAGCCATGTGGGAGTCCAGTGACCTTAATCACCACACAACGTACAACCCCCAACAATTCAGATTATTCTAATTTGCAAAAATTAATGTTAGTATGTATGAAAAGGTTTAATTTGTTTGTTTGTTTGCATCTATGATACCACCCTTTGGACAAATCCAATCTTTGGTAAGCTCTCCCCAGGATGAAGTTATGTTCCCACTCTATTTTAACATACAAAAATAGGCAGAACTGGTATTTTACATGAGAAACACATGACTTACATTTCCCATCCACCCAGTGGTGCATAAACCATCCCATATAGTAAGGCACTTTTTAAATGCACGAGACATACATGGGCCAGAAGCAGAGAACACAGTTACTATCTAAATGCTCTTAGCTCACATCCTTGTTTTTCCAGATCTAAATCCCAGACCCAAAATTGGCACCTCTTCCCACTTTCTCCCTCCTATCCATCTCTCTTTGTCTCACAGCTCACCCTCAAAGCCCAACGCTTCTTACCTTGAGCATGTATCAGAAAACACAGGAGCATGGACAAGGAGAGACTCCACCAGGGCTCCATTGTTCTCTTCAGGACAATGAAACAATCCTCAGTGGACACCCCAGCCAAAAGGGTTGCGAGATGTGGGCACCTGCCGTCCACCTGTTGACTTCCTGTGTCCCAACTTGGAGGCAATGTCTTTAAGTGGAAAATGTGAACTCGACTGGCATCGCTTTGCCAAAAGCAAATGGCTTGGGAGTTTAGATTCCAGACTTCACAACCAGGAAGTCATGGATAAGTGCACACTTGCTCCAGAGCTGCCTTGACCTGTCCCAGCCAATGCACACCCATGAGGAGGATGAGGAAACCAGGGTGGTTAGCAAGCACCAGTGAGAGTCCTGGACTGTGGAGGGAGGCTGGCACACCTGCTCAGTAGTTCTGCTCCATGGGCGTGGGAGACCCAGCAGGTTCAAAGGCACCAGCTCAGAACTCGGGAAGACACTGCTCACCAGGGTCCTTACCAAGAGCTGTCTGCAGGTGACGATGGTTCAGTGATAGCCAATGATGAGTGAATGCAAAGATAACTACATGGACCTCAGGGGCAGTCTTTGCTTTTGTAACTAACCACCTCCATTGGCTTTGAAGGGGTCATCTTGGTTCTTAGGTCTTAGCTGTTATTGGGAGTAGACAGGGAAAGTGAGAAAGCAAGCCTCAGCATTTCAGTTGAGAACAATTCCTTCGAGGAACTAAGACTAATGAAAATTTTCTGCTGAGACTTCATGCTCCAGACCCCATTCTCAAGTGGAGAGGCAAAAGCACAGACCCTCAGAGAGGCTTCCTATATTTGATCTGGGAAAAATTGCTTTAATTGGTTTTTGTTTTTTTGCTTTTTTTAAAAAAGGTAATTTTTTAAAAAATTGTTTTTTATTTTCTTCTTTTCTTTGTTTTCTTTTCCTTTTTCTTTTATGTTCACCACTTTGCTGCCCAGCCTCCATGCACTGAGTATCTAGACAGGTCTAAGTGAACAGTAGCCAAACATCTGAATGGTATTAGGGTCAGACTATTCTTCAGTCCCACTGATTCTGCTGCACAAAGGGAGAAAAACAGTACTGCAAAGAGATTGCAGATCACTTCCTCCTGCACACCTCTGAATACTCAGATTAAAATTCAAGAAATTAGGAAGAAAGGTATAACCCATCAGATGACTAGAAATCACTGCAGAGGCACAAGAAATATGAGAAACCAAGAAAATACCTCTCCCCCAAGGGAAAAGAACAACTCTTCTTCATCCACTGACAGTACAATGGAACTCATGGAATGTTTGATAAAGAATTTAGAATATTCATAATGACACAGCTAAGAGAAGAGAGACAATGAACTTCAGAAGATGCAGGAGAAAAGAGCCAATGAGTTCCAGGAGGTGAGGAAGTTCTTGCAGTATAAGAGGAAATACACACCATAAAAAAAAGAATCAAATGAAACTGTTAGAGGTGAAGTCTGATATAGTAAATCAAACCTCCCTTGAAAATATTAAAAGCAGATTAGATCATATAGAAGATAGACTCTCAGACGTAGAAGACAGAATCTCTGCCCTGGAAAAATTCACCATGAAGACTGAGAAAATAGCACAAAAGAATGAGAATAATATATGAGAAATACTAGATACCATCAAACATCCAAACATCTGGATAATCAGTATCCCAGAAGGTGAAAAGACTAATAAGGACATTGATAATTTATATTACGAAATCCTGGAAGAAAATTTTCCAAACCTAGAATGGTACTCAAAGATCCAATCCCAAGAAATACAAAGGACCCCCAAATAGAATCAACCCAAGAAGATCTTCTCCAAGATACATTATAGCCAGATTGACCAAGACCACAGACAGAGACAAAATACTAAAAGTGGCAAGAGATAAATGTCAAGTTACCTTAACAGGGTATCCCATCAGATATCAGCAGACCTCTCATTGGAAACAATGCGAGAAAGGAAAGAATGGGAAAATACATTCAAAACTTTAAGTGAAAAACAATTTCAGCCAAGAATACTATACCCCATAAGATTATCCTACATGTGGAAAGAAAAGACAAAAGTATTCTCAAATAAACAAAACGTGAAAGAATTTACCAACACCAGACCTGCTCTCTCAGAAGTTCTGAAGGGAGTTCTGTATCAGGAAAACTAAATACAGACACACAGAAATAAGAGTTCAAAAACAACTAAGAAAATGGCCAGCTTCAGGGTAGGGATAAGTCTGGAGTTGAATATTAACTTCCAGAATTTAAAAGGGAAGACTGGATCACAAAAGAAGAGAGATTAAGTACATGAGACTGAACTGGTGAAACAGAATTTTATGACTTTTGACTAAAACATTACTGATTTTCTTTTATGTTTTGATTTTCCAGATTTAAGGATTTTTTTCTTCTCTTGAGCTGTCAATAGGTTCATGCACCTACTATTTGAACAGAATCCTAACCTGTTTCCTGTATTTAAGTCTTAAGCAAATTTCTCTTAACATTTTTTTATTTTGATTTATTAAAGCTAAAACTTCTTTTCTTGAAATTAAACAATATATTTAAAAATACCTATTTAATGACCATAGTATGCTATATAGCATCAGCTAGCTGCTACTTTATAGTATGTTCCTTCTACTCATTGAATTTGATGTCTAAAGTGAGACATCTTTGCAGATATATATATATATATATATATATATATATATATATATATTATATATATTATATTATGTATATAGTTGAAATTGCTATTTAAAGTATTTAGATTAATTAAGATTTTTGTGAATCAATTAAATGTGGGGGAAAAAGGGAATAGAAAGCAACTGTAGATACTAGAGACAGTGTGAGAGGAGGGTGGGAAATGGCAGAGGGGGAGAAATAGAGAATTAAAATATATACATATATGTATTTTATATATATAAAACAAGAAATGGAAAATTATTTGTTGATGATAACATTTACAGTATATTCTGGATGGGTAATTGCATTTTGTATGCTGTGATGATGTTCAGTGAATAAATGTAAAACAAATAAATTTTAAAAACAGAAAGAAACAAAGAGAGAGAAAGCAAGCCTCTGGGTCTGGGACTCAAACTGTGGTCCGTCATGTGAGAATCTAGTGACGTAACCACCATACCATCTGCTGGCCCCCATCCCTGCTTTATTATTAATTTTCTAGAGTTTCATGCACTTGCTGGAGAGAGACAGAAAGAGAGAGGGGGAAAGTGAGAAAGCAGGGGTCGTCTCCCTCTTTCCATTGGGAAATCCATTCCTATTTTCAGGGGACCCTATATATTCTGTTCCTTTGATCTTATAACCAACACGGCTGCTAAGTGACCAGTAGATGGACAGTGTATTCCACAAGGATTTGCAGGAAAAAAAGGGTGATTGATGTTCAGCAGGAACAGTGAGATTTTCATCATTCTACTCAGAACAGTGTGCAATTTGGAACTTATAAATTATCTGGTTCTGGAAGTTTCCCTGTCCTATTTTTGAGCTGTGGTTGATCTCAAATAACTGAAACCATGGACAGTGAAATCACAGATAAACGGGGACTCCTGTACCTAAAATAGTATGAGTCATAAAACAAATCTTCAGGGCTCCATCTGGTGGTGTAATGTTAAGGTGCAGAACTTCCATGTGGTTGACCATGGTTTGAACTCCAGACCTGGCAACCTGAAACTTATACCAGGAGCATGTCCGTGTGTCCCCAAAATCCTGAGAGGAGAATGGAGGAAAAGGGATTGTGGCGTGGCCATCCTCCCGGGGAGTGATTTCTCATTTTCTCGCTCTCCATATCTCTGGTGAGCACACATGCCCTATAGCAAAAAACTCTCTACTATAAAAAATAAATAAATAAATAAATCCCTCAGAGCACTCCTCTATAGATCTCGTGAGGTTTGAAAAATGGCAAAGAATGGAAATATGATTTAAATGCAGGCATCTGAGTCAAAGGCTTGTGTCTTCAGAGTCAGCAGGTGGCATGATGGTTAAGGTGCTGGACTCCCTTATGGCTGACTGCACTTTGGGTCCCAGACCTGGTTGCTTCCTTTCTCACTTTTTCTCCCTCTGTCACTCTCTGTCTCTTTTTGGTGAGTGCATGTATGCTATACCACACTTAAACATAGAAATAAATTAATTAATGTATTAAGTAAATAATTTTTTTATAAAAGCTAAAAATAAAAAACGAGGATTGTGTTTTTAACCAGGCTGTCCTGCTGGAGACTAGCTGAAAGTAGACACTAGATAGTAGACACACACCATGAATTCTTAATAAATAGCTAGATACACAGGATGGATAAACAGAGAGATAGGATAGATGGATAATAGATAGATATATACATAGATAGGATGGATAGATAGACAGGCAGATAGATGGATAATAGATAGATATATGCATAGATAGGATGGATAGACAGACAGGTGAATAGATGGATAATAGATAAATATATACGTAGACAGATGGATTGATAGACAGGTGGATAGTTGGATAATAGATATATACATAAGTAGGATGGATAGATAGACATGTGGATAGATGGATAACAGATAAATATTTGCATAGATAGGATGGATGGATAGTATAGACGGTTAATAGATATGTAGATGGGATGGATAGATGATAGATAGATGATAGAGATAGATAGGTAGGTAGATAGATAGATAGATAGATAGATAGATAGATAGAAAGATAGATAGATAGATAATAGATAGATAGATGATAGATAGATAGATAGATAGATAGATATAAAATAGATGCATAAGAGATACTTGGATATGTAGATAGAATGGTTGGACAATAGCTAGATACATAGTTAGGATGGACAGATAGATGGATAGGTAGCATGGATTGATAATAAAGAGATAGATACACAAATAGTATGGATGGATGGATAGATAGACAGATAGATAGATAGGCTAGATGGATAGTAGCTGGATACACAGATAGGATGGATAGACAGATGATAGGATGGATAGATGGATACATAGCATAGATGGATAGCAGATAGCTAAATGCAGAGATAGGATGGATAGACAGATGATAGATAGGATGGATAGATGGATTCATAGCATAGATGGATAGCAGATAGCTAAATGCAGAGATAGGATGGCTAGACAGATGATAGATAGGATGGATAGATGGATACATAGCATGGATGGATAGTAGATAGCTAAATGCAGAGATAGGATGGATAGACAGATGATAGATAGGATGGATAGATGGATACATAGCATAGATGGATAGCAGATAGCTAAATGCAGAGATAGGATGGATAGACAGATGATAGATAGGATGGATAGATGGGTACATAGCATAGATGGATAGCAGATAGCTAAATGCAGAGATAGGATGGATAGACAGATGATAGATAGGATGGATAGATGGGTACATAGCATAGATGGATAGCAGATAGCTAAATGCAGAGATAGGATGGATAGACAGATGATAGATAGGATGGATAGATGGATACATAGCATAGATGGATAGCAGATAGCTAAATGCAGAGATAGGATGGATAGACAGATGATAGATAGGATGGATAGATGGATACATAGCATAGATGGATAGCAGATAGCTAAATGCAGGGATAGGATAGATAGACAGATGATAGATAGGATGGATAGATGGATACATAGCAGGGATGGATAGTAGATAGCTAAATGCAGGGATAGGATGGATAGACAGAGAGGATGGATAGATGGATACATAGCATGGATGGATAGCAGATAGCTAAATGCAGAGATAGGATGGATAGACAGATGATAGATAGGATGGATAGATGGGTACATAGCATAGATGGATAGTAGATAGCTAAATGCAGAGATAGGATGGATAGACAGATGATAGATAGGATGGATAGATGGATACATAGCATGGATGGATAGCAGATAGCTAAATGCAGGGATAGGATAGATAGACAGATGATAGATAGGATGGATAGATGGATACATAGCATAGATGGATAGCAGATAGCTAAATGCAGAGATAGGATGGATAGACAGATGATAGATAGGATGGATAGATGGGTACATAGCATAGATGGATAGCAGATAGCTAAATGCAGGGATAGGATAGATAGACAGATGATAGATAGGATGGATAGATGGATACATAGCATAGATGGATAGCAGATAGCTAAATGCAGAGATAGGATGGATAGACAGATGATAGATAGGATGGATAGATGGATACATAGCATAGATGGATAGCAGATAGCTAAATGCAGGGATAGGATAGATAGACAGATGATAGATAGGATGGATAGATGGATACATAGCATAGATGGATAGCAGATAGCTAAATGCAGGGATAGGATGGATAGACAGAGAGGATGGATAGATGGATACATAGCATGGATAGATAGTAGATAGCTAAATGCAGGGATAGGATGGATAGACAGATGATAGATAGGATGGATAGATGGATACATAGCATGGATGGGTAGTAGATAGCTAAATCCAGAGATAGGATGGATAGACAGATGATAGATAGGATGGATAGATGGATACATAGCATGGATGGATAGTAGATAGCTAAATGCAGGGATAGGATAGATAGACAGATGATAGATAGGATGGATAGATGGATACATAGCATGGATGGATAGCAGATAGCTAAATGCAGGGATAGGATGGATAGACAGATGATAGATAGGATGGATAGATGGATACATAGCATAGATGGATAGCAGATAGCTAAATGCAGAGATAGGATGGATAGACAGATGATAGATAGGATGGATAGATGGATACATAGCATAGATGGATAGCAGATAGCTAAATGCAGGGATAGGATAGATAGACAGATGATAGATAGGATGGATAGATGGATACATAGCAGGGATGGATAGTAGATAGCTAAATGCAGGGATAGGATGGATAGACAGAGAGGATGGATAGATGGATACATAGCATGGATGGATAGCAGATAGCTAAATGCAGAGATAGGATGGATAGACAGATGATAGATAGGATGGATAGATGGGTACATAGCATAGATGGATAGTAGATAGCTAAATGCAGAGATAGGATGGATAGACAGATGATAGATAGGATGGATAGATGGATACATAGCATGGATGGATAGCAGATAGCTAAATGCAGGGATAGGATAGATAGACAGATGATAGATAGGATGGATAGATGGATACATAGCATAGATGGATAGCAGATAGCTAAATGCAGAGATAGGATGGATAGACAGATGATAGATAGGATGGATAGATGGGTACATAGCATAGATGGATAGCAGATAGCTAAATGCAGGGATAGGATAGATAGACAGATGATAGATAGGATGGATAGATGGATACATAGCATAGATGGATAGCAGATAGCTAAATGCAGAGATAGGATGGATAGACAGATGATAGATAGGATGGATAGATGGATACATAGCATAGATGGATAGCAGATAGCTAAATGCAGGGATAGGATAGATAGACAGATGATAGATAGGATGGATAGATGGATACATAGCATGGATGGATAGTAGATAGCTAAATGCAGGGATAGGATGGATAGACAGAGAGGATGGATAGATGGATACATAGCATGGATAGATAGTAGATAGCTAAATGCAGGGATAGGATGGATAGACAGATGATAGATAGGATGGATAGATGGATACATAGCATGGATGGGTAGTAGATAGCTAAATCCAGAGATAGGATGGATAGACAGATGATAGATAGGATGGATAGATGGATACATAGCATGGATGGATAGTAGATAGCTAAATGCAGGGATAGGATAGATAGACAGATGATAGATAGGATGGATAGATGGATACATAGCATGGATGGATAGCAGATAGCTAAATGCAGGGATAGGATGGATAGACAGATGATAGATAGGATGGATAGATGGATACATAGCATAGATGGATAGCAGATAGCTAAATGCAGAGATAGGATAGATAGACAGATGATAGATAGGATGGATAGATGGATACATAGCATGGATGGATAGTAGATAGCTAAATGCAGAGATAGGATGGATAGACAGATGATAGATAGGATGGATAGATGGATACATAGCATGGATGGATAGCAGATAGCTAAATGCAGAGATAGGATGGATAGACAGATGATAGATAGGATGGATAGATGGATACATAGCATAGATGGATAGTAGATAGCTAAATGCAGAGATAGGATGGATAGACAGAGAGGATGGATAGTAGATCGATCAATACGTAGACAGGAAGAAAAGATGATTAGCATGGATGGATAACAGATGCATTGATAGATGGGTAGCATGGATGGATAATGGATTGATAGATATGTAGATAGGACGAGTAGATAGATAGATGATAGAATGGATGGGTAATAGATAGATAGATGATAGAGAGATAGATAATAGAGAGATATAGATAGGATGAATAGACAGATGGACAGATAGATAGGAGGGATGGTTGATTGAAGATATATAGACAGGATGGATGGATGATAGATAGATACACAGACACACAGGTAATGAAGGAGTTTGGAGGCAGGATGACTGGAAAGAGTCAGAAATGCATTTGGCAGAGACAAGAAGGGGTAGAGGAAGCAGAGACAGGGAGACGGATAAAAATTGCAGTTGTTTTAAGTTTCTTTTTTCATGACAGAGAGAGAGAGAGATTGTGAGCAGAGTCTCTACACATGGCGATCCGCTTCCTGCAGCCCTCCAGCCTCCTGGGGTCTTGGATGTCAGACATTTAAAAATAATGATAGGGACCAGCAGGTGATGTAATGGTTAAGGCACTGGATGCCCATATGGCCAACCATGGTTCAAATCCTGGACCTGGTGGCTTGGAAATCACGCCTGGCTTATGTGCGTGCATGCCCAGCATCCCGACAGGAGGATGGAGGAGGGATTGCAGCGTGGCTATCCCTGCAGTGAGGTGATTTCTCACTTTCCTTCTCTCTCTCTCTCTCTCTCTCTGTCCAGTCAGCATACTGGCCCTATGGAAAAAAATCTTAAAAATAACAATAACCATGTGTCAGCAAAGAAAAGATTTTAAACTCAGAACTCACGCAAAGATATCTACTAGTTTGACTGCAGAAAATATTACCGACACAGGTCCTGAGAATTAACTTGAAAACAAAGAATGCAAGAAATCATATGCAACATATACACACACGTATGAGGGCGTCTTCCAAACATTCGCAGAAAATGGGGTGTGTGAAGAAAAGTATGCATGGACCTCTATTATGTTCTTTTGTGCCAAAATAAACCCATGCGTTAATTCCATTTCTCCATAAACGTTTCAGACTTTCCTTTTAGGTCATGGCATGTGTGTTATAATGTATGTTACCACTGCAATCACATATCAGTGTTTCACATGTTGACACAACATATAAAGAAATGCAACTGGAACTCCTTGATACAGGAAGCAAAGAGTTTTCTGCACCGGCTATGGGTTGCCCTATCCATCACGTTTTTCTCTGCCTCATTATCGACAGAACTGGAATTTTCCTTCAGAATTTTTTGTTTGGTTGTTTAAGTTTTTGCTATAGGGCATATACACTCACTGCAGAGAGAGACAGAGAGCAGAAAGTGAGAAATCATCCCTTCCCGGGGGATGGCCACTCCATCATCCCTTCCCCTCCATTCTCCTCCCAGGACTTTGGATTATGCGCACACACACCTGGCGTGGTTTGCAAGCCGAGTCTGGAACTTGAACCATTTGTGACCATGTGGAGTCCAGTGCCTTAACCACCATATCACCTGCTGGTCCCACCTTCAGAATTTTGTACGCTTCCTTGTCTGATTATTTTTATTAGAAGTAAGGCACCCATCATGTCATGGAGGATGAGAAACTTTGACAGTGGCTTCTGGAAGGTCATCTTTATTTACTTCTTTAAATTGTGCTAGAGGTCATACGTATTCACCAGAGAGAGAGACAGAGACACAGAGATAGGCAGGAAACACCCCCAGTGGCATATGGTCACTGCACCATCCCTTCTCTATTTCTCCGTCTTGTCAGGATTCTGGACACGCAGACACATGGGTCCAGAGAGTTTTTCATCTGCTAGCCCAGGACTTGAGCCATGGTCGGCCATGTGGGATTCAGTTCCCTTAAACTCTAGGAAGTGGGGTGACCTGAAATATCTTCAGTGGGGTGAGAAGTCTGCCCTGGGGACCAGTAGATGGCAGAATGGCTACATCGCTGGACTCCCATGTAGTCGACTGTAGTTAGAGTTCCAGACCCGGTGGCTTAAAACTCATGCCGGATGCGTGTGCATAGTGCCCAAGATCCCGAGAGGAGAATGGAAGAGAAGGGATTGCAGCGTGGCCACACTTTCTGTCTCTCTGTCTCTCTCTCTCTGGTTAGTGCACATGCCCTATAGCAAAAATCTCTCTTAAAAAGGAAAAGAAAAGAAATCTGCCATAGTTCTGAGCCCTACGTCAGAGGGTGAATTTCAGGAAGCCCACACTGGTCTCCTGTGCAAGTTTTGAGCTTAGTAAGAAAATGAGTTTCAAAACCAGCCTCTGCTGTTTTCAAACCACGGGTTCTGGGACTTGAACTGCAGTGGACCATGTGGGAGTCCAGCACCTTCACCACTACGCCCATGTTGGCCGGGCTAAGTGTGTTTGATCAGTGTCAAGATGCCACCCTCAGCGTCTCTGCAATGATGCGGTGTGTCCTCACGGAAGCCAGGCTGCTGTTCATCTCCTCAGTCCCGTCACCGCAGCGTTCAGGGAGGGTGTTCTGCAGAGGGAGGTTTGCTCACCCCACACAGACGCTCATGGGTGGCACCCACTGACCAGCAGAGGGAGCCCGCCGGCAGGTTGGGAGGCTGAGCCAAACGAAAATCCTAAAGACACAAACTTGTCACAGTGTCTTCTGGGGACACGCAAATTCCGTGTTGGGGACAGGCCCCCGGAAAACTCCTGAGAAGTTCGGAAGTGGGTGGTCTACACACCAAACCTGGATGGAAAATTGGACTCATTCTCTCTTCTGCTCAGTATTTTAGAGACAGTCTCGCAGCAATATCCACAGCTGAGAAGGGCCAGCCCTGAAGGGGTCTCCAGACCCAAGAGCCAGGCCCCGGTGTGGAACCAGAGAGCCACGGCGGACAGACAGCCCCGTCCCCTGGGGTCTGGATGACGCCTCTGAGTTCCAGAGAAAGGCTGATGAGTGGGTGCTCCCGGCGTGTTCTCTGAGGGAGGAGGGTGTGCAAAGGTGTCACGTTCAATCCGAGCGCGTGTCCTGACTGATCTGTGATTAAAACGTCACTGAAAACAGAGCGAGAACAAGCTTCTCGGTCCGGCTAAATGCAAGCCCCGTGGTTATAATTTCCCAGTCCACGCCGTCAGGTAAAATTCTTGGCTGGAGGCCAGCAGGTAGTACAGTGGTTATGACCCTGAACTCCCACAGAGCCCACCGCAGTTCGAGTCCTGGACCTGGTGGCTCGAAACTCACGCCGAGCACGTATGCGTGTTGCTCAAAATCCTAAGAGGAGAATGGAGGGGGCTGATTTCTCATTTCCTGTCTCTCTCTCCAGCAAGCGTACAGGCCCTGGGACATGGTTCTCTCCAGGAAGCCTCACCGACCCCCAGCTACCTCAGTGTAGGGGTATCCCTTCTATTGGTTCGTCAGAAAACTCATGATGCATTTTTGCATATAAAAGTATTGAAAACTAGGTCTTGACTTTTTCAATGAAAAGTCCACAGGACCCCCAGTGCCGCCCCCAAACCCTGTGTCAGACTTGACCACAAAGGATTCCTTATTTATCTTTTGTACATTTCTCCAGTCCCCAACTTACACCCCCAAGGAAAAAAAAATAACCAATGGATTTCCCAAGAATGCCAACATACCACGAAAATACCAACATCAGTACTGGATTGAGAAGTTGGGGAGACCTTCGGTCACCTTCTCCCCACCCCCTGTAACTGACAACTCATAAAAGCCTCGTGGTTGGGCGGCCAGATTTACCCTCAATCTCCAACTCGAAAGGCAACAGCTGAAATCACTGAGTGCTGGGGACGCTTTCTCCCGGCAGCGCGGGAGGCGAAGGCATGTTCTGGTGCAGACGCTCCACGGGCTGCCCAGAGACGGGGCTGACAGTGCCCTGCCAGGGCTCCTCTGGTAACTGCCCATTCATTTCCTCCTTGGGTTCTAAGTTAGGAGTGCTCAGAGAAAAGAAAGTCACCCTGGCACCTTCCTGGGTGCAATAACCAGTCATCCTTCAAAGCCTTGCTCTGAAAGCAAAAAGGCATTTTTCTAGCCCCAAAACCCATCCTTGCCCCTTCTTCCCCTGAACCTGGTCCTGTCCGGAATGACGAACACATTTCCTGAGAAGTTTCTTGACAGGCACAAAAACAGCAAGTGCTTTTTGAGAGCTGGGAGACTGGGTTCACGGAAGCAGAGGTGGATCTTCTGAAAGTGACTAACAAAAGCTGATGAGGAAAGACGGGGCTGGCGGAGTCAGTCCCTTACCTTGGGGGTTTCCGTAAGCTGCGTGGTCATCTCCACCTGGAAGGGAAGCAGACCCACCTGTGTGTTCATCCTGCAGAGCTAATGGAGGGCCTTGTGTTGCCGCCATTGTTGGCAGACTGACCACGGGCTAGGACAATGAGCACAACACACACGAAAATCTCTGTGTTCATACACTTTCTGTTCTGGCTGGGGGGAAGGACCGTGAGCACAGGGAAGGAGCGAAGTGCACGTACATGCCACATCTGACGGCGACTCCTGGGATGGGGCTGACAACAACAGAGCACAGTGCAGGCTTCATTTCAGGGCTGGAGAGTAGACACACAAGAACATCCATGTACAACACAAATGCACACGCAGGCACCTCTTGCACATGTAAGCAAACCTTACATGCAGCACACACAAACATATGTTAGCCAAGCACATGAGTGTGTGTGTGTGTGTGCATGCAGACATGCATAATATGTTGCAACTCACATGCACGTACCCATGGGCACCTACATGCAAAAGCCACATGCAACATGCACATGCAGCTTACACAAACCAAGCACAGAAGTGCATCACATATGCGTAGTCTATTGCATGCACTCATGTGCACATGTGAACACACACATGCATGCCCACATCCGCATGCACAAATGTGCAATTCATGTAAAAATCCAGACCTGCATGCAGACACCACACACACAGCCTTGTCTAGGCGTGAGCAAGCATGAATACATGCATGGATGCACACACACATGCAGAGGCACACACGTGCACACACAGTTGGACAGTAACACGTGTAACTGGGGTGTAAAGCATGCAAGGATTCTCCCCTCAGCATGGTGCCTGGTGAGCAGACAAGGAGAGACCGAGGGGGCAAGTTAGGTGCCAGCCGTGAGCCTGTCAGATGCACTTCCTCCTGCCAGTTCTCTGCAGCAGGGATTTCCCATCACACCCCCTGTTAGACAGCTCTGTCAGTGACTCAGAGGCAGGAGCAAGCCTGGGCATTAGGGGCACTGTGAACGACCTTCCTTGGAGGGCGGGGCGCCTGCTCAGATGTGCAAATACATTTTCTTCTGTATTTTTTTAATTTTTTCTTTAATCGTTTTATTCCAATTTCTTTCTTTTTTAAAATTATTTATTTTAATTTTTATTTATGCCTTCATTTATTTTAATTTGACCCAAGAGAGACACGGAGAGAGAGAGAGGGAAAGTGAGGAAGGAAGCCACCAGGTCCGGGACTCGAACCATGGTCAGCCATATGGGAGTGTCCAGCGCCTTAACCACCACACCACCTGCTGGTCCCTCCAATTTCTTTCATACACTCAATCACATGTCACTTAGCTTGCAGAGTGACTATTCCAACATGCACACATTTCTCACCAGGCCAGTTGACAATACTATGAAGTTCTCTTCCACAGAGAATACCTCAGTTCTGTGTCCCATAAATGCCTGGCCTCTCTATTTTTCTCCTGATGGCCTTCCTCGGACTCTCCTCCTTCACCCAACCTCTTCCCACGCTGTATCTGGTCTTCACAATTACTAACTGTGTTTCTCTATTCTTTACTCATTCAGTTTCGACCACAGAGTGCGGACACTCGGTATATGAAGCCTCCGTCACCCTGATTCTTAAAACAGATAAGGACAGGACAAGGAAGGAAAACTATAGACCAATATCTCTATTTTTTTAAAGAAATTTTTAATTTAATTTTATTCATCATCATTATTATTTGTTCAATTTGACTAGAGACAGACTGAGACAGGGAAAGTGAGAAAGCAAGCCAGCAGGCCCAAGACTTGAACCTTGGTCAGCCACGTGGGAGTCTTTAGGGACACACACAAGGCGTAATGTTTTCATCACTGAACTCCTATGTAGTTGACTACAGTTCAAGTCCTGGATCTGGCAGCATGCCCAAAATTCCAAAAGGAGATTGGAGGAGAAGGGATTGTGGCGTGGCCATCCTCCCTGGGGGATGATTTCTTGCTTTCCCTCTCTTTGTCTCTTTGCAAGCACACATGCCATATAGCAAAAATCTCTTGGAAAGAAAGAAAAAGAAAGAAAGAAAGAAAGAAAGAAAGAAAGAAAGAAAGAAAGAAAGAAAAGAAAAAATTATTTTGCACTTTTAAAATTTACATTTAATCACTGTTCATAACTAGAAGACAAAACCTGGAATGTTTTCTAATTCTGCTGTGCATAATGAAACTTTATGTGGAAATTGAACTTTGGAAAGAGTACAATTTAATAACAGACTTTTATAAAAACAAGAGAGAGGGGACTTAATATTGCTTTTTCTTCTCTCTCTCTCTTTTTTTTTTTTTTTGGAGAGATTTTTGCTATAGGGCATGGATGCTAGCTGGAGAGACAGAGAGAGACAGAGAGAGGAAAAGCAAGGAATCACCCCCGGGGGAAGAGCCGCACCACAATCCCTTCTCCTCCATTCCCTTGGAGTTTTGGGCACACATGCACACACACCTGCCATGAGTTTCAAGTTGCTGGGTCTGGGACTTGACCCGTGGAAGCTGTGTGGAAGTCTTCTCTGGTCCAATTCACATAAATAAACAAATAAAGTTAAATAAAATAATTCTTTTTAAAAAAAGAAAAAGAAGAGAAGTACTTGTCTCCTGTCTAAATGCTACAAGGTGTTAGCTTTTACCTCTGGGTCTACCAGATATCTCAAGGTAAATTTGGTGTCGAATGTGAAACAAAACTTCCTACAGTTCTTTCCAGCTGCAAAGCTTATTTTTAAATACTGTTCCTTGAAAGTATTTCCTATTTTTCCCCTTCAGATGGTTTGCCATTGAAGGAAACCCAATGCATCTCTCTACAGTACTGAGTATGGTTGAACAGAGACAGCTTAAAGGCAAAAGGTCTGTCTCCTCTTTCTCTCTGCCTGCTTCAGTCTGAGACATAAATCTTCCCTGTCACCAAGAGGTCACTGACCCCCTCAGAATGGCACCAGGAGGCTCGAAGGCATTTGGAAGTTTTACAGCTTTCTCACGGTTCTCCCACTCTGGAGTCAGCACAGTTTGGGTCTTTGTCCTGTCACTCCTAGATTTATGGGTGTTTGTTGGCTGGCTCTGTAACCCGGGACCCCAAGCTTCTGCTTGGAGAGAGACTTTTGTGGGGTGGTCTCTGGCATGGGACATGAGGGAAACACATGTGAATAGATGTGGGCTGGTTTTCTTCTTGTTAATCTCACTCGTGGTCAGGGCCGTGTCTCAGCGGAGAACTTAGGAAGGCGGAGAAGAAAAAAAAAAAGAACACCTTATCTCCTTCTCTGTCTTTGGCAATAACAGGCACACGGGTTGGGATTTCTTTCTGTGCTCTTTGTCTCACTTTCTGTAAGTCCTTAGGCTAGGGGTTCACCTTGTGGGGAATCAGAGCTTGGCAGTAACTTTCTTCTTAAAGAGAGAGTTTTGCTACAGGGCTTGTGCACTCACTGGAGAGAGGCAGAGGCAGGGAAAGTGAGAAATCACCCCCTGGGGCCAACAGTTGGTGTAATGGCTATGTTGCTGGACTCCCACGTAGTCGACCGTGGTTCGCGTCCCAGACCCGGTGGCTTAAACTCACGCCGGGCACGTGTGCATGCCAGATCCCAAGAGGAGAATGGAGGAGAAGGGATTGCGGCATGGCCATCCCCCCTGGGGGGGGCGATTTCTCGCTTTCTATCTCTCTGTCTCTCTCTGTCTTTCTGGCAAGCGCACGCGCCCTATAGCAAAAACCTCTCCATAAAAGAGAGAGAGAGAGATCCCCCTGACACACAAGGAGGATGGCCACACCACAGTCTCTTCTCCTCCATTCTCCTCCTGGGATTTTAGACCTGCATACACACATGCCTGGTATGATGCCCAAGCTTCTGGATCTGGGATTCGAACTGTGCAGCAGGCCACATGGAATCCAGTCACCATCACCTACGCCATCCTCTGGCCCAGCACATTCCTCAACGAGCTAGGGTTCATGGCATTTCGACAACTTACAGTAACACGAACAGAAATCACCTCTGGGACCAGCTGATGGCGTAATGGTAACGTTGCTGGATTCCCACATGGCTGACTGTGGTTCGAGTCCCGGACCCGGTGGCTTAAACTCACGCTGGGCGTGTGTGCATGCATGCCCAAGATCCCAAGAGGAGAACGGAGGAGAAGGGATTGCGGTGTGGCTATCACCCCCGGGGGGTGATTTCTCGCTTTCTGTCCCTGTCTCTCTCTGTCTCTCCAAGGAGCACATGCACCCTAAAGCAAAAACATCTCTCTCTAAAAAAAAAAAAATCACCCTCAACGTATCAGTCATCAACCTAAAATAAGGAGATCCGATCGAGGTTCTTAAGCAAGCAAAGCATTTATTCTGGGGCTGATCTGAAGATGTACACCAGGGAAACAAAATCCCGGGACCCTGTGCTCCACACGAGAGGCATGCTTTGTCGTTTTTACAGGAGCAAGGAGAAAGGAAAGAGATAAGACAGTGACAAAGTCTTTGGCTGTGGGTGGAGATCGGCACACGTTCCCAAGATATCTTGCTGGATGGAGGTTGGAGAACTTGGCCAGTGTAGTCCAGGACTCAGGAGGAAAAGGACAGCTTGAGATACCCATAGTCATCAGCTTCAGGTTCTCCATGTTCAAGATGAGATGGACCTCGGTTTGCAAGAATGCATATGTTTACGAGGAAGAATACAGTCAGCAGGATGGAAAGTTCAGCGCCAGGACCAGCTGGTGGCGTGGTTGTCAAGGCAGCTGGATCCTATATGGCTGATGGTCGAGTCCTAGACCCAGTGGCCTGAAAAACACACCAGGTACATATGCGTACATGCCCGAAGTCCCTAGACAGGGAGATATGGAGGAGAAGGGATTGCGTCGTGATCATTCACCTGGGGTAGTGCTTTCTTTTCTCTCTCTCTCTTTTTTTAAAGAGACATTTTGCTATAGGATGTGTGTGCTCGCCAGAGAGACAGAGAGAGAAAAAGAGAGAAATCACTCCCAGCGGGGATAGCCACACTGCAATCCCTTCACCTCCATTCCCCTCTCGGGATCTTGGGCATGCACGCAGACATCCCTGGCATGAGTTTAAGCCACCGGGTCCAGGACTTGAACTGTGACTGACTACATGGGAGTCCAGCAACATAGCCATTATGCTAACTGCTGGTCCCCTGTCTCTCTTTTTTAAAGAGACATTTTTGCTATAGGATATGTGTGCTTGCCACAGAAACAGAGAGACAGAAAGTGAGAAATCACCCCCAGGGGGAATGGCCACACCGCAATCCCTTCTCCTCCATTCTCCTCTCGGGATCTTGGGCATGCACGCATACGTGCCTGGCGTGAGTTTAAGCCACTGGGTCTGGGGCTTGAACTGTGGTTGACTACTTGGGACTCTTGTGACGTAACCATTACACCATCTGATGGCCCCTGGAGGCACTTTCTCACTTTCCCTCTCTGTGTGTGTGTGTGTGCTTTTCTGTGGCAACCGCACACACACAACCTCTGTCAACATTTTTTTTTTTAATTTCCAAACCAAGAGAGAGAACTGTAGGCCAGATCCTCCTGCCCTGATGGCCAAGAAAGGTTTTAGGACACGCTCCTGCTTTGGGCCAGCAGATGGCATGCTGGATAAGGCAGTGCACTCCCACATGGGCGACTGCAGTTACACTTCGGACGTGGCCGCTTGAAAACCACATTGAGCGTGGGCGTATGCATGTCTAAAACCCTGAGAGGAGAATGGAGAAGGGACTGTGGCGTGGCCATCCTCCTTGGAGGGTGATTTCTCACTTTTCTTCTGTCTGTCCAGTAAGTGCATGTGACCTATGGCAACAACTTAAAAAAGAAACAGAGAGAGAGAGAAAGGAGAAAGAAAGAAGAAAGAAAGAAATGAGAGAGAGAGAAAGAAAGAGAGAGAGAGAAAGAAAGAAAGAAAGAAAGAAAGAAAGAAAGAAAGAAAGAGGGAGGGAGGGAGGGAGGGAGGGAGGGAGGAAGGGAGGAAGAAAGAAAGAAAGAAAGAAAGAAAGAAAGAAAGAAAGAAAGAAAGAAAGAAAGAAAGAAGAAAAAAAGAAATGAGAAAGAAAGGAGAAAGAAAGAAAAAGGAAAAGAGAAAGAAAGAAAGAGAAAAAGAAAAAAGAAAGGAAGGAAGGAAGGAAGGAAGAAGAAAGAAGAAAGAAGAAAGAAAGGAAGGAGAAAGAAAGGAGAAAGAAAGAAGAAAAAGGAAAAGAGAAAGAAGAAAGAAAGAAAGAAAGAAAGAGAAAAAGAAGGAAGAAAGAAAGAGAAAAAGAAAGAAAGAGAAAGAAAGAAAGAAAGAAAGAAAGAAAGAAAGAAAGAAAGAAAGAAAGAAAGAAGGAGAAAAAGAAAGGAAAGAAAGAGAAAGAAAGAAAGAAAGAAAGAAAGAAAGAAAGAAAGAAAGAAAGAAGGAAAGAAAGAAAGAAAGAAAGAAAGAAAGAAGGAGAAAAAGAAAGGAAAGAAAGAGAGAAAGAGAGAAGAAAGAAAGAAAGAAAGAAAGAAAGAAAGAAAGAAAGAAAGAAGGGAGGGAGGGAGGGAGGGAGGGAGGGAGGGAGGGAGGGAGGGAGGGAGGGAGGGAGGGAGGAAGGAAGGAAGGAAGGAAGGAAGGAAGGAAGGAAGGAAGGAAAAGGAAGGATCGCAGTGTGACCATCCCCCTGCAAGGAGATGCATCCTTACTTTCTGCCTCTCTCTCCCTCCAGCAAGCACACACACCCTATAGCAACATTTTTAAAAAATTATTATGCATTGTTGAATGTTATCTTCCAGAATTTAAATTAAGAGATCACACCACAACAGAAGATAGATTGAATGAGACTGAACTGATGAAACAGAACTTTATGACTTCGGACTAAAACATGACTGATTTTCTTCTAGGCTTTGTCTTCCAGATTTAAGGATTTTTGTCTTCTTGTGAGCCGTCAATTGGTTCGCCTGCCTGCTCTTTGAACAGAATCCTAACCTGTCTCCTGGCTTTAAGTCTTCAGCCAAGTTCTCTTAACATGTTTGATTTTGATTTACGAAAGCTTACACTGCCTTTCTTGAAAAAAAAAATAATAGATGAAAAGTACCTGTTTAATGAGCACCGTAAGCTAACTGGCCTCAGCTAGGTGTACTTTCTGGTATTTTCATTCTGCTTGCAGAGTTTCATGCCTACAGTCAGACATGTGTGCACAGATAGGTCAGCATTTCTGAGATCCTGTTTTTGCACAAGTGCACTCATGCCTGTGGCTGTGGTGGGAGGTCTGTATTGCAGATACCCTGAAAGATACCTGGTCTTAATCTCATTTCTATGAACAAGCTGCAGAGGCTCCCTGCCCACAACTCAACACAATGGCTTTCTGGAGGATGTGAAGCAGTGCTGGTTTCATCTGTCAACCGGGGACGCCCCCCAAAGGTCTGGAGGATTTCCCCGCTCACAGGAGATCCTGGCCCGCGCCCAGAATCAACAAGTATGACACAGATTCCTCTTTGTGAATTTAATTACTCTTGCTGCTGTCGGGTTGTAACAATAGGTGTGGGTTGCGTGTTGGGAAATATGAAAATACGCTCATTTCCCCATTTCTCTCTTACTCAGTTGTTCTGTTCAGCTGAACACGGAAAGAGAGAGCTTTAATCCAGTCTCCCATCTGCAAAAAAAAACTCTTGGGTTTTTCATTCATAGCAACACTTCCGTTCCCATAAATGTCAGCATAGTCTGGAAAACAAACATAAGATTAAGTAGACTAATCTGAATTATCTTCATCCAGAAATGCACATCAGTGTTTAGGCAATTTTTTTTGCATTCATTGGCTTAGGTGTATATGTATAATTATTCAATGGACATAAAATTATGTGTATTTTAAATGTAGTATTGATTCTTTCTTTCTTTCTTTCTTTCTTTCTCTCTTTCTCCTTTAGAGAGAGTTTTTGCTATAGGGTGTATGCACTTGGCAGAGACACAGAGAGCAAGAAATCACCCCTGGGGGGATGGCCACACCACAATCCCTTCTCCTCCATTCCCTTCTTAGGATTTTGGGCATGCACCCCACACATATACACACCAGCATGAGTTTGAAGCTGCTGGGTCCAGGACTTGAACTGTGGTTGACTGCATGGGAGTCCAGTGACATAACCACTACACCATCTGCTGGTCCTGATATATTCTTTTAATGTAGTATTTCCTCTTTCTTTTTTTTAAATAATAAATTGATCACCTCATTATAATTTTTTGAGAGGTTTTTGCTATAGGGCACATGTGCTTGCCAGTCAGAGAGAGATAGACAGAAAGCGAGAAATCACTCCCCAGGGGGGATGGCCACGCCGCAATCCCTTCTCCTCCATTCTCCTCTCGGGATCTTGGGCATGCATGCACACACGCCCAACGTCAGTTTAAGCCACTGGGTCCAGGACTCGAACCACAGTCAACTATGTGGGAGTCCAGCGACATAGCCATTACACTAACTGCTGGTCCCCTCATTATAATTTTATAACACATTTCCAGGTATTATTGGTTGTATCAATGGTTGTCAGTTCAACTCATCTGTCGTTATGATTCTTTGAAAGAGTATTTTTCTCCTATATTTCCAGATGTATTTTTCTAATTTTCACACTAATTTTCCTAGATGAATGTCAAAGTCAATTTATCAAGTTGAAAAGAACATAATCTTGGGACCAGCAGAGGGCACAGCGGTTGTGTCACTGGACTCCCATATAGTCGACAGCAGTTCAAGTCGCAGACTCAGCGGATTGAAACCCATGCCAGGTATGTGTGCCTGGGTGCCCAAGATCCCGAGAGGAGAATGGAGGAGAAGGGACTGTGGTGTGGCCGTCCCCCTGGGGAGGTGATTTCTCACTTTCTGTCTCTCTCTATCTCTCTGGTGCATGCATACACCCTGTAACAAAAATCTCTCCAAGAAAACCCAATATAATCTTAATCAGAATTGTATTTAAAATATGAATTGGAGGGCCAGACAGTGATACACTGGTTATACAACACCTTGCAAGGCTGACCCATAGGAGAAAGTTCTGGGTTCTTGTTCAGAGACCTCCTTGAGTACCCCTGAGTATGCGCTTGTGATCTGGGGTTGTCTGAGGTTGTCCTGTGAAAATCATACTGGGGATCCCTCTCTCTCTCTCTTTCTAACTCATACAAGAACTTAATAAACTTTAAAAAATAAATAAATAGGGACCAGCAGATGGCACAACAATTGCATTGCTGGACTCCATGTAGTCCACCATGGTTTGAGTTCCTGATCCAGTAGCTTAAAACTCACACCGGGCATGCATGTGTGTGTGTCCAAAATCCCAAGAGAAGAATGGAAAAGAAGGGACTGTGGTGTGTCCATTCCCCCTGGGAGTTGATTTCTGTCTTTCTGTCTCTCTCTCTCTGGAGAGTGCACACACCCTATAGCAAAGATCCCTCTTTAAAGAAAACAAACAAGGATTTCTTTAAGTAAATTCACACCTTTGTAATACTGACTTTTCCTCTTCAAGAGGAAAGAATGTTTAAAATGCATCCAAAGTAAAAGAAAGAAAAATGGTTAGAGAAGCACACACACACACACACACACACACACACACACACAATGAGGCAAAAGAAATAATACAATGTCTCTGGGGTAGCAATAAATATCATAAAGTAATGTATTTGTGTGAATATGTGTCTACACACACACACTCATACAAAGGTTAGAACTTTTAAGAAAAGAATGCTTTTACTTTTAACCCTCATTCATGATGAGGAAAAGTGCACATGATGGAACTCTGGTGTAATAGTTAGGAACTGCTGAGTAACAAAGCCACTGGACTGGTGTACAGGAACTCCAAGATCAAGAGAATCACTCAACTGAGTTCAGTCTAAATTTTCAATCTTCAGAGTTGTGAGCTATATAACTGGTCGTTGTCTGAAGACACTAAAGTTTGGAGCTGTTTGTTACTAAGCACTTGCTTACTATTGCATGAGAGTTCAGGGAACCAGCAGTTAGTGTAATGGCTATGTCGCTGGACTCCCACGTAGTCGACCGCGGTTCGCGTCTTGGACCCGGTGGCTTACAACTCACGCCGGGCGCGTGTGCGTGCGTGCCCAAGATCCCGAGAGGAGAATGGAGGAGAAGGGATTGCGGCGTGACCATCCCCCCTGGGGGGTGATTTCTCGCTTTCTGTCTCTCTGTCTCTCTCTGGCTGTCTGGCGAGCGCACGCGCCCTATAGCAAAAAACCTCTCCAAAAAAAAAAAAAAAAAAAAAAGAAAAGAGAGTTCTACCATCTACATTTTTATCTTCAGATGAAATTGTACCCAGTCTTCTGAATGTTTGGCAAAGCGGTTGACTCTTGTTATAGTTATTAATTCGGACTTTGGCATAAAGGAGGTGCTGCCGTAGATTAAAAATTATGATGTCTGCCTAAAATATGCCTTGATTGCTCTCAAGGTATGAGGCATGAATAAGCAATATTTTAGTAGGATTGTTTTAGGGAAGACAGCCAGATTTAGGAGAGCTAGCTTAGTGTTTTAATAGTCTGTGGATTGAAATGAGAGATGAAGCCACTCATAGATTTTCTGGCGAGATTTTATTAGTCTTGCACTTGGCAATATTACCATGGGAAAAAGATGCAGGAACCTTTTCATCTGGGGACTTATTGCTGTGCTAGGGTGGGAGAGATCTTTCTTAATATCTTCCTGCAACGTGATTGTACTTGGAAAGATCAGAAAGAAACACCCAGACAGCTACCAGTCGGGCCTGAAACCTGCTTTGGGGTGCCCTTTTCTGAATATTTCACGGAGGAGGGGATTATCTTGAGATCCCATCTGCTCTTCCATTACCCATGTCTTTCTGAGAAGCTGTCTCTGGTATTCTAATTCACAACTCCCTCCCCCTTTCTTAAAGAATTATTTTATTTAACTTTATTTATTTTAGTCTGACCAGAGAGGGACAGAGTGAGAGAGAGAGAGAGAAAGTGAGAAAGCAAGCCACCAGGTCCAGGACTCAAACCATGGTCAACCATGTGGGAGTCTGGAGGAGTCCAACCCAGTGGGGCTCCAGGACCCGTCTGAGCCCTTTGATCTTTGAGCATCGCTTCCGGTTGGTTCAGTATGCTGGCAAGGCCACTACTGTACGCCCCCCGACCCTGGAACAAGCTTGGATCAATTAGCATATTGGCAAGGCCGTTTGCTATCTGCTCCGGGACTGTAGTAGCCTTGCTGGGAAGTGACCCCCCTCTGACTCCCCAATATATTACTATAAAAGAATTAATATAATTTTCTCATACATCTTTGCAGTAAGATTTCCCCAAAATCCCCCGACCGCTCCCTTTACGCTAATCACTTACTGTTAATTACAGCGCTTCATTGGACACAATAAAGGGTGTGCTAAAGTTCTTCTTGATCTTTGGAAGGCCTTCCTTTCAAAACACATTTAAACTTAAGAATCACCTCTTACGCAGAAACTGACCCAGGACACCCCCGCCTCACTGTAGCTAACGTTCTGACAAGGTACATGACGGTGGCAACACAAGCACAATACAATGCCTAGGTGTGCCGCAAAGTTTTTCATTAACTCATTAGTCACTTCACCACCAGTTGAAAAGGCTGTGTCCCCGCCCTTATCAAGTGAACACTAACTTCACCCTTTCAGGATAGGTAAATATATTAGGATTCCTTTAAATAAACTTTAGATCTCTATAAAATTATATTAATATCATTCCTTATTGAGATTTATAAGAACTAATATCTGTACTTGAGATTTTCCTTTTTAGAATCACAACCAGTAACTGCAAGATTGCTGCCGCCAAGTACTGGCTGATAATTAACTCTGCCTGCTGGAGCTGTTCTCCGAAACTACACTCCCAGAACAGAAGTTCCCAAAAGCTTGCTTACATCAATCAAATAATTGTTGAATTGTATCGATGATTAATAGTCCTGCCCTTTATCAAACCCTGAATAGAACCTTTGATCTCTATTGTTAAAACTGTATGAATTGATAATTAGAACACGTAGCCCCTCTCCTGTTCACTTGCACGTATCACATTTTCAATAAAAAGGCACAATGATTCCTAGCAGTTGTCACTCCTCAGAGAGCGATCTCTGGGAAGTGTCCGGCTGAGGACGTGCACGAAAAAGGCACTGAGGCCTCAGTCTTTCCCTTCCTGCACCGCCTCCATCGAGTCAACCCACCCCCGCCGAGGCTGGTCCCCGGCAGGAGTCCTTTTGCTTTTCTTTATTTTTTTACATTCGAGTTCATGGAAACAGATGTTTATTAAGTAACTTTTAATATCACGAAAATAAAACTCTTATCATTCTCTTTAACCTGGTGTGTTCTTGAAGAGCCTGACTCCGAGACTTGAACCGCACAGTCAACCATGTGGGATCCAGCCACCTTCACCGCCATGCCACTGGCTGGCACGCTAAGTCTTAATTTTCCATTTTGGGCAAGTGCACACACCGCCAAGCTCTGACCCTCCAGTACCTTCACCTTTCGGCCGGTCAGGACCTTCTACCCTGGCTTAGACACCTGGGCTTCTCTTACTGACAGGTGGAGAAGAAAAGTCTCTATGGTAATGATGATAATATTTATATTGCGAGACCAGCAGATGCCATAATAGCTACCTGACTGGACTCCCACGTAGTCGCCAGTGGTTTGAGTCCCAGACCCGGTGGCTTCAAACTCATGCCAGGCACGTGTGCGTGTGTGCCCAAGATCCCAAGAGGAGAGTGGAGGAGAAGGGATTGCGGCGTGGCCTTCCCCCCAGGGGGTGATTTCTCACTTTCTGTCTCTCTGTCTCTCTGGCCAGCACCTGTGCCCTCTGGCATGTGTTTCAAGCCACCCAGGTCAAGATGCAAACCGTGAGATCCCTTAGGCACTGGGCCATGAGGCTGGTCCCGTGGCCCCCTTTGCTGTCCCATTTCTCTGCCTGCATAGTCCTGCCCAGGACGGAGGCTGAATTTGATCTAATTCTTCAATAAAGCTCTGACCAATGTGATCTTGTGTTATTTCATCATCTTTTTGCATCAGTTTAATGTATTTTTTTTTGAGAGGTTTTTTTGCTATAGGGTGCATGCGCTCGCCAGACAGACACAGAGAGAGACAGAGAGACAGAAAGCGAGAAATCACCCCCCAGGGGGGATGGCCACGCCGCAATCCCTTCTCCTCCATTCTCCTCTCGGGATCTTGGGCACGCACACACACGCGCCCAGCGTGAGTTTTAAGCCACCGGGTCCAGGAAGCAAACTGCGGTCGACTACGTGGGAGTCCAGCGACATAGCCCCTACGCCAACTGCTGGTTCCCAGTTTAATGTATTGTTCACAAGCCATTAAATGCATACAATTGTGGGCCAGCCGGTGGCATGGTGGTGAATGTGGCCAGAACCCACTTGGCTGACCGGCTGGTTTCAGCCTGGACCCGGCAGCTTGTCAAACACACCTGGGGGTGTAGGTGTGCATGCTCAGGTCCCAAAACAATGGCGAAATGGAGGTGGAGGGATAGAGGCAGGGCCTTGCTCCATGACAGGCACTTTCTAGCTTTCCCTCTCCCTCGCTCTGTTTTTCTCCAGCGAGCACGTGCACTTTCTGACAGAACTTAAAACAAAAAAAAAGGGAGAAGTCTATTAACCATTCAGGAACTGGAAAAATGATGGCTGACCACAAATACTTGCTTCGAAGAATAATTTTATTTTTAATATAGGGTTGGATCCGCAGGTGGTGTGGTGGTTAAGGCGCTGGACTCCCACGTGGCCAACCACAGTTCAAGTCCTGGACCTGGTAGCTTGCTTTCTCACTTTCCCTATCTCTCTCTCTCTCTTTCTGTATATGTGTGTGTATGTGTCTGTGCTGAGTGCACATCCCCTATAGACAATTTTAAAAATAATAATAATAAAGAAAATTGAATAAATAATTCTTAAAAAAAAAAAACAAAAAAAAACCAGACTCACCATGGGGCCCGCTGGTGGCATGCTGGTTAAGGCGATTTGATCCCACATGTCCAGTCATGCAGTTCAAAGCCAGGACTCAGTTGCTTTGGAGACATGCATCAAAGACACGTGTGTATGTGTGACCAGGATCCTGAAAAGGTGGATGAGAAGGGATTATGGCTGGGGCCGGCAGGTGGCGTGGAGGTTAAGGGCGCTGGACTCCCACATGGCCGACCATGGTTCGAGTCCAAGACCTGGTGGCTGGCTTTCGCACTTTTCTTCTCTCTCTCTTTTCCTCTCTGGTAAAATTAAAATAATTAAATAAGTAAATTTTTTTAAAAAGGAGGAGACCAGCAGATGGCGAAATGACTACGTCATTGTACTCCCATGTAGTCTATCACAGTTCGAATCCCAGACCTGGTAGCTTAAAACTCACGCCGGGTGTGTGTGCGTGCATGCCCAAGATCCCGAGAAGAGAATGGAGGAGAAGGGATTGCAGTGTGACCATCCCCCCTGGGGGGTGATTTCTCGCTTTCTGTCTCTCTGTCTCTCTCTGTCTGTCTGGTGAGCGCACGCGCCCTATAGCAAAGCAAAAACCTCTCCAAAAGTAAGAGAGAGACAAGGCATTGTGACCTGAGCATTCCTCATGGAAGGTGTCTCTCAGTTTCTCCTCTCTCTCTGTCTCTCTGTCTCTTTCTGGGTCTCTCTGGCAAGCACATGTGTCCTGTAGGCAATCTTAAAAAAGACAGGGTCACCATATCCTCTGTCTCCCAACTGGGACCACAGGCACACGCCACCACGCCCAGCTCCTTTGCAGACGGGCTTTTGTCCCACAGCCCACATCAGCCCTGAGCTTCTAATCTTCCTATCTCAGCCTCCTCTATGAGTGGGGTCACGGGGGTGGTTCACACTGCCACACCTGGCCGTGAAGTTTGGCCGGAAATCAAACGTGGGCCTTCCACATGGCCCCAACCTGCAGGGCTTCAGTTTTTTTTTTGTTTGTTTTTGTTTTTTTTTGGAGAGGTTTTTGCTATAGGGCGCGTGTGCTTGCCAGACAGACAGAGAGAGACATAGAGACAGAAAGAGAGAAATCACCCCCCAGGGGAGATGGCCACACCGCAATCCCTTCTCCTCCATTCTCCTCTCAGGATCTTGGGCATGCACGCACACACGCTCGGCGTGAGTTTAAGCCACCGGGTCTGGGACACGAACCGCGGTCGACTATGCAGGAGTCCAGCGACATAGCCATTACGCCAACTGCTGGTCCTCCAATGTTTCAATTTTTCATGGAAAATGTTGGAAAAGGGCTAACTGCTTTGATGCATTTTAGTGTTCTAACAGCAAGAGTATTAGGATGGCTCAGATCTGTTGTCTGGAGAGGGAAACGGCAGGCAAAGCTGCAGTTCTGGTAAGAGAGACGCAGAGTGAAGCCTGCTGTGGGAACGTCGCGATTTCAGTATTTACTCTGTCCTTCCTTCCCTTAGTCATCCTGAGTAATAGCCAAGAATCACTCATTTTGTGAAATGTTTGACAGAACCGGGTTAAGTAATGTTTTATTTTTTAGAGTGAGAGATTTTTGCAATAGGGCATAGGCACCTGCCAGAGGGACAGAAAGCAAGAAATCACCCTCCAGGGGGGATGGCCACGCCGCAATCCCTTCTCCTCCATTCTCCTCTCGGGATCTTGGGCACGCACGCACACGCGCTCGGCGTGAGTTTAAGCCACCGGGTCCGGGACTCAAACCACGGTTGACTATGTGGCTATGTGGGAGTCCAGCAATGTAAGCATTACACCGTCTGCTGGTTTCCACCAAGTTTATTTGTTAAACTTTGTTATATTTGTAACTGACAAATAGCAGCTGTGTCGTCTGTGGGGTACATTGTGATCTTCGGCATGGGCGCACTTTATGGTATGAGCACATTGAGTTAATTCCTACAATATGCCTTTACTTTTTTAATGATGAGAATATCTGAAGTCTACTTTTTTAGCAACTT
This sequence comes from Tupaia tana, assembly GCA_026018925.1. NCBI lineage: Eukaryota > Metazoa > Chordata > Mammalia > Scandentia > Tupaiidae > Tupaia > Tupaia tana. The sequence goes on along the minus strand of JAKSZU010000031.1, from coordinate 12,307,112 downwards.
TGAACTATATAATGCATTATTATTTTTTAATATATATATATATATATATATGTTTCTTTTTAAAAAAATTATTGTAGCCAGCAGGTGGCATGGTGGGTGGGGCACTGCATTTGCACACGGCTGACCATGGTGTGAGTCAAACACAGAGATACACATGCATGTGCACACAGATGTCCATGTAGACATAGACACGTGCACACAGACACAGAAACAAGCACATACACGGATCTATGTGCATACACATGCACACCCAGCACAAACACACACAGGTACACACGTAAACGTGGGTGAAGACACAAGCACACATGCAGACATGCATGCACACATGCCCACACAGCGACACAGGGATCCACTCAGTCACACACATGTGCACATACAAACACATAGACACAGTGACATGCGTGTGCACCAAGAGACAAACAGATGTGGATGTATGCACATACAGAGAGACAGAGACACATGCATGTCCCCACACATGGATACACAGATATGGACACGCACACACACACGCATGCAGATGCACACAGGGAGTGCCCCATTCCAAGAAAAGGAAGGGCGGTCTGGAGTAGGGCTGCCAAGACTCTCCTTTTACGGTGGGTGGATCTTTAGTTTTACGACCTGCCTTTGTTGCAAGCTCAGCATGGTTTCAATCCGCCCCTGGGGTCAAGTTCCCCGGAACACCTTTTACAGTCTCTGCCTGCCTGCCAGCTCTTACACCTCCATAACCCACATCTCAGCTCCGTCTGGGGTTGCCAGGGTGTGCGGACGCCCAGGCAGACTCGAATCGCCAAGGCTTCACTTTCTGCATCACGAGCTCATGCTATGTGGGGCCCTAAACAATGTTTCCTCACGTAGTGGGGATTCTGGGGTTTATTTGTGTCATGCGGTGTGTGCATTTGCCAGAGACAGACAGAGAGGGGAAAAGTGAGAGAGCGTCCCCCAGGAGGGATGGCCACTCCACAGTCCTTCCTCCTCCGTTCTCCTCTTCGGATTATGGGCATGCATGCACACGCGCCAGGCGTGGTTTTCAAGCCACCGAGTCCTGGACTTGAACCGGGCAGTCATCCGTGTGGGATCCGGCGGCCTCAGCCTCCACATCCCCAGCTGGCATTGAACAATTCATTTCAAAATAAATATAAAAATTAGAGGTTTCCCACCACACACACATTATTATTTTTCCCTCACAAGGCAGAGAGATAGAGAGAGAGACAGACAGACAGACATCCCCAAGAGTCTTTTCTTTTCAATCTTGTCAAAAATCACACATACTCATGAGAGAGAGAGACAGAGAGACAGAGAGAGCGAGGGAGAGGGAGGGAGAGGGAGAAAGTTCCTTGATGAGGGATGATCACACGGCAATTTCTTCTCATCTACTTCCCTATGTGAGATTTTGGACATGCAAGCACACGTACCTGGAACGTTTCTCAAGCCACTGGGTCCAGGATTCGAACTGCACAGTCAGCCACGTGGGATCCAGAGCCTTAGCCACTACGCTATGGACTAGATCCCTCCAGGGTCTTTGCACCACAATCCACTCCCAGCCTCAGCTAGCCAGGACCTTGGGTGTACACGGAGCCACCTCGGGACTTGAACCTACGACCTTCACATATGGCGTCAGCCTTGTGAAGCATAAGATCATTGCTACATACCATTGTGGGCCCTCAGAAGGGCTTTCTTCCGGGGTAAAAGACCTAACCGTCTACAGTTTGGGGAAGACCTGGATGTTTTTCATAAAGAACACCTTCTAGGACTAGCAGATGGCATAATGGTTACATCACCGGACTACCGCATAGTCGACTGTGGTTCGAGTCCCGGGCCCGGCGATTTAAAATTCACACTGGGTACATGCGTGCATGCCCAGAATTCCAAGAGGAAAATGGAGGAGAAGGGATTGCGGTGTGGCCATCTACCCCGGAGGGGATGATTTGTCACTTTCTGTCTCTCTGTCTCTGTCTCTCCAGTGAGTGCACGCTCCCTATAGCAAAAATCTCTCTAAAAACAAAACAACAAAAGACACCAACACCCTCCCATGTTATTTATTGCAAAATGACTTTTGCTGCTATGGATTTCCTGAAACTATTGAGTTGCCAGAAATCTCATGACATATTTTTCTATGTCTTTCTATGCAAAAATGCATCATGGCTTCTCTGACAACCCCAGAGACGTGATGGGGGATAAGTGGCGTTCAGGAGAAGCATAAAGTGTTCATTTCAGAGCTTGGGCTTCTTTCCTTGGTTTTGGTTAAAACTGTCTTCTGAGTACCTGGATGTAATTGTTATAGGTGGGATTCTTCTACCGACACCACACCTTGTACTTCCACAAATATATACAATGATGACATTTTTAAAAGAATTATTAATTTAATTTACTATTGTTATTATTATTATGTTAACTTTCGCTATAGGGCATATGCATTCACCAGAGAAAGAGAAAGAGGGAACCAGCAGTTAGCATAATGGCTATGTCGCTGGACTCCCACGTAGTCGACCGCGGTTCACGTCCCGGACCCGGTGGCTTAAAACTCACGCCGGGCGCGTGTGCGTGCGTGCCCAAGATCCCGAGAGGAGAATGGAGGAGAAGGGATTGCGGCGTGGCCATTCCCTCTGGGGGGGTGATTTCTCGCTTTCTGTCTCTCTGTCTCTCTCTGTCTGTCTGGCGAGCGCACGCGCCCTATAGCAAAAAAACCTCTCCAAAAGAAATAAAAAAGAAAGAGAAAGAGAGAGTAAGCTGCCAGGTCCGGGACTCGGATTACAGTCAGCCATGTGGGAGTGCAGCGCCTTAACCACCGTCCCACCAGCTGGTCCCAACAATTATTATATGTTAATTTGAAAACATAGAGGGGGAATGAGACTGTCTTGTACATCAGAAAGACGGAGTCCCTTTGGTGTCTCAGGCATGGCAGGTGTGTTTTTCTAGAAATTCTGTGCTGAGGGTGACCAGCAGTTAGCGTAATGGCTATGTCTCTGGACTCCCATGTAGTCGACTGTGGTTCACGTCCCAGACCCAGTGGCTTAAAACTCACGCCGGGTGCGTGTGCGTGCGTGCCCAAGATCCCGAGAGGGGAATGGAGGAGAAGGGATTGTGGCATGGCCATCCCCCCTGGGGGGTGATTTCTCGCTTTCTGTCTCTCTGTCTCTCTCTGCCTTTCTGGAGAGTGCACGCGCCCTATAGCAAAAACCTCTCAAAAAAAAAAAAAAAAGAGAGAAGAAATTCTGTGTTGAGTTGTGCTAGGAGTCCCTGATGTCTCATTTTCCTTTCACCTCTCGGGCGTGGAGGAGAATGAGGTCCCATGAACTGTGGCAGCGCCTGGCTCCGTCCCCATCTGATAATTTCAAGATATGGCGATGAAAGCACCTTTTGCACCAAGAGGTGTGACTGAATGCGTTATCTCGGTGGCAGTAGGTACAGACAGATCTAACCGCTCTCCTCATTTCACCCAAATGCACCCGGCAGCTTCAGGGACGCAGCTGCGACCTCATGGACTCGGTGATCAGATGTGTATTCGTTCACACGTGGCTCTCATTCCTCTAAGAAACAGAACCTCATAGCATAGACATTCTTTACCCTTTATTTTATTTATTTATTTATTTATTTTGGGAGAGGTTTTTGCTATAGGGCGCGTATGCTGGCCAGACAGACAGAGAGAGACAGAGAGACAGAAAGCGAGACATCACCCCCCAGGGGGGATGGCCACGCCGCAATCCCTTCTCCTCCATTCTCCTCTCAGGATCTTGGGCACGCATGCACACGCGCCCAGTGTGAGTTTAAGCCACCGGGTCCAGGACTCGAACTGTGGCCGGCTGCGTGGGAGTCCAGCGACATAGCCATTACGCCAACAGCTGGTCTTGACATACACTAGGGTTTCAATGACAGCTTGGGTAAAGCAGACATCTCGTCACTTCACTTCAGAAAGCTTAAGCTTCGTTGGGACCAGCAGTTAGCATAATGGCTATGTCACTGGACTCCCAAGTAGTCGACCGCGGTTCAAGTCCCGGACCTGGTGGCTTCAACTCACACCGGGCGCGTGTGTGTGCGTGCCCAAGATCCCGAGAGGAGAATGGAGGAGAAGGGATTATGGTGTGTACATGCCCCCTGGGGGGTGAGTTCTCACTTTCTGTCTCTCTGTCTCTCTCTGTCTGGTGAGCGCACGCGCCCTATAGCAAAAACCGCTCTCTAAAAAAAAAAGAAAACCTAAGTTTTGCCAGGCTTTGATAACTCCGTAATCCTGGGACTTCACGTGTGTTCACTCCCTTCTCGAAGCGTAACATGAGATAGCCACGTAGAAAGGTTATGTGAGCACTCACCCACCTCTTTTACAGACACTAGCCAAGTATCAAATCTAAACAGTCTGGGCAAAATCAAATGATTACAGGGCTAGCAGGGAGTGGTGGTGATTGAGGCCCTGGACTCCCACATGGCCAGCAATGGTTTGAGTCCTGGACCAGATGGCTGGAAACTCATGCCAGGGGGCGTGTGCGTGCGTGCACCAAATCCCGAGAGGAGAATGGAGGAGAAGGGATTGCGGTGTGGCCATCCCCCCTGGGGGGTGATTCTCACTTTCTGTCTCTCTGTCTCTCTCTCTTTCTGGCAAGTGCACACACCTTAAAGTAAAAACCTCTCAAAAAAAATTCAATTAAATTGACTGATTTTTAATTTTTTTTAAATAAGAGAGTTTTTGCTATAGGGTGCATGTGATTGCCAGAGAGACACAGGCAAAAAGCAAGAAATCACCCCCCCAGCGGGGATGGCCACGCTGCAATTCTCTCTCTTCCATTCTCCTCTTGGGGTCTTGGGCATGCACGCACATGCACCCAGCATGAGCCTCAAGCCGCTGGGACCAGGACTTGAACCATGGTTGACTATATGGGAGTCCAGCGATGCAACCATTATGCCATCTGCTGGTCCCCTTGCCCCCTTTTTTTTTGAACAGTGCTCTCTCAGATAGGGTTACCTATCTGGAGTTTGATGGTCCTAGACCTGGTGTCTGGAGTTCATAGAACCACACAGTGGCCCCTTAAATAGAGCATCCCACTTTGCATGAGACGGCGGTGTGTGTGCAAGTCTTTCTCCGTAACAAGGAACAGTGGTGGCCGTGATTGGCTTTGGCATTGCAGAAGGGTGACTCGTGTGATCGGCTGTGTCCGACCACATCACCCTAACCCTCCCGCTTGGTCCCATTCTGTGCTCTGCTAAACACCAGCTAGGAGATAACATGGGGCATGAGAAGCAGATGGGGTCGCAGCAGTAAAATACAGTGTTCTTTGAGGCAACCCCACACGGGAAGGTTCCTGGTTCAAGTCCGGAGACCTCCCTAAGAATGCCAGACACACGCATGCCCAAGAGCCAAGTCTGGCTGAAGGCTGGAGTGGGGCTTTGATCACGCCATCCAGATCTCCCTGGAAAGGCATTTTCTCTTTCTCTGCCTTTTCGTTCCTGAAATAAATAAATAAATAAAAAGTCAAGAAATCTGAGGGCTGGTAGGTGGTGTGGTGGTTAAGGTGTTGGACTCTCACATGGTTCGAGTTCTGGACCTGGAAGCTTGGCTTCTCACTTTCTCTCTCTCTGATGAAATTTAAGGTAATAAGAATATGATCAGCAGATGGTACGGAGGTTAAAGCGCTGAACTCGCACATGGCTGACTATGGTTCTAGTCCTGGACCCAGCACTTTGCTTTCTCACTTTCTCTCTGTCTCTGGTAAAATTAAAAATAATAAGAATGGGATCAGTGGATGGAGAAGGGGTTAAAGTGCTGGACTCCCACATGGCTGACTGTGGTTTGAATCCTGGACCCAAAACTTGTTGTTGCAGAAAATAGACTTCTGAGACAGCAAGGGGTCTCAGAGCGAAGGAGAACTCGGGTCTACAATGCTGGAGGTCCCACCAGTCTGGGCTCGGCTGCAGAAGTTCTAGGATTACAAAGTCTGGGTCACCATGTCGCAGACCAGAAGAGCTGCAAAACAGCCCCCAAACAGTTGCAATCCGGCTTGTCACATTTGCCTTCAGGCCAGTCCCAAAAATGGGACAGAAATACTTTCTATCTGCAAGCAGTGAGCAGACAGGATCCGCCCCATTCTCCCCTGGAAGGACCTTCATTGTCCTTTGGGTACCTTAGCATAGCCTCAGTCCTTTCATTTCTGACCACCCAGAGTCACAGCCCAGTTTGCAGACGGGATTGCTACAGTGTATCTGCGAGGGCTTAGAACAGTCCCCGTGTGGCCTCAAACAGACTTTCCTTAACTGCTCTGCCATGCACAGATCGAATCGGTCAGTCCCCGAGTGACCAGAGCAGGGCTGCAGATCCCTCACTTACAAAGCATCACTGGGGGACCAGCAGTTGGCGTAATGGTTACGTCGCTGGACTCCCACGTAGTCGACCACGATTCGAGTCCCGGACCTGGTGGCTTAAACTCACGCCGGGCGCGTGTGCGTGCGTGCCCAAGATCCCAGGAGGAGAATGGAGGAGAAGGGATTGCGGCGTGGCCATCCCCCCTGGGGGTGATTTCTCACTTTCTGTCTCTCTGTCTCTCTCTGTCTTTCTGGTGAGCACACACACCCTATAGCAAAAACCTCTCCAAAATAAATAAATAAATAAAGGATCATCCGGAGGGGGTTTGCATGGACAGTGTCCCGGCTGCACGGGGTGACGCCTGTGACAGACAGCACTAGCCTCAGCACAGCTGACCCTCGTAAAGTCCACTCGTCGAGGGAGGTTCGTACAGCCGGGACGCCACTGGTTCGGCGTCCGGTGGCCACGGTCCCCGGGGTTCACATCCGCTACTGACGTGTGCACAGGGTTGCAGAAGACAGTCCCCCGTGTGTCGAGTGCTGGAACTGAAGCAGTGGCTTATGAGCCAGAGAACGTGGGACAGACACTCTCCCCCCTGGTGGCTGCCACCAGCCCGCTGTGGTTTTCGTGTCTCCCTTTTCTATTGCCCATGATTTTCTTCTTTGATATGGGAATGCTCTGGCTGCAATAGGACCACAGTCACTTTTACAACAACTGCACAATTCTTTTTTCTGTTTTTTTTTTTTACAGAGATTTTTTGCTACAAGGCACGTGTGCTTGTCAGAGAGACAGAGACAGAAAGCAAGAAATCACCCCTCAGAGGGATGGCCACACCACCGTCCCTTCTCCTCCATTGTCCTCTCGGGATTTTGGCATGCACGCACATGCACCCGGCGTGAGTTTAAAGCACCGGGTCCGGGACTCGAACCACGGTTGACTATGTGGGAATCCAGCGATATAGCCATTATGCCATCTACTGGTCCCAAGAGCTGGCAGATTTCTTCTTTATTCGAAGGTGCATTTAGATCAGTGGGATGGATGTTCTAGGGCCCGGATGAGTGCCCGCAGGCACCCGCTGAGCTGACCCGCTTCCGTGGTCCCCGCACACCTGGTTCTACACTGCCCATCCTGTGCATACCTGCCACCATGTACGAAGAGGGTCCAATCCGCTCCAGGAAGGGCTTGTCCAACAGCTCTTGTCTACTGAAGTAGACCTCAACCGCACCCTCTCTGCAGTTAAGAGCGGGCGATCCAGGCTCAGCGGGCAAGGGGGTGGCTGGGTTAAGTGTGTGCACCGTCTCTAGCTGCACACGCAGGCTCTTGCATGGCAGCCATCTTTGGCAGCCATCTTTGCCCCATGAACCACCCAGCGTCACGAGTGACTCTGCTCATCAGAGTCACGGCGGCCTGGGGAACTGTCTTCCCATTGGAAGGCAAACAGGGGCTGGCTCTTGGAAGCCGGTCAGAGACAGAAGAAGGCTTCCTTGAGGTCCCAGCATGTGCACCCACTGGCCTGAGGTGGCCGGAGCTCGGGAGCGTGGAGGGTTCGACACTGCAGAGCGGACGGTTGCAGCGGTGTCGTTTACGGCGTGGAGGAGACCTCGCGTGGGCCGGTCATCTCCTCGGGGCTTCCTGACCGGTGGTAGTACGGAGTTCCAGGGGGACCGCCATTCCATAAGGACACCCGGTTCTTGGAGGAGTTTGACGTGTTCTCAGACGTCCAATCGTGCGTGTCACAGTGCCCAGGATTTCTGCTGCCTCACCGGGGTGACAGCAGCTTTCACGTCGATGGCAATGGGGCATTTTTGTGGTTCATCTTTTACCCTCTTTCTCTTTCTCCAGTGAGTGCACACGCCCCATTCAAAAACCTAAACGTAGGTCAATAAAGAAAGCTGACTAGTGTACTAGATTCAACCGCAGCAGTAGGCCCAGGAGGATTCTGGGGGCCGGCAAGTGGCGTGGTGGTTAAGGTGCTGGATTCCCACTCGGCGGACCATAGTTTGAGTCCCAGACCTGGTGGCTTGCTTTCTCACTTTCCCTTTCGCTCTCTGGTCATATTTTAAAATAATAATAAATAAAATAATTCTTTAGTTAAAAAACAGTATGATTGTGAGCTTGTATTCTTACTGGGTAGGTTAAGTGCTGAATAACAAGTCGCTTTTCAAGACCTTTGGTTGGAGTAAACCGTGGCCAAGGGCCTGGCAGCTGGGTCCTGGCTTCAGTTCTGTCCGGACAGGCCTGGGACAGGTCACACGGCAGTTTTTCTCACTCTTTTTCCTTCCGCATGCTCAGGTGAATTCTGGACCAGAGGTTTGCTTATTCGGGTGTGGTTTTAGCAGAACAGAAATTCCCATGACATTTTCAATTACTCAAAGACAAACTGTTGCCTTTTTTAAATAAAGGAATTTTTTTTTTTAATTTAACTGTATTTGTTTAATGTATCTATTTTAGCTTGACCAGAGAGAAACAACATGAGAGACAGAGAGGGAAAGGGAGAAAGCAAGCTCCCTGGTCCGGGACTCAAACCTCAGTCAATCATATGGGAGTCCAATGCCCTTAACCACCACGCCACCTGCCAGCCCCCACGCTGCTGCGTTCAAACAAGAGGACATTCAGTCCTGTCCAAATGACAAGCATCTTTGTTAGCGGGGCACTGTGGGAGGGCTCATGTCTCCCAAAGACCCTGCACCCCAACAGCAGGGAGAAGGGACTGAAAAAGGCGAAAACACATTCCTGGTGAAAAGCAGTGACCGGAGGGAGAACGGAGAACGGGCAGGTGGGGAGGGAGAGGGGTGACCTTCGTACCTGCTCTTCTACAGAAGCCAGACTAAGCGGGGCTAAGCCTGTTTACATTCTATAGGGCAGGGGCTCTGGTCTCCTTAAACACAGTGCAACTTTAACTACTGGCTGAAACACAGTGACATTTTAACTGCTTTGAATTACCCTTAACTTTGAATTCCCAGCGGGACAAGGCTGTCAACTGGCCGTGTAAGATTCCCAGGGGAGACGCAGAATAAAATGGAGGTGCTCATGCCTCCCGCTGTACTGGTTTTAAGAAACGGAGCCCCGTCAACTACTTCTCTGTCTTTCCTGTTTGTTTTCAGACAAGGAGCCCGACTGCAGGAAGACGCTGTCCGATAAACCGGGGGAACCGACTCAGATGCAGAGAGCTGGCCGAGACCGACAAGCACGCAGACCAAGTAGGTTTCGGTTTCCTGCCTATCTCAGGGGGGAAGTTTGATATAGTCGTTGGTGTTATGCAAGGGGTGCTCTACCCCAAGCCCATTTAATACGGGGGTGAGCGTAGGCAGAGCCCACCATTAGTCGGAGGCTAGGCAGGACTGGCGAGCCGGGGTCTAGCCCTCTCTTGGGGCCCTGCTAGCCGTTTGCAGCAGCAGAGGCGTTGGCTTAGGGACCTGGGGAACTGCAGAGTGTTTTTGCAGAACAGGAACCAGGGCAAAGTCAAAGTCGGAAGCAGGTCCATGGAGGGCTTACAGCGCCAGGCGGTGAGGAGCCCCCGGCCGAGGCCGACCACCTTTCGGTAAGTCAGCGGCCATCTGTCTTTGTCTGCTCTTGGGTGGCCGGGTCTCCTCAGCGGCTTGGGAGGAGCAGATAAGAACCCACTGCCCACGATGAACTGAAGGCACGGAGCGGCCCACCACGGGGAGACCTGACACTGGGAGGACGGGAAACTGCCAGTCAGAGCTTTTTGTGCTATTTTTAATTCATCGGAGCTGCCCTGGCCAGACCGAGGGCAGAAACTAAAGAGATATAAAGGAGGAATATGATTCAGGGGTTGTTCTAAATAGCCCGGAAGCACTTGGGGCAGCTCATGCTTGCTTTTAGGGAGAGATGTATTTTTAATTTTCTATCGTGTGTAAAGTCAACAGGAAATTAAATAAACAACTGTAATTAAATAAATGAACAAGTTTCATTATAATTATGTACTTTATAGGTATTTAATTTTTTTACAGAATTATTTTATGTAACTTTATTATCATTATTATTATTATTATTATTATTATTGGAGAGGTTTTCGCTATAGGGAGCGTGCGCTCGCCAGACAGACAGAGAGAGACAGAGAGACAGAGAGAGAGAAATCAGGCCCCAGGGGGGATGGCCACGCTGCAGTCCCTTCTCCTCCATTCTCCTCTCAGGATCTTGTGCATGCGTGCACATGCGCCCGGCGTGAGTTTTCAGCCACAGAGTCCGGAACGCGAACCGTGGTCGACTACATGGGAGTCCAGCGACATAGCCATTACGCTAACTGCTGGTCCCTATTATTTGTTTTAATTTGACTGAAGACAGGAAGAAAGACAGAGAGAAGATGAGAAAGCAAGCTGCCAGGTCTGAGTCTCGAACCATGGGCCAGCCTCTGCAGGGACCACAGCAGGGCTATGGGTTTTTTCCGCTGTCACCGTCTACAGACTCGTGACCCTCTGGAGTGACCGTGCATGACTGTGCTCCTTGTGGTTGGAGTATTCTCCGGAAGGGGCTGCTTCTGGCTGACTTATGGATCAAGGCTTCGGTGAGTCTGTGGACGTGGTCTCTGGGCTTCTGTGTACCAGAGCTGCAGGGTCACTTTAACAGTGGGGAGAGAACTTCTCCGACCAGGTGAGGCCCCGTGTACACTGGCTGGGGGGTTTCTTCTCTCTTCCTGTTTGACGGTACATTGCATTTGAAGATACGAGTACAAGTAGCCTTAGAACTTGAACTCCGTTCATTTTTGGTAAGCTTTTTTAGATGTTTGTAATACAACTTCAACTTTTGACCGTACGTTTTAGACTTTTTAGTTTGTTGTGTTTCTTGTTTTATTTTGTTTCGAGATAATTTAGTCATTTGACCTAAAGACAAAAGCTGGACTATCTACATTTGTTTTAGATGGAAACTTTTACAATCTTTTTTTTATTAGAAATATATTTTTATGCTTACAACTTTTTACATTTTTATTTTTATACTATTATTTTCTTGTTTTATTTGTATAAGTTTATGTTTACAATTACTTTAATAGCCTAGGACCAGCCATTGGCGTAGTGGCTATGTCGCTGGCCTCCCATGTAGTCGACTGCGGTCTGAGTCCCGGACCCGGTGGCTTAAAGTCACGCCGGGCGTGCGTGCGTGCGTGCCCAAGATCCCGAGAGGAGAATGGAGGAGAAGAGATTGCGGCGTGGCCATCCCCCCTGGGGGGTGATTTCTTGCTTTCTGTCTCTCTGTCTCTGTCTCTGTCTATCTGGCGAGCGCACGCGCCCTATAGCAAAAACCTCTCAAAAAAAATAAAAAACATCAAGCTTTAATTTAAAAGGCCAGCATGGACGTTAGAAGTCCCGAGCTCCTTTTAGCGCTCACTGTGTTTTGTCTCTGGTGACCGAGTGCACATGGGGGACAAGGGGGCGTCCTTGCTCCGGGGGCCGTGAGGCTGCCAGTCCTGGGCATTGTCCGGTGCCAGGGCTGCCCACGTGGCAAACACAGTTTTGTCGAGGCAGAGGCCCTGTTCTGGGCTGTTCCCAGATCTCATCCTCGAGACACCTGCAGCTGCCAGGATTGTCACGAGGGACCACCGGGTGCCGTTGGCGTGAGAGTGCAATCCAAGGTGAAGCCGCCTCGTCCGTTTGTTAGAACACGTTGCTGAGCTCAGCACTGTTTCTATGGGTTTTGATTTGACAGATCGTAAACGGAGACGTGAACTTTTAAAAGACCTTGCAGGGAGAGGCTGAGGACGGCCAGGAAGCCAGAGCTCACGTGGCAGGCTAGACCAGGTGTCGGCCTCACTGTCTCCCTGCCGGTACGAAACCCTAGCCAGAGAAGGCAGCCTTCAGCTACATTCTCGTTTTTCTGGCTACACCTCTGGATCATCCGACTAAGGGCAGAGTCCAGTGGGGACGAGGCCCAACTGCAGAGAGACAGGAGGGCAGGAGGGCAGGGAGGGAGCAGGCAGCCGGGAGTTCTAGCCTTCACTCATCCCACCCCATTCCCGGAGACCCCTACCCTACTGAGTTCTGGGACAGGACACTTCTGGCTTTCGTCCCTGACATCAAGGCTCACGTTTTAATAACCACTTGCGTCTATTTTTCTCTCTTTGACTTTGGGAAATTTGATTTTTTTTTTTCTTTTTTTTTTTTTTTGCTATAGAGCGCACTCGCCAGACAGGCAGAGAGAGACAGAGAGACAGAAAGCGAGAAATCACCCCCCCAGGGGGGATGGCCACGCCGCAATCCCTTCTCCTCCATTCTCCTCTCGGGATCTCGGGCACGCACGCACACACACCCGGCGTGAGTTTAAGCCACCAGGTCTGGGACTCGAAGCCTGGTTGACTACATGGGAGTCCAGCAATGCAGCCATTATGCCAACTGCTGTTCCCAGACTCTTCTAATTTTGAAGGAGCAGTCGGTGTCTTGCACCCGGCGGTCAATGCTCCGGAAAGGTACCTCTGGGGCCCTGGATTTCACGTCAGGGGCAGCTCTCCTAGAGAACCTGGGATATTTGGTGACTGGCTCGGGCGAGGCCATCCTTGGGGGCCACACTCAGGGACCAGTAGGTACAACCTCGCTGGGGCCTCAAATGTTGCATGGGAATCAGGAAAGAAAGAAATGGACATTCAGTCCTGTCCAAATGACAGGCGTCGTTGTTAGCGGGCGACTGTGGGAGGGCTCATGTCTCCCAAAGACCCTGCACCCCAAGAGCAGGGAGAAGGGGCTGAAAAAGGCAAAAAGCAGGTCCCTGGTGCAAAGCAGTGACCGGAGGGAGAACGGAGAACAGGCAGGTGGGGAGGGAGAGGGGTGACCTTCGCACCTGCACCTGTACAGAAGCCAGACTAAGCGGTGCTAAGCCTGTTTACATTCTATAGGGCAGGGGCTCTGGTCTCCTTAAACACAGTGGAACTTTAACTACTGGCTGAAATACAGTGGAATTGGAACTATTTCTAATTACCCTTTACTTTTAAGGACCCGGGGGACAGGACTGTCAAGTGGTGTTATAGGGCAAAATGGAGACACAGATTACTGAGCCAATATACAGTGTATTCTGGAGGGGAAATCTCATTTTGTTTGCTGTAATGATGTATACTGAATGCATGTAAATAAATAAACTTAAGTAAATAAAAATAAAAAAGATAGAGACCTCAGAAATAAACGGTAAAAACAAACAAAAAAATGCTTTGGGACCAGCACTTAGCGTAAGGGCTATGTCGCTGGACTCCCATGTAGTTGACCATGGTTCAAGTCCCGGACCCGGTGGCTTAAACTCAGGCCGGGCGCATGTGCGTGCGTGCCCAAGATCCTGAGAGGAGAATGGAGGAGAAGGGATTGCAGCGTGACTATACCCCCTGGGGGGTGATTTTTTGCTTTCTGTCTCTCTGTCTCTCTCTGTCTGTGTGGTGAGCTCACGCGCCCTATAGCCAAAGCCTCTCCTGATGGCCTGGCCCCTAAAACCAGCAACGCATGGTTCAGACCCCCACAAGCTCCAGTAGGACTTAAAGGATCAGTGACAGCCATGAGACTGCCTCTGCGTGGTGTCCCCTGGCCCAGGCACGTGGCAGATTGGGTGAGAAGTTTTCAGAATCCTGCTCTCCAACAGCCTTCTCAGCCTTTTCCACTTCAAACTCTTCGACGTGGTTGTGCATACTCAGTAGAGACTGACCTGCTGCACGACAGGCAGGGACAGCGGTGAGGCTGGCCCGGCAAGGCCACCTTTGCCAACTGAGACAGGAGAGTCAGTGAGAAGTGAGAGGACATCCACACCCAGCCAAACTATTGCAGTGGAATGATGAAGCCGGCCGCCTACCAGGGGACTCATAGCTCTCAAAACCCTGCAACGCCAAGTGCGAGGAGAGGGGAGGGGAGCTTACGTAGGCCACGGTCACAGTCAGTTCTGGGTTGATGGAAACTGAGGAAGGGTGAGGAGGAAAGGGAGCTGGGTTTCCACGAGAAAGCAGTGACAGAAGCTGAATGCAGGAGGTTCATTATTTCTACTCATTTATTTATTTTTGGAGAGGTTTTTACGCTCAACAGAAAGAGAGAGAGAGACAGAAAGACAGAAAGTGAGAAATCACCACCCAGGGGGATGGCCACGCCGCAATCCCTTCTCCTCCATTCTCCTCTCGGGATCTTGGGCACGCACACACACGCGCCCAGCGTGAGTTTAAGCCACCGGGTCCGAGACGCGAACCGCGGTCGACTACGTGGGAGTCCAGCGACATAGCCATTACGCTAACTGCTGGTTCCCCAGGTTCATTATTTCTAAGGGCACTCTTGAGACCTTTGTCTAATGGTCCCCATGGCTCTGGGTGGGGTCTGCTGACTGGGGGATTCATTGCTAAGGAACAGCTACACAAAGGTTTCGGGCGAGTGAGCGAAGACAGGGAGACTATCGATCACTCTGCTTACTCTGGGCCAAAGGGGGAGGCAAGCGGAATGTGCAGTTCAAAGATGGAGGCGCTTTTGCTTCACAGGGAGCACTGCATTTGTTGCAAATACATGTTCGAGATTGGCAGAAAGGTCTGGTGGCCTGGAAGCCAGTGTCTACCATAAATATCATCCACTGGCCCCCTCCCCTTGACTTCAACTGCGGGCTCCGGGGGACCCAGGAGTCAGGGGCCCACTCTGTTCTAATCCGTGTCTAACTCAGCCAGGAAGACCCGGCCCAGTTGCGGGTCTGGCAAAGCATCCACTTATGGATTCTACAACAACTCTAGCTGCAGAATCCAATTTGTAACTGAAAAGTCCACTTACATGGCACAGAGGGGGTGCAAGAAGGCAGGAACCGGGAAGGCAGCCAGGAACTCCGGCCTTAGCTTGTCCTACCCCGTGCCTTCAGATTCCCACCCTACCAATGCCTGGACAAGGGTTTTCCAGCTTTTCTCTTCCCAAGACAGAGACTCATTCAAAGCCAGTTAAATGGCTGGCCTGCCTGGGGACCAGCAGTTAGCGTAATGGCTACGTTGCTGGACTCCCATGTAGTTGACCATGGTTCGAGTCCAGGACCCGGTGGCTTAAACTCACGCCAGGTGCGTGTGCGTGCGTGCCCAAGATCCCGAGAGGAGAATGGCAGAGAAGGGATTGTGACGTGGCCATCCCCCTAGGGGTGATTTCTTGCTTTCTCTCTCTCTGTCTCTCTGGCGAGTGTGCGCACCCTATAGCAAAAATCTCTCAAGAAAAGTGGCTGGCCTGCCTAAATTGGTCTTTTGTCACTTGGTAAGGACAAGGCAAACGGGGAACCTGGGACACATTGGCTGGAAGGTAGGTGGGTAGTGATGGGATTTTCCTCAGAGGATCTGCGAGGGGAGTGCCTCTTCAAACAGGTTTTTATTAACGACCCATGCTTATCTTTTCTCCCCCCTCCCTGGGAAATCTGATATCTCCCCAGGGGAGCTACTAAGCTTGTTAACAGAATTCCAGCTATTTATATTGATCAAAATCTTCCATTTCTAGCAACTCTAACTTTTAGTCTATATCAGGAGCTTATGAACATGTACAAGCACACACTTCTTTAACATATTGCCCAATGCAGAGACCAACCCACGCTCTTTCACCCCTATGAACTCTAAAAGACTGATGATAGGTGGAGACCCCAGATGGCGTAATGTGTGTGTCCCTGGCCTCCCAGGGAGTCCACCTCGGTTTGAGTCCCGGACCTGGCGACTTGGAACTCACACTGGGTGCATGTGCGTGCCCCAAATCCCAAGAGGAGGGAGGAGAAGGGATTGTGGCATGGCCATTCCCTCTGGGGACGGGTGCCTTTCTGTCTTTCTGTCTCTCTGTCTCTCTCTGTCTCACTGGCGAGTGCACATGCCCTATAGCAAAAATCTCTTAAAAAATAATAATAAGCATAATTAAGACATGTTAACTTAATACTCAGAGCGGCTAGAAATTCTCAGGAGGAACCAGGCAACAATGCTCTCCGTGGGTCCATGTTTAAGGGAGGATTTGCATCCTTTTCACATGCAAATCCTGGCCATTTCTTTGCCTTTAGTTTGGCTTAGTAGTTCAGAAAGCCAATCAGTTTCTCTAAGGACAGCGGAAATGTCTATCCAGTTAAACAATCAGATTGTCAGTCCTAAAGCCTGCAGTTTAAATAATTAGATTGTCAGTCAGAAAACCTATTATTTTGGTCTAGGCCCAGCTAAATGGTTAGACTATCAGTCAGAAAGCCAATCCATTTCTTCACAGAAAGTGGACCAGCAGTTAGCGTAATGGCTATGTCTCTGGACTCCCGCGTAGTTGACCGTGGTTCGAGTCCCGAACCCGGTGGCTTAAACTCACACTGGGCACATGTGCTTGCGTGCCCAAGATCCCGAGAGGAGAAGGGATTGCGGCGTGGCCATCCCCGCTGGGGGTGATTTCTCACTTTTTGTGTTTCTCTCTTTCTGATGACATATAGCAAAAACCTCTCACCCCTCCAAAAAAAAATATATATATATAGGATCCTAGCTGTGTGCCCCTCCTAACTGAACCCCGTTCTGCTTCTGTAAGCTCCTTGCTGGCCTCTCTACAATGTGGTTTGGGAACGAAAGGAGGGCCGCAAAAGGAAGAGAGGGAGAGGCCTTGTAATCTTTTGCAGTGTTTCCTGTCTTGCAAAATCCATCAACCCAGAACCTATACACCCGCCTACCCCTCCCCTCCTCGGGTCCCAGCTGTTTGCAGTCCCAGCTCCTCTGGGTCTGTGGGTGTCATAAACTCAGCAGTCAGCGTTTGCAACACTCTGTCAGCATTGCTGCTTCCCTAACTGGGGAGCCAACTGTGCTGGCGTTTGAGCACCGGGTGGGTGGAGGAGACCTGAACCAGGGGACAATGATCTTATCATGGGTCCTCCTTCACCACTGGGGCCCTGACACCCCATGACAACCAACTGCAAGCAGACTCAAAGGCAAGACGGATCAACTCCCTGGTGGAGGTGTCTGGGGCAAGGTAAGGTTCCTGGAGACGTGGGCCCCAGAGATGCCTGTCTCGTTGGGACGGACGGGGAGACTGGTCACCTCCCACGGTCGCTGAGTAGAGACCATCAGTCAGGAACTTCCCTGCGGGGGTAGGCTGTTGGGATAAGCTCCAGGGTGTCCGTGTAAGTGTGAGTGTGTGTGGCCCTGTGGTCCACGGACTGTGGCGTCTGAGTGGGTCCTCAACTGTGTTTGCATGGTGACCTCGTATGGCTCAGGGCCATGGTCACCTAGTCTGGGTGAGGGACCCATATGAACTGCCAAAGCCAACAGATGCCTGCAGTTCACCTCGTCTGGGTCAGGGAGTAACCGCCTGTTCACCTCATCTGGGTCGGGTATCCGTACTGATTGCCAAAGCCGACAGGCACCTACACTTCCCGAGAGGGCCACCGCCAGGCCAAAGTCTGCGGGGACACCCTCCCTGTGTCTGCCTTGAGTCACTGTGGCACGGAGGACAACGCTGGGAGGGGAAGATTTTTGGTGTGTCTAAAAGAACTCTGTGGCTTTGAACTCTGGGGCTGGCCCTCCTCAACGCCATCCCTGATTTGTTTCTGTCCCTAAAAAGATGGAGCTCAATGCCTCATCTGTCAACCCTTGTCTGACAAGCCCTCTTCTGTCATCCAAGGGGGACTCACCTCGTTTCAGGAGGCTTTGCTCCTCGGTGAATGGAAAGTGAGGAGCCTCTCTTTCTGTGTCAGTTCTTCTGTCGCGTGCCAACCGCTCCTCGGGGCCTCCTCACGGATCCGGCGTGGCAAGGCGGAGAGAGTTTTCAGCCTGAGGTTCTTTGAACCTTGTCCACAGTGTAGACCACTTTGAAGGGTCAGCAGTGCCCCCTTCTCTCTCTCTGCTGGGCCCCACTCACGGCCACTTACTGGACGTCCAGCCCCGCTGGAGGGATTAGTGCTCTTAATACCAACATCGGTCTAGACGCCCTGGCGTCCAGTGCGATCCAGACAGGTTGCAGCGTAAAGCCTGAAGGTGCGTCTGCGGCGGGATGGAGAGAGACGCTTGGGGACTTTCTCTTCAAGGAGGAGCGGGGACAGCAGAGGTGTTTGGGCTGTAAGAACTCAAACAGGTGATGGTGTGGGCAACCAAGAGGCAAAGCCCACTGTGCTGGGCTGTATGATTAAATATTCCAAGGGGTGGGGAATAGGAAAAGAATTTCTCCTGCCAGCAGGATGTGAACGTAACCTCGGGGAACTTGGCTCTTACGATCTTCCCGTGGTACAGCGCATGTAACTGAGTCAAAATGGCCATGTTCTATGGCGAAACTGATTTTCTGAACTGCTAAGCCAGGCATGAAGCAGAGCCAGGATGAACCAAACGCAGGGAGATGTTTGACAGCATTGCACGCTAAGTGGCCAGTGCACTGCACCTGAATTAAAGAGGGTACACTGGTGCAAAAGAATGTCAATCTGGGGCCGGCAGGTGGCCTGGTGGTTCGAGTCCTGGACCTGGTGGCTAGCTTTCTTGCTCTCTGTCTCTCTTTCTCTCTGTCCCTCTCTGGCCAAATTAAAATGAACAAAAATGACTATCATTAAATAAAATAATTCTTAAAAATTAGAAAAAGAATGTAAGTCCAATGTGAGGCATGGACTCGTGGACAGGCTTGGCCAACTGGTCTTTCTGGAGTCCTCCTTTCAGTTCTCAATATTAAGCTGACACGCTCTGATTAGCCTATTGTTAGTCTTTTAGATTGTCAAGGAATGGGGGCCGGCAGGGGACGTGGTGGTTAAGGGTGCTGTATTCCCACAGGCTAGACGGCGGTTTGAGTCCCGGACCTGGTGGTTTGCTTTCTCACTTTCCCTCTCTCTCTCTCTCTCTCTCTGTCTCTGTCTCCCTCTGATCATATTTTAAAAGTAATAATCACAAAGAGAATGAAATAAATAAAAATTGAAAAAAAAAGATTTTATAGGAATGAAAGTAGCTTGGTCTAGTGATGAGATTGTGTAGTTGAGTATCGGGAAAGTTGTTAAATCTGTTTAGCTGTAAGAGTTGTTGGTTTGTACATGTTGATAAGCAATTGATACAGGCTAAAGGTTAGAACTCCAGTCAATATAAATAGATGCAGTTCTATTAATATGTATAGGTTAACAAACTTGATCGCTCTTCTGGGAGGAATGAAATCCCCCAAGGTGAGGGACAGGTGTTCAGGTAGCCTGTAATAAAGATACCAAAATTGGCTTTGGAGGGGCCTCTGTGTCAGGCATGAGTGGTTGGGGAACTCTTGTCTGGGAACTTGGTAAGGCCAGAGTCTCAAGGCCTGGGATGGGATGAGTTAAGGTTAGAGGTCCAGACTCCCTTCTCTCTTCCTGCCTAATTGCATTCCCTCTGTTTCCTTTTCAGTTAAGCTTCTTTTATTTATTTATTTGGTTTTTTTTGTTTTTTTTTTTTTTTTGGAGAGGTTTTGCTTATAGGACATGTGCGCTCGCCAGATAGACAGAGAGAGACAGAAAGCGAGAAATCACCCCCCAGGGGGGATGGTCACGCTGCAATCCCTTCTTCTTCATTCTCCTCTCAGGATCTTGGGCACGCATGCACACGCGCCCGGCGTGAGTTTAAGCCACGGGGTCCGGGACTCGAACCACGGTCGACTACATGGGAGTCCGGCGACATAGCCATTACACCAACGGCTGGTCCCACTAAGGTTAATTTCTGTGAGAAAAGAAAGCAGGGGAGGGACAGTAGTAGCCAATAGGTTGGCCAATCATGGGACAAGAGAGGAAATTATGGGACCTAGCTGGGGGGAGACGTCTGTACAGCGAGGAGAGTTCTGCTTTGCCAGAGATCCCTCCCTGGCACCACAGGGCAACAGATACGTGACCTGCTCCAGGGACAGCGTCCAGCAGATGCCAGCCAGCCCCCACCGAGTCCAGGTTGCAGGGACCCCCCTTTAGGAGGACCCCCCTTTAGGAGGACCTCTCTCTCTCTCTCTCTCTCTGTCCCTCTCTGGTCAAATTAAAACATAGGAATAAATAAGTAAATAAATAAAGTTAAATAAAATACTTATTAAAACAATTTCTTTTTTGAGAGAGGTTTATGCTATAGGGCATGTGCACTCACCAGAAAAACAGAGAGAGAGACAGAGACAGAAAGCAAGAAATCACCCCCCGGGGGGGGTGGCCACACCTCAATCCCTTCTCTTCCATTCTCCTCTTGGGATCTTGGGCACGCACGCACACGCGCCTGGTGCAAAGTTCAAGCCACCGGGTCCGGGACTCAAACTGCGGTTGACTACATGGGAGTCCAGCGACATAGCCTTGACGCCAACTGCTGGTCCCTGTCTGGTGGTATAGAAAGAAAAATCTGAAGAACTTGCGTTGGTCCAACTGCTGGTTCCATTCACTCCAGCTTTTCACCCCGCTGATAAGAATTGCAGCATCCTCCACACCCCCATGAGCACGGAGGGTTCTCAAGGCTCTTTTGATTCAAATATCTATATAGATTCAATCAGGGTCCCAAGAGAAGTCCCTCATGAATTTAAAGCAAGAAATCAAACAGCTGCAGGCTTTGAGTCTGTACTCTCTTGGTTCTCAGCCCTCAATAAAAATGTAGATTGGGAGAAGGCAGCAGGTGGTGTGGTGGTTAGAGGTGCTGGACTCCCACATGGCTGACCACGGTTCAAGTCCCGGACCTAGCAGCTTGCTTACATTCTTTCCATCTCTCTCTCTCTTTCCGTCTGGTCAAATTAAAAAATAATTGCTGGGTCCAGCCTCAGCGGGGGTGGGTTGATTCATTGGAGGCGGCGCTGGAAGGAAAGACTGAGGCCTCGGTGCCTTTTTTGTGCACATCTTCGGTTGGACACCCTCAGAGATCGCTCTCTGAAGAGTGACAACTGCTAGGAATCATCGTGCCTTTTTATTGAAAATGTCATACACGCAAGTAAGCAGGTGAGAGATGACGTGTTCTAATTATCAATTCCTAAGGCTTTAACAATAGAGATCAAAGATTCCATTCAGGGTTTGATTCAGGGCAGGTCTATTAATCATCGATACAGTTCAACCATTGTTTGATTGATGTAAGCAGGCTTTCGGGAACTTTTGGGAGTGCGGTTTCGAAAAACAGTTCCAGCAAGCAGAGTTAATGATCAGCCGATGTTCGGCAGCAGCCGTCTTGTGATTACTAAAAGAAAATCTCAAGTATATAGGTATTAGTTCTTATGGATCTCGATAAAGAATGATACTTATATAATTCTATAGGGATCTAAAATTTAATTAGAGGAATCCTAATCTATCTATCTATTGTAAAGGGGTGAGCCTACTGTTCACCTGGTGAGAATAAGGGGATATTTTAAACACTTCTCCAACTAGCAGTACCGGTTTTTCTTAAGTTGAAAGTAAAATGACTAACAAGTTAATTAAAAACTTTAAAATGGGTTTGTGGCATACCTAAGCATGGTATTGTGCCTGTGGCGCCGCTGTTAATTATTTTGTCAGAACATTAACTACCGTGGGGCAGGGGTGTCCTGGGTCAGTTTCGGCGTAAGAGGTTATTTTTAAGCTTACGTTAAATGTGTCTTGAAGGGCCTTCCAAAGGTCAAGAAGGACTTCAGCACACCCTCCATTGTGACCGCAGGGATGAAGAGTTGTAATTAACAGTAAGTGGTCAGGGTAAAGGGGAGCGGTCGGGGGACTTTCAGGAAATCTTACTACAAAGATGTATGAGGGAGCTATGTAATTCTTTTATAGTAGTATATCAGGGAGTCAGAGGGTGGGGTCACTTCCCAGCAAGGCTACCGCAGTTTCCGGAGCACACAGCAAGCGGCCTTGCCAACATGCTGAGCCGACCCAAGCTTTGTTCCTAGGTCGGGGGGGGGGGGGGGGGGGGGGGCGTACAGCAGCGGCCTTGCCAACTTGCTGAGCCGACCAAGGCTGTGCTCAAAGGTCAGAAGCTCAAAACAGATCCTGGGGCCCCACTGGGTCGGACTCCTCCAAATAATAACAGATGGACTTAAATAAATAAATGATTCTTTAAAAAAAATATGCAAACAAAACTGAAGATCAGATCAGTGTCGTCTGTTCCAATGGCAGAAATGGATCCGCTCTACTAGACATGGCCTGCGAGGAGTCGCTTCCCAATTCCATGCCACAAGCCAGGTGGCCCCAAGAAACTCACGTTGCCTTAAATACAACGTGAGCTGAGAGGGGTAGCATTTGTGTCATCGTGGGAGGAAAGGTTAGAGCTTTATTCCAAGCAATCCCACCCCAGATGGCACCCTCACTGAGCCACTGTAAGGGCTCCCCACTTTAGCACATGAGCTGACAGAAAGTGCCGGTGGGAGCCCTCCACTCACCGATCGCCTGGAAGGACCCTTGGAAAATGGCAGGGCATGGCAGCCTCAGCTCTAAGCTCTGTTCTCACAGTGGCTGGGGTCTTGGTTGCCGTACGGTGCCGCATTACACCCTATGTGGGGAACCCAGTGCAGAGGCTCATTGACATGGCCCTAAGGAACACGTTCCATTACACGGTAACATGCTACAGACAGAGAGCCCGTGTGCAGAACTGCCAGGTGACAGTCTGCTGCTGGCTGAGCTGGGAAAATTCAGAGAATGGGAGACTACATTGCAATGTCCTAAGGGAAACTAAAAGGCATTAAAAACGGGGAATGAGAGACCAGCAATTGGCGTCATGGCTATGTCACTGGACTCCCACGTAGTCCACCATGGTTTGCGTCCGAGACCCGGTGGCTTAAACTCACACCGGGCACGTGTGCGTGCATGCCCAAGATCCCGAGAGGAGAATGGAGGAGAAGGGATTGCGGTGTGGCCATCCCCCCTGGGGGGTGATTTCTCGCTTTCTGTCTCTCTGTCTCTCTCTGTCTTTCTGGTGTGTGCACGTGCCCTACAGCAAAAACCTCTCCAAAAATAAAAAAGGGATGGGGGGATGAAATGGAAACTGCTTGTCTGTCTAACTAGACAGGACTTCATTGTTTAGAAAGCTGCTTATAAGATAGGATTGTAGCTCTGTGCCCCTCTGAGCCCAACCCTGTTTGCCTTCTGCAAGCTCCTTACAAGACAGATTGCTGGCCTCTGTATGATGTGGTTTGGGGACCAAAGGAGGCCCCAAAAGGAAGAGCGTGAGATGCCTAGCAATCTCTTGCAGCCTCCTCTCCCTTGCACTACCCATCATCCAGACCCGTGGGCCTCTCCTCCTCCAACCCAGAATCTACGTCACCTCCTACCCTCCCCGACTCGGGCCCAGATGTTTGGGGTCTGAACCCCTCTGGGTCCGCCAGCGTCATCACCTTGAGTTCGACGCTCGGAGTGGCGTGTGGTTTCTCGGCAGTCTGTTTTTGCAACACTTGTGCAACAGAACCAGAACTGGAGGGGTCTCGTGCGAGCCAACTGCCTTTCCCAAGACAGAAGGGGCATGCCTCGAGCCCATAGATTGAGACAGAAACAAATCAACGGTGATCTCAGAGGTACACGCAGAGGGATCCCCCTCCCAGGGGAGTCCTGTCTGCCACAGAAAGGCAGGGGAGGACACACTCTGCCCCCGTAGTGTGGCGACTAGGGTCTCAGAAACTGACCCCCCCCACACACACATTCACAGTCTCCGGAGTTTGTCACAAGGTCATCCTAGCTCTGGGAGAGTCCTCGACTGGCAGCCCCCTGATGGCCCCTGGGTGGGGACCTCAAGCCAAAACAGGTGGCTGCCATGGGACCCCATAGGAGGCAATTGGGAGGTTCCCCTTCCACCCAAACTGGGTGACAAAGAGACAGAAAGCGAGAAATCACCCCCCAGGGGGGATGGCCACACCGCAATTCCTTCTCCTCCATTCTCCTCTCGGGATCTTGGGCACGCACGCACACGTGCCAGGCATGAGTTTAAGCCACTGGGTTTGGGACTCAAACCGCGGTCGACTACATGGGAGTCCAGCGACATAGCCGTTATGCCATCTGCTGGTCCCCTAGTCCCCAAATTTCTTAAACTTTAAAAAAAAATAATTATGTATTGGGTCAACAGGTGACATGGAGGTTGAGGTCCCAGATGGTCGACCAAGATTCAAATCCTGGACCTGGCGGCTTGCTTTCTCACTTTCTGTCTTTTTTTGCTTCTGCCTCACCGGGTTCCTGAGTCCCAGGACTTGACCGTACCCGGCGGTTTCACCCTGTGAGCTGCCCATCTCTCTACGGAGTCCAGCGGGCATGGGTTGCCTTCGGGGTGTCAGGGCTCCTAGGAAGGAGAACCCAGGGAAAGAGAGGTGGCACTGCCTCATCCGATTCTGGGGCCCCTTTGTCCCTGTAAGCTCCTCCCTCCGAAATGGTGGCTACAGGATGCCATGCTCAAGGAACCAAAACCGTTGCCGAGAAGGACTGCCAGGAAACCGGGCGCCTGTCAGAGACTAGGAGAGCTCAGGTGTGTGACACCAGCCCGGAGGGCCCGGGAGAGTTCACTCTCTCGAGTGTGGGACCCTATTTGCTCAAGTGACTTATATTGTCTGGGTCACCATGCTGCACACCAGGAAACTGCAACAGTTGCAAAACAGCTGCAAAACTGTTGCAATCCAGCAGGTAACATTTCCCTGCAGGCGATTTACAAAGGTGCAGCAGAAACACTTCCCGTGTGCAAGCGGTGAGCAAACAGGGTCTGTATCACCAGTAGGTTCAAAATCACACCAGGGGTGTGTGCGTGCGTGCCCAAGATCCCGGGAGGAGAATGGAGGACAGGGGATGGCAGCGTGGCCATCTCCCCGGGGGTGTTTTTTTTCATTTTTCCTCTCACTGTGTCTGTCTCTCTTTCTCTCCCCGGTGAGCATGCATGCTCTAAAGCCAAAACAAAAACAAAAATTAAAACTCTAAAAATGGGACCAGTGGGTGGTGTGATGGTCACATTGCTGGACTTCCACGTGGTAGACCGCAGTTGAAGTCCCAGACCTGGTGGCTTAAAAACTCATGCAGGGCAGATGTACATGTATGCATGCCCCAAATCTTGAGAGGAGAATGGAGGAGAAGGGATTACAGCATGACCATCACCCCAGAGGGTGATTTCTCACTTTCTGTCTCTCTCTCTCTCTCTCTGGCGAGTACATGTGCCCTATAGCAAAAAGTCTCTCTCGAAACAAAACTCTAAGACAAAATTTATATATATATATATATATATATATATATATATATATATATATAGTAATAAATAACATTAAATACATAACTCTTTATTTAAAATCCTTTTTTTTTTTTTCTTTTTTTGGAGAGGTTTTTCGCTATAGGGCACGTGCGCTCGCCAGACAGACAGAGAGAGACATAGAGACAGAAAGCGAGAAATCACCCCCCAGGGGGGATGGCCACACCGCAATCCCTTCTCCTCCATTCTCCTCTCGGGATCTTGGGCACGCACGCACACGCACCCGGCGTGAGTTGTAAGCCACCGGGTTCGAGACGCGAACCGTGGTCGACTACGTGGGAGTCCAGCGACATAGCCATTACGCTAACTGCTGGTTCCCTAAAATCCTTTTTTTAAAAAAGAATTATTTAAAATAATAAGTAAATAGTAAGTAAATAATTTTTTTAAATAGTAAGTAAATAATTCTTTACTTACTGTTTTATTTATTATCATTTTTCAGTTTGGTGAGAAAGAAAAAGAGAGAAAGTGAGAAAGCAAGCTGCCAGGTCCAGGATTTGAATCTTGGTCGACCATGTGGGACCTCAACCTCCATGTCACCTGTTGACCCAATAAATAATTATTTTTTTTTAAGTTTAAGAAATTTGGTGACTAGGGGACCAGCAGATGGCATAACGGCTATGTCGCTGGACTCCCATGTAGTTGACCGCGGTTTGAGTCCCAAACCCAGTGGCTTAAACTCACGCCTGGCATGTGTGCGTGCATGTCTAAGATCCCAAGAGGAGAATGGAGGAGAAGGAATTGCGGTGTGGCCATCCCCCCTGGGGGGTGATTTCTCGCTTTCTGTCTCTTTGTCTCTCTCTGTCTCTCTAGTGAGTGCATGAAATTTCGGGACCAGCAGCCTGTGTGGTGGTTAAGGTGTTGGACACTCCCACACGGCCGACCATGATTCGAGTCCTGGACCTGGAGATTTGCTTTCTTGCTTTCTCTCTCTCTCTCTCTCTCTCTCTCTGGTCAAATTCAAATCAATGCATGAATACATAAAATTTAAAAAATTACTTTGAAAAAAAGAAATAAAAAAAAATATGTATAGGAGAAACATCGTATTTCTCTGTCCTTTCATTAGGTGATACATTTCCAGGTACTAAAAGTCCCCCCACACACACCGAAGTGATACACACCGCTGGAAATCGTCCTTGTCAGGAGAACCTGTGTCATGTCAGCCACGTGAGTCCTTCTGACAGCTGCTGGTCTGATAAGAAGATTCACCCCAGGGGCTGCACACAGAAGCCAGCCGACGCGCAGTTTGCTGAACATCCCTTGTTTGGTTTTTTTTTAACCCCCGAACTTGTCTCAGGAGCCGTAAGTCTCTGAGACCCGATTGCATCATTTGCACGTTGGATGTATGAGTCATCTGGGCCGGCCGAGCACTGTCAAGACAGGTGCCACAGGGAAGGGAAACGTCCTGGAGGTACCTTTCGGAGGCTGCAAGGAGGGCCAGCAGCTCCGGCGCTCCGTCTCCGCTTCTGCTGTGCCGTAGACATCAGAGACTGCGCCGGCAGACAGGTGGGTGGAGAAGGCTGGGGAGTGCTCGCTGTCTTCTCATTTCCCTGGCTGGGACGGGGTCTTGATCTTTCCAAGTTTCCTTTGGCAGGCTAGAACTCGGCGGGTCAGGCCAGGGCCAGGGCCAGGGGCTTTAGGAAGCTGGACCCCACGTGGCCCACTGCGAAACTTGAATCCCGGTCAACGTGGCTTGAGTAACACGCCAGACACATGTGCGTGTGTGCATGCTCCAGATCTCCACAAGATGGAGAAACAGAGGCGAAGGGATTGCAGCATGGCCGTGTCTCGTTGGGGGGATGTGCTTGCTCTAGGCCTCTCTCCCTGTCTGTCTCTTTCGGGTGAGCACACGCACACACACCCTCTGGCCAATAAAACAATGAAAATAGAGCGAACTTAATACATCAGCTCAGGCATTGAGATCCACGCCAGAGCAATTTGGGGTTGGTTCATTTTCTCCTCCCTTTTCCCCCTCTTCTCTCCCTATCTTCTCCCTGCTCCTCCCCAGTCTCTTCCTTTCCTTTCTTAGCCAAGAACTCTTTTCGTGTAGGTGCATGTAGCTGGTGCCCGTAGGGTGCCGGCTTTTGCGAAAGAGGGTCTGTGGAGGAGGAAGTTCAAAACTGTTCCTCGCTATTTATTATTTGTTAATTTCCAGAGCATGCGTGCCGTTGCCCAAGAGAGACAGAGAGAGACAATCTCTCAGTGGGGTGTCGTTAGGCTTTGGTCCCCTCTCCTCCACTTCTCCATCCTGTGGGGACTTGGGGTACACATGCACATGTACATGGCCTGCTTTGAGGGACTAAAGATGAAATTGCTTCGGTCCCTCTTGGTATCACTATGTTTTTAAAGAATTATTTATTGAATGTTATTTATTATGAATGCTTTAATTTGCTACGGGGCACATGCACTTGCCAGAGAAAGAGAGAGAGAGAGAGAATGAGAAAGCAAGCTGCCAGGTCCAGGACTTGAACCACAATCAGCCATATGGGCATCCAGTGCCCCAACCATCAGAGCACCTGCTGGCCCCATC
The DNA here is from genome assembly GCA_026018925.1 of Tupaia tana. Lineage (NCBI taxonomy): Eukaryota > Metazoa > Chordata > Mammalia > Scandentia > Tupaiidae > Tupaia > Tupaia tana. The sequence goes on along the minus strand of JAKSZU010000031.1, from coordinate 12,279,248 downwards.
TTGGTGCTAAGGTCCAAGAAGAGGTAACAGTTTGCATGCTGGAGAAGGGCTTTCTGGGGCAAGACAATCCCATGACTGTAAAACATGATGCTCTGCAGGGCTGACCTACTTGGAAAGGCCCCAGATATGTAGAGGCATGTAGAGATCCCTTGTGAGCACGCCAAGTACACACACGCCCATGATCCGGAGCTGGCTACGCCTGGGGTGGGTTGCGGCATCAGGACCTCGTTGAGGGTCCTTTCTCTGTCTGTCTGTCTTTCTCACTCCCGGAGAAAGTTAATGTAATAAACGTTAAACAAAAAGCTTTTGGGGCCAGCCAGGTGGTGTGATAGGTAAGGAAGCTGGATCCTACGTGGCCTACTGTGTGGTTTGAGTCCTGGACTGGGTGTCTTGAAAAATATGCCAGGCACATGTGCATGTGTGTCCACAATCCTAATAGGAGAATGGAGAAGGGATTGAGGCATGGCCATGCCCATAGAGAAGCTATCTCACTTTCCCTCTCTCTGTCTCTCTGTCTCTCTGTCTCTCTCTCTCTCTCTCCAGCAAACACACATGCCCTATAGCTAAACAGGAAAACAAACAAGGGCAGTAGATGGACTGGAGGTTAAGGTGGAACCAGCAGATGGCATAATGGTTACGTTGCTGGACTCCCATGTAGTCAACTATGTTTCGAGTCCCAGACCCGGTGGCTTAAACTCACGCCCGGCGCGTGTGCGTGCGCGACCAAGATCCCGAGAGGAGAATGGAGGAGAAGGGACTGCGGTGTGGCCATCCCTCCTGGGGGGTGATTTTTCGCTTTCTGTCTCTCTGTCTCTCTGGTGAGGGCATGCACCCTATAGCAAAAATCTCCCTCTAGAACAACAACAACAACAAAAGTCATGCCAGGCACATGTGCATGTGTGCCCAAAATCCCAAGGGGAGAATGTTAAGGGACGTGACTGTGATGAGGCCGACCCTCCTGGGAATTACTTTCTCAGTCTCTCTCTCTCTCTCTCTCTCTCTCTCTCTCTCTCTCTCTCCCTGGTGAGTGCATATGCCCTATAGCAAACACTAAGGAGAAAAGAAGTTTCATGTTTCTGTGTGGCAATACATTTTGCCGTCCCATCAGTTGATCATAATTCTCCTGAGCTTATGTAAGCACTCCTCGTCCTGAGATGACCGTAGAGTGCTTTGCAGAGCTGCAAAGTGGCACGTCCATTGCAGTCGACTCTTGCCTTCGGGCTATCTGAATGCGCCGTGTAGAGGTTCTAAGTGTGAATCCTTCTTTTTGGCACATGCCTGCGACTACCTTCTTGTCCGGGCTTGTCCTAGTGTCGGCTTAGGGACGGAGGAGGGGACTCTAAGCTCCGAAGGCAGCCAGGTAAGCCTCAGCAGTCGGCTCGTAGGGCTTGTTGAAAACCATCAGCACAAACACCTTGGGAATGGAGTGTTTGCGCAGTGACAGCTTTCAAAAGTCACGCCTTCCACGACGAGAAGTCAGAGGGACTGTCTCCAGACACTGGAGAGAATTTCACGAGGCCACGCATCAGGACATTGCTAAACATCATTTTATTTTCTTCCCCCCTCAAGACTTTACCTTCTGCCGAAGACACGCGGAAGCCGGTGGAGTCGCACGATGCCAGGCAGGTAAGGAGCGCCACCAGTGCTACTTTGAGCACGTCGCGCGCCGTAAGTAAGTTGCCGTCATGTGTCAACTCACCTTCCTCATGGAGGCGCCTGATGATAAGTTGCAGGGTTTTTTTTGGCCAGGATGTCAAATGTCTAGGTGGAAATTCTGCATTGAGTCAATGATTAAAGAGAGAGAGAGAGACTTAGATGATAACTAGGACATGAACTGACATGGTGATGCTTGGATATCGTGTACCATGAGTGTCCAAACAGGTGATGATGAAGTCATCCGTCCAGCTTTGCCCAGATGAGGGGCATTTCTGGAACGATCGTGATGGGAATATTTAGCTCCCTGCCTGCAAGGCGCTCACATTCTTGTCTGTAAAATGGACCGAAAGCAACGAGTTGCAATTTCTCTTGGCCAGCTTTGTTCTGGAGAATTGATAAAAGGGTCTGTGTTGGGGGTTGTAGCAGATGACGTAGCGGTTAAGGCACTTGACCATGGTTCAAGTCCTGCATCCGGCAGCTTGAAACTCATGCCAGGAGAGAGAGACAGTGTGTGTGTGTGTGTGTGTGTGTGTGTGTGTGTGTGCATGTCCCAAATCCCGGGAAGAGAATGGAGGAGAAGGGAGTGCGGAGGGACCATCCATAACAGGGAGTGACTTCTCACTTTCTGTCTCTCTGTCTCCCCAGCGAGTGCACACAACCTAGAACAAAAATCTTTTATTTTAATTATTTATTTATTTTTATTGATTGATTCATTTATTTTCATTTGACCAGAGACAGACAGAGAGAGACAAAGAGAAAGTGAGAAAGTAAGCCGCCAGGGCCGGGACTCCAACCCTGGTCAGCCATGTGGCAGTGCCCAGTGCCTTAACCACCACATCACTGGCTGGTCCCCACAAAAATCTCTTAAAAAAAAATAAAAAAGATTTGGGAGCTGGGAGCAGATTGGGGATGGGGAGGTCAATGACTGTCAGTATCCACTCTTGGAGGTGGATTTAAAAACAGGAATAGAGGGAACCAGCAGTCAGCGTCATGGCTATGTCGCTGGACTCCCATGTAGTCGACTGCGGTTCGTGTCCCGGAGCCGGTGGCTTAAAACTCACACCGGGCGCGTGTGCGTGCATGCCCAAGATCCCGAGAGGAGAATGGAGGAGAAGGGATTGCGGCGTGGCCATCCTCCCCGGGGGGTGATTTCTCGCTTTCTGTCTCTCTGTCTGTCTGGCGAGTGCATGTGCCCTATAGCGAAAAAACCTCTCAAAAAAAAAAAAAAAAAAAAAAAAAAAAAAAAAAAAACAGGAATAGACAAAAAGGAGTGCTAGACCCAAAATCCAAATTTCTGTGTTCATCATCTGATATTCGACTCGGGCCCCAGTAAGAAAAGGGGCCGTGCATGTCTCGGAGGACACGGAGCTCAGTCAGGACTCCGCAGTTTATGAAGCACCCTCGGTTCCTCTACACGTCCATGGCTCCTTCCTCTCCCGAACCCCGTTCTTTGCTCACACTCTCGTTTTGTTGTACTCGCTGCTCACATTCTGTGTGCTTGCCTGTTTTCTCCCAAAGAGAATGTCCCGTCAGCGAAGCTGCTATGTACACGCATTTGTTCACATCATCGTACGTTGCATTTTTCAATGTCATTTTGTTGAGTTACTGATAAACGGCAACGCTTTATCCCTTCGCCTCCATTTCTCCTTCCTTACGGAATTTCGGGTACGCATGCACACACACCCGGCGGGCTTTGCAAGCCACCAGGTGCAGATCTCAAACAGCATAGTTGGCCCGATGTACATCCGTTCTCTGCAGTGACTGGATGAAGATATTTAACGTACATGTTATTTTATGCTGTTGTCACTTCTTTGCGTTGAAAACAGGTCAATTCTACTGTCTCACAGGTTTTCAAGTACAGGAGAGATTGCTGTTGAGTGGTCACCATGTCATACCAGAGACCCCTTCACGTTATTTCTCTTAATGGATGTTTTATACCTTTTTTTTCCTGTTTTTTTTTTTTTTTTTTTTTGAGCGGTTTTTGCTATAGGGCACATGTGCTCACCAGAAATACAGAGAGAGACAGAGACAGAAAGCAAGAAATCACCCCCCGGGGGGATGGCCACGCCCCAATCCCTTCTTCTCCATTCTCCTCTCGGGATCTTGGGCACGCACGCACACATGCCCGGTGTGAGTTTTAAGCCACCGGGTCTGGGACTTGAACCGCAGTCGACTACATGGGAGTCCAGTGACATAGCATATGCCAACTGCTGGTCCTGGATGTTTTATTCCTTCTGATCATCTTTTTTTTTTTTTTTTTTTGAGAGGTTTTTGCTATAGGGCGTGTGTGCTCTCCAGAAAGATAGAGACAAAGAGACAGAGAGACAGAAAGCAAGCAATTACCCCCCAGGGGGACTCCCAGACCTGGTGACTTGCTTTCTCTCTCTCACACTGTCTGTCTCTCTCTGGTCAAATCAAAATAAATAAATAAATAATTGTAATGAAGTTAAATAAAATAATTCTTTAAAAAAAAAAGAGTGACTGAGAGTCTGCCTGGCGCCCTGGTAGTGAAGGCAGCTGGACCCCACATGGCCGACGGTGCAGTTCCAGTCCCAGCCCTGCCGGCTTGAAGAACATGTAGGGCACATGTGTGTGCGTGCCCAAGATCCTGAGAGGAGAGTGGAGGGGAAGGGACTGTGGTGTGGCCATTCCCCCTGGGGGTGATTTCTCACTTTCTGTCTCTCCCTCTCTTTATCTCTCTCCATCAAGTGCATACTCCCTATAGTGAAACCAAAAAATCATAGCGATAATAATAATGATAATGTTAATGAAAGCCATCAATCTTGTACTCCCAGAGTCTGAACCTCAGTCAGATCTCTGATTGACCCTGGGAGGCTTGCCCTGTGAGTCTCTGTGTTCTGATTTTCAGCTCCTGGGTCAGTATCTTTCTTACAGAAGTTGAGAAGTTAAGTCTAGGGACCAGCAGTTGGCGTCAAGACTATGTCACTGGACTCCCATGTAGTTGACCACGGTTCGAATCCCACGCCTGGTGGTTTAAGCTCACGCCGGGTGCGTGTGCGTGCGTGCCCAAGATCCTGAGAGGAGAATGGAGGAAAAGGGATTGCGGCGTGGCCATCCCCCCTGGGGGGTGATTTCTCGCTTTCTGTCTCTCCCTCTCTTTATCTCTCTCCATCAAGTGCATACTCCCTATAGTGAAACCAAAAAATCATAGCGATAATAATAATGATAATGTTAATGAAAGCCATCAATCTTGTACTCCCAGAGTCTGAACTTCAGTCAGATCTCTGATTGACCCTGGGAGGCTTGCCCTGTGAGTCTCTGTGTTCTGATTTTCAGCTCCTGGGTCAGTATCTTTCTTACAGAAGTTGAGAAGTTAAGTCTAGGGATCAGCAGTTGGCATCAAGCCTGTGTCGCTGGACTCCCATGTAGTTGACTGTGGTTCGAGTCCCAGACCCGGTGGCTTAAACTCACACTGGGCGCGTGTGCCTGCGTGCCCAAGATCCTGAGAGGAGAATGGAGGGGAAGGGATTGTGGTGTGGCCATTCCCCCTGGGGGTGATTTCTCTCTTTCTGTCTCTCCCTCTCTTTATCTCTCTCCATCAAGTGCACACTCCCTATAGTGAAACCAAAAAATCATAGCAATAATAACAATGATAACATGAATGAAAGCCATCAATCTTCTTCTCCCAAGATCTGAACCTCAGTCAGATCTCTGATTGACCCTGGGAGGCTTGCCCTGTGAGTCTCTGTGTTCTGATTTTCAGCTCCTGGGTCAGTATCTTTCTTACAGAAGTTGAGAAGTTAAGTCTAGGGACCAGCAGTTGGCGTCAAGCCTGTGTCGCTGGACTCCCATGTAGTTGACCACGGTTCGAATCCCACGCCTGGTGGTTTAAGCTCACGCCGGGCGCATGTGCGTGCATGCCCAAGATCCCGAGAGGAGAATGGAGGAGAAGGGATTGCGGCGTGACCATCCCCCCTGGGGGGTGATTTCTCGGTTTCTGTCTCTCTGTGTCTCTCTGTCTTTCTGGCGACTGCATGCTCCATATAGCAAAAACCTCTCCAAAAAAAGACAGTCTGGGTGTAATGAAACTTCTCCCCAGCCACGGCAGACGCTCGGAGACAAACCTTGATGCACGTCAGCCGCCCCGTGGGTCACTCCGTGGTCCCCAGTGAGCCTTCTCACGATTGGGGAAGATGGTGCTAGGCGTGGCTCCTAAGGCGTCTAGACCAGCGGTGGTTCCAGCCCTGTCCTCCCGTGTCTTTCAGGAGCGGGTTCGTCTTCCTGTCGCTGGCGTGCGTGCTCGTGAACACCAGCCGGTCCCACGGGGAGAGCCAGGACAAGCCGAACATCGTCCTCTTTTTAGTCGACGACCTGGGCATCGGCGATCTCGGCTGCTATGGCAACAAGACCATAAGGTGTGGCTTCAGGGGGGAGCAGGCTTTTCCCCCGGCCTCGGGGGGCGCGTGGCCTGACCCTGTCTACGTGCGAAACCAGAGTCCTTGTCACTTTCTTAAAGAAGTATTTATTTATTTAATTCTGCTTGTTATTTTTTAAATTATTTTATTTAATTTTATCCATTGTCATTATTTTATTTATTTATATTTTTAAGTTGACCAGAGAGAGACACAGAGAGAGAAGGAAAGTGAGAAAGCAAGCTGCCAGGTCTGGGACTTGAACCTAGGTCAGCCATGTGGGAGTCCAGCCGCCTCAACTGCCACACCTCCATTTGTTGTTGTTGTTGTTGTTATTATTATTATTATTATTATTATTATTATTATTATTTTGAACAGAGAAGTACAGAGAGAGAGAAGGGGAAAATGTGGAAATAAGCCACCAGGTCTGGGACTAGAACCACGATTGGGCGTGTGGGAATCCAGCACCTCACCCACCACACCACCTGCCAGCCCCATGATTTTTGTCTTTTCCTTTTTGAGAGAGATTTTTACTATAGGGCATGTGTGCTCGCCAGACAGACAGACATAGAAAACGAGAAATCACCTCCCTCCCCGAAGGGGGATGGCCATAATGCACTCCCTTCTCCTCCATTCTCCTCTCGGAGTCTTGCTTTAAGCCACCGGGTCCAGGATTCGAATGAGGGTCCACTCCGTGGCAGTCCAGAGACAGAGCCATTACACCATCTGCTGGTCCCCCTGGCCTTGTGATCTTATTATTTTTTAACTTACAGAATTCAGTAAGGGGCCAGCAGATGCTGTGGTAGTTAAGGTGCTGGACTCCCACGGGGCTGACCACGGTTTGAATCCTGGATCCAGTGGCTTGAACTATCGCAGTATGGGTGTATGCATACCCCAAATGTCAGGAGGAGAGTGAAGGAGAAGGGACTGTAGGGTGGCCATTCCCCCGGGGGGTGATTTCGCATGTTCCCTCTTTCCGTCTCTCTCTCTCACTTTCTCTCCGGTGAGCACATGTCCCCTGTGGCAAAAACCTTAGCAAAGAAATAAACAAAGAAGCCAGTCGTATTAAAAGCAGGATTATCTGTAGTTGGGTCTCGGCTCTGTACTTATGAGCTGTGAGGTCTTAGAGAAGTGACTTAACCGCTCTGGACCCTCATGTCCTTCCATCCGTGGAACGCGAGAGAATTCTGTATTTCTCCGAGCTATTGCAGACAAAGCGGTAAGACGAGAATGGGTTTAGAATTCGGTTGCCGGGAAAGTCATGATGTATTTTTCTATGTTTTCCAATCCCAACATGCATCATGACTTTCCTGACCACACACGATATTAGGAACCCTGTATGATTCAGGCTATTATAGTGGAGGAGGATTTATACATGTGGGTTTTTCCTTTTATGTATTTCTTTATTTTGTTATAGGACATGTGCACTCGCGGAAGAGAGGCAGAGAGAGGGAGAGTGAGAAGGTACCCTCCGGGGGGATGGCCTTCTTCCATATTGTTGTCTTGGGATTTGGGGAATACACACACATGTACACACATGTACACACATGCACACACATACACCCAGTGTGATTTTCAGGCTGCCCGATCTCAGACTTGACCTACTCAGTTGACCGTCTGCAATCCAGCAGCTTAACCACGCCGCCACAGGCTGGCCCAGCGGAATTTTTTTTTTTTTAATTTACATTTAGGAACCAGCAGGTGGCAGGTGGTTAAGGCGCTGGACAGTCCCACATGGCAGACCATGATTCAAGTCCTGGACCTGGGGGCTTGCTTTCTCACTTCCCTTCTCTCTCTATCTCTCTGTGTGTCTCTCTGGTCAAATTAAAATAAATAAATGAATGAAAATGAATGAATAAATGAAGTTCAATAAAATAATTTCTTTAAAAAAAAAAGTGGGACCAGCAGGTGGCATAATGGCTATGTCGCTGGACTCCCATGTAGTTGTCCGCAGTTCGAGTCCCGGACCCGGTGGCTTAAACTCACGCCGGGCGCAAGTGCATGCCCAAGATCCCGAGAGGAGAATGGAGGAGAAGGGATTGCGGTGTGGCCATCCCCCCCGGGGGGTGATTTCTCACTTTCTATCTCTGTCTTTCTAGTGAGTGCACACACCCGATAGCAAAAACCTATCCAAAAAAAAAAAAAAACACGTACATTTAATCATTGTACGTTTCTGCAGCATGGAATGTGGGTTCTCAAAGCATCAAAGCGGTGCATGTCCGGGAAGGCAAAGGCATGACTGTGCGCACCCCTTCCCATTTTTGTGACTGTTCATTTTTTCCCGAGTCCCTGCTTTCTACCTCTACTGTACACCCCCTTTGTGTAGTCTCTGGTGTCTACACTTGCACAGTGCAGGTTAATGTCAGCTCTCTCTCCGTCTATCTGTCTCTCTGTTTCTTTCCTCCCGTCCCCTCTCTCCTCCTGACTCCCCTCTCTAACCCTCCTTCCGTCTCTGTTTTCAGGACCCCTAACATCGACCGCCTGGCCAGGGAAGGGGTGATGCTCACTCAGCACATCTCGGCTGCGTCCCTGTGCACCCCCAGCCGGGCCGCCTTCTTGACGGGGAGATACCCCATCCGATCAGGTGTGTAGACGGGAAGCCTCTGCCCTGCCCGCCGTCCTGTCGGGTGTGAACGAGTGAGAATGTGCTTTGACTGTCTTATTTCACTTCTTTTTTTTAAAGTGATATTTTTGTTACAGGATGCATGCATTCACTGGAAAGAGAGACAGAGACAGAGAGACAGAAAGCGAGAAATCACCCCCCAAGGGGATGGCCACGCCGCAATTCCTTCTCCTCCATTCTCCTCTCGGGATCTTGGGCACGCACGCACACATGCCCGGCGTGAGTTTTAAGGCTTCAGGTCTGGGATTCAAACCACTGTTAGCCATGCGGGAGTGCAGTGATGTAATCATTGTACCATCTGCTGTTCCTTTATTTTATTTTTTAAAAAATAATTCTTTATTTAATTTTATCAGTATTATTTTTAATTTGTGCTATAGAACACGTGTGCTCACCAGACAGAAAGAGAGAAAGCAAGCCACCAAGTGTGGGACTTGAACCGTAGTCGGCTATGTGGGAGTCCAGTGCCTGAACCATCATTCCACCTGCTGACCCTGTAGCCAAACATGGGGCCAGCAGATGGTGTGGAGATTAAGGTGTCTGGATCCCACATGGCTGACTATGTGCTTTGAGTCCACACTAGCTGTTTCAAACACACACCAGGCATGTGTGAGCACACATGTCCAAAATCCAGAGGCGGGGTTGCAGCATGGCCAGGGGTTGATTTCTCACTTTCCCTCCCTGGTTCCCTCCTGCCTCTCTCTAGTGAGTGCATGTGCCCTATGTAAAAACTAAAACAAAAAAGAAAAAACACGCCCGGCATGCGTGCCCAAGATCCCGAGAGGAGAATGGAGGAGAAGGGATTGTGGCGTGGCCATCCCCCCTGGGAGAGGTGGTTTCTCTCTCACTTTCCCTCTTTCTTTCTCTCTCTTTCTGACCCTCTCTGGCAAGCTCATGTGCCCTCTTGCCAATCACAAAAACCAGAATAAGAGGAAATAAAATGTATATATATACACACATACACGCAGGCACACACACACATACGGCCGTGCACAGCTCCAGGGCAGAGCACAGGAGTCCCTGGTGACAAGACCAGTCTGTGATGTTCACTGGTTGCAACACGGACAGGGAGCTTTTGAGCTCCTGCTGGGTGCGGCCTGACCTTCCCTGTCAGGACAACGGGGACGCTCTATGGGATGGCAACGATGAGCAGAACATGTCTGGACGTATGGGTTCGTCACCAGAAAACGGCTCGCGGAACTTCCCAGTCGTTGCTCATCATGGCTTATCCCCGGAAACAACAGCGTTGTCTTTGCTCCATGCAATTCAAGGATAGGAAAAAGGATGAGAAAAGCAGGGGGAGGAAATTACCCTATGCTTTAGCTGTTCTGTCCTGGTTGCACTGTTTTTTCTCTCTTGTTGAGTGAAGGTAAAGTTTGCATAACAGAAAGGTAACTGGTTAGTTTTGTTTTGTTTTTAGAGATTTTGCTACAGGGCACATGCCCTCACTAGAGAGACAGAGAGAGACAGAAAGTGAGACATCACTCCCCAGCAGGGATGGCCACACTACAATCCCTTCTCCTCCATTCTCCTCTCAGGATTTTGGGCACACATGCACTCAGGTGCCTGGCCTGAGTTTCAAGCTGCAGGGTACAGGGCTCGAACCACTGTCAACTGCATGGGAGTCCAGTGCCTTAACCATCAGATTACCTGTTGGCCCCAAGGTAACTGTTTTAGGGACCAGCCAGGTGGCATGCTGGTTGAGACAGCTGGATTCAACATGATCAACTCTGTGCCTCAAACCCCAGACTCAGTGGCTTAAAAATCATGCTGGGCACATGTGTGTGCATTCCCAAAATCCTGGGAGAAGAATGAAGGAGAAGAGATTGTGGCATGGCCACACACACCCCAGGGGGTTGGTTTTTCATTTTCTTTCTCTCTCCCTTTTTCTCTCTCTCTCTGGTGAGCTTAGAAGTCCTGTAGCAAACTAAAAAATAAATTAATACATAAATAAATAAATTTAAAAGTTACTATTTTAAAGTACACAAACATTGCCTTGAACACTTTCACAATATTGTAACCATCACCTCTCTCTAGTTCCAAAATATCTCCATTCTAAAAACAGAGCTCATTCCCGTCCCCCTCTCCCTGGAAACCACTAATCTCTGCTTTGTCTATGTAGATTTATCTATTCTGGATGTTTTGTGTAAATGGAATCTCATACCACATGGGCTTTTGTGACTTTCACTGATCACAACATGATCAAAGCTCATCCACATCGATGAAATGTAAATAAAAATAAGGTTTTTTTTTTTTTAAAAAAAAAAGAGGTCATAGTCTACGCAATGCAGAGTCCAGAACTCAAGGCTCATTACAAGTCGATTGGGAAGAACTTTGAACTTTTCAGGCAGACAGGCAAGCTTCTGTATCTCATGTGGTTTATGGTATCTGGCTTGTCTCATGCTAAGGAAGATCATCTCCGGCCAGTGCCAAATGATAAGGTTTCCAGACGGTCGTTCTGTGAGAAAGAACAAAGTCCCAGGTGCCAGCCTGCTGGCTGTTAATGTCACGGCTGATTTTGGGGCCAGGGAATAATAGGTCTTGTCAGTCCATATGAGTTGCTATGACAAAAATACCAGAGGTTGGGGGCTTAAACAACAGACACTAATTGCTCACAGTTCTGGAGAGTGGAAGTCCAAGTTTCAGGTGGTGTCGATTTTGCATCTGGTGGGGACTCTTTTGTCAGTCCATATGAGCTGCTATGACAAAAATACCAGAGGTTGGGGGCTTAAACAACAGACACTAATTGCTCACAGTTCTGGAGAGTGGAAGTCCAAGTTTCAGGTGGTGTCAATTTTGCGTCTGGTGGGGACTCCTTTGTCAGTCCATATGAGCTGCTATGACAAAAATACCAGAGGTTGGGGGCTTAAACAACAGACACTGATTGCTCACAGTTCTGGAGGGTGGAAGTCCAAGTTTCAGGTGGTGTAGATTTTGCATCTGGTGGGGATTCATTTGTCAGTCCATATGAGCTGCTATGACAAAAATACCAGAGGTTGGGGGCTTAAACAACAGACACTGATTGTTCACAGTTCTGGAGGGTGGAAGTCCAAGTTTCAGGTGATGTCAATTTTGCACCTGGTTGGGACTCCTTTCCTGGTTCATAGATGGTGCCTTCTCTTTGTGCTCACATGGTGGAGGGACAAGGGAGCCTTCTGAGGTCAATTTTATCAGGGCACTCATCCCATTCATAACTAACCACCTATAAAAGACTCCAGCCCCCTACCGTATAACCATCATCTCAGAAGTTAGGATTTCAACGTATGGCTTTTGTAGAGACATAAGCATTCATCCCACAGCAGCACCTACGTATTGTGCTTGTTCCTTGTTTAGGTATGGTGTCTAACAACATTGACCGTGTCGTTGAAAGCCTTGGAGTCCCTGCAGGACTACCTCGCAATGAAACCACCTTTGCAGCCTTACTACAAAAACAAGGATACAGTACTGCACTCATAGGTAAGACGCAGTCCTTGGGTTATTCGTTGGTTGTAAGTAATAATACCCTGTGTTCTATCCTGGGTTTATTATTTTTCCTGGAAATCCTTTATTTCAAAATATTTTTGGAGGGGCCTGTGGATGGTATAATGGTTACACCATTGGACTCCCATGTGACAAACTGTGATTTGAGTCCCAGACCCGGCAGCTTGAAACTCGCGCCAGGCACATGTGTGTGTGTGCCGAAAACACCAGGAGGAGAATGGAGGAGAAGGGATTGTGGTGTGGTCATCCCCTTTCGGGGGCAGAGGGTGATTTCTCACTTTCTGTCTCTCTTTCTGTGTCTCTTGTGTCTCTGGTGAATGCACATGCCTTATAGCAAAAATCTCTAGAAAAGATTATATTTTTAGAATTATTTATTTACTTTTATTAATTTTTTATTTACTATAAAATATGTATACTCACAGAAGTGAGGGGACTAAGAAAGTAAGCCACAAGGTCCAGGACTAGCAGTGGTCCGCCAGCTGCTGGCCCCCCTTCCATGTATTGGTTAGATCCTGCCTGTCTATCTATCTGTCTATTCACCCACCCATCTTTCTCTCAACTACAGCTGCCTATTACATATCTACATTTTTTTTTGTCTGTTCACTGTTCACCCACACATCCCTCACCTATTCTACCTATCCATCCACCCACACCTGTAACCTACCCTATACTTATGCTACATCGGACTTTGGGGCTAGAACTTTGCTCTACTAATGCAAAACTTCCCATTCACATCCTTGCTACAAGCTCCCTTTATTTTACTTGCTAGAACGTGTACTTACATCCATGTTCCACAGAGAGAGGGAGGAGAAACAGGCACTCCCAGTGGGGTCTTCTCACTATGATCTGCCCCCAGCCCCGACCAGCCTGAATCATCCATCTGGATGTGCAGTGCGAACCTGGGATGTGAACCCGGGACCTTCCCATGTGGGTCAGCTTCAGAGCATTCCATTAGCACCTCTACCATCATCTGTCCCCTCTGTCTGTTCTATTTCTTGCTACCAGATATGGCCACAAAATGATTCTTTTTTCACTTTTTCTTTTTTTCAGAGAGGTTTTAGCTATAGGGCACCTGCGCTCTCCAGAGAGACAGAGAGACAGAAAATGAAAAATCACCCCCCAGGGGGGATGGCCATGCCACAGTCCCTCCTCCTCCATTCTCCGTGAAAAATGATCACACGTTCTTTGTCACGCGAGACCGCGTTGAGCTTTATTGTTCTGCGTGTGTTTGAATTTCAGGCAAATGGCACCAGGGGTTAAACTGCTACTCACGGAGCGACCACTGCCACCACCCGTACCACTACGGGTTCGATTACTACTATGGAATGCCATTCACCCTCACAGAACCTTGCTGGCCAGACCCCTCGCGCGACACGGAACTGGCCATCTCGAATAAACTCTGGGTGTGCGTGCAGCTGGTCGGCCTGGCCGTGCTCACCCTCGCCCTGGGGAAGCTGAGCGGCTGGATCTGCATCCCCTGGTCCGTGCTCCTCGCCATGGTCCTGTTCGTCCTCCTCCTGGCCTACTGCTGGTTCTCCAGCTACTCGTCCGCCTTGTACTGGGACTGCCTGCTCATGCGGGAGCACGAGATCACCGAGCAGCCCAGCAAGGCCGAGCGTGCCGGCTCCGTCATGGTCAAAGAGGCGCTTTCATTCCTAGAAAGGTACAGGCGATAGCAGAGCATCCATGTCACCGTGCTGAGAGAATGCGGCTTCGGGACCAGCACATGGTGCTGATTCCTCATAGTTAACCGTGGTTTGAGTCCTGGACCCGGGGGTTAAAGCTAATGCCAGGTTCATGTGTGTGTGTGTGTGTGTGTGTGTGTGTGTGCCTGAAATCCCAGGAGGAGAATGGAGAAAGGATTGTGGTGTGGCCATTCCCTTTCTTGGGAACTGATTTCTCACTTTCTGTCTCTCTGTCTCTGTCTGCCTCTCTGGTGAGTGCATGCACCCTATAGCCAAAATCTCTCTAAAAAAAAAAAGAATGGTGTTTCCAGTGCCCTTAACTACCGTGCCACCTCCTAGCCCAAGAATGGCATTTCTTTAAGAAACAGGAAATTGGAGTTGGGCCAGCAGGTGGCACGGTGGTAAAGACACTGGACGCCCCCATAGCCGACCATGGTTTGAGTCATGGACCTGAAGGCTTGCTTTCTCACTTTCTCTCTCTCTCTCTCTCTCTCTCTCTCTCTCTCTCTCTCTCTCTCTCTCTCGGCGAATTTTTTAAAATAATAATAATAAATAAGGAAAATTAAATACTTATTTTAAAATGATTACAAGGCATACTGTCAGCATATTCATTGACAATGGGAAATAAATTTGTCAGGACACTAGAGGATAGAATATGTGGGCTAGCGCATGATCTTCCTGGTAGAGAAAGATCTACTTAGGACATTAAAAGCAGAATGTGTTGGGGCCAGCATGGTAGTTAAGGTGCAGGACTCCCAGAGAGTCGACTGTGCTTCAAGTCCCAGACCCGGTGGCTTGAAAATCACACCATGAATGTGTATGTGTGCCTGAGAGGAGAATGGAGAGAGGATTGAGATGCGGTCATCCCCTCTGGGGGTGATTTCTCACTTTTCCTCTCTCTTTCTCTCTCTAGTGAGTGCACACACCCCACTCTAGGGCAAAAACCTATCGAAAATAAAAAAGCAGAAGGTATTTTTTTTTAAGCATGTGATACGTAAGAGATTATAATTAGGTGAAATGAGCAGCCAATGACAATCGATATAAAATTGGACACGTCTTGGACACAGGGCTGTGAGGTTTCCTGGAGAACTACATTTACCGTTCTCTAGTTGTTGGTCCTTCTTTAGGAAAAGACTAGGAATGACACCTTTTTCTTTCAACATTGATTGACGCTTAATCTGGACTGACAGCCATCCCAGGATTTGGACTTTAAGGATAAGTTTAGAGTTAATGGCAGAAGTTGTAAAAAAAAAAAAAAAAAAAAAAATACAAGAAAGGAGTTTTCAGATCTTGCTGTCAGAGGTGCTCAGAGAAGAAAACAGTGTTTGAAAGGAAATGTGAGCAATTTGTTCTTGCTAGCTTAGGAATTCCAGACAGGAGCCGTCATAAGAAAAGCTGACCCCTTGGTATTAGACTTCAGGAGAGAGGAGAATGGAGAAGGGATTGTGGCGTGACCATCGCCCCTGGGGGTGATTTCTCATGTTCCGTCTATCTGTCTTTTGCGAGTGCTCACACCTTTAGCAAAAATTTCTCTTAAAAAAAAAAAAGTTTTAGAAGAGTTTCTTGAGAATGTCAAGCATCTGGTATAACCTGATAAATAGCTTTGTTGTTGACCTGTAGCCCAATTAGAGATCATGAAAATGTAAAGTATGAGAAAGAGAGGCTTGTATTTGCATTCGTAGATGCAAACCCAGTGGCTGGCCTCACTTAGGGAAAACCCCTCTGTACCCTGGTACCTTTCCCAACGTGCAGGATCGTGTCCGGTTTTACAAAGAGACCATCAGCAAGTTTTCCATTGGCATCGCACACGCATCAAACCCGCAGAAAGTCCGAGTTGAGTCATCCTCTTTGCGTTCCATCAGGTTAGCTCAAGCCTTGAACCAAACCTACTCTGTATGACTTACTACTGCCCATGAGCACTTGGTAAGGACGAGCTGCCACCGAAACCCCAGCCACGTTTCAAAAGTTCAGTCGGATAGACAATACTCAAGGAAAAAGAGTAATGAACAGCAGAGAAGGGGACATAGACAGGACAGTTTTCTTCCTTTAATGACGGTTACCATGACCAAGTGGCTCAAAGTTCACAAACGCTAGAAACTGTTGGAATTCTCCGCGGATGAGTTTGATGTTGCTGCCGGGACAAATGTGCCACAATCTTAGTGGTTTTAGAAAACCCACAGCGGGGGCAGAAGGTGGCATGGAGGTTAATGTGCTGAATTCCTCATGGCTGACCTCAGTGTGAGTCCCAGACCCGATGGCTTGAAAATCATGCTGGGTGTGTGTGAGGAAAACCACGCCTAGTGGAGATGGCCATGCCACAATCCCTTCTCCTCTATTCTGTCAGGATTTCGGGCATGCACACACACGTGCCCAGCATGAGTTTCAAGCTGCCAGGTCGGGGACTCAAACTACACAGTCAGACACTTGGGAGTCCAGTGCCTTAACCAGCGTGCCACCTGCTGGCCCTAAGCTAACTTATTATTAAAGCTTTAAAGTGCATGATGGTGTTTCCTCTCGAGGCTCCAGGAGAAGATCCTTCTTGTGTCTTCTGCCTTCTGGGAAGACGGGGGTCCCTGGGCTTGGGGTTCCACCACTCCAGTGTGTCTGTCTCCATCTTCACGTATCCTTCTCTTTTCTGTCTAAGTCTCTTCTCTTAAAAGGCTCCCCTCACTGAATTTAGGACTTACTGTAACCTAGGATGACCTCATCTTAAGCAGTTCTGTTTTCAAAGGCCTTATTTCCAAGTAAGTTCACATTCTGAGATTCCACAGGAGCATGAATTGGGGGGATAAGCGTGGTGGTTAAGGCACTGGATTGCAGTATGGCTGACCATGGTTTACGTCTCAGATCCAGTGGCTTGAAACTCACAACAGGCGCCTGTGTGCGGGTGTGTTTGCCCAAAATCTCAAGAGGACAATGGAGGAGATGGGATTGTGGTGTGGCCATCCCCCCTGGGGGTGATTTATCTCTCTCTCTCTATCTATCTCTCTCTCTCTCTCCTTCCCTCTCTCACTCCTTCCCTCCTTCTCTCCCTCCCTCTGGTGAAGGCATGGGCTCTACGGCAAAAACCTAAAAACTTTTTAAAAAAAAATTATGGGGATGGTATTCTACAAGTACACTACAAAACACAGCTTCCTTTTTTCTCTTTTAATTCACTCTTTCTCCATTCTTTACATTTACATGTACATCACAATACCCTTGAATTGATTGTCATGTATACTTTGAAAAACTATTTTGTGTGCTGTAGAGATGTATGCATCTCTACAGATTTTTTTTTTATAAAAGATATAATGCATAAAGAGCATCATCTATCTTATGTACATCCCTGGTTCTCTGAGTACTTATTTTTCATGCAGGTAGATTGTCAGAATTCCAAGTGAGTCAGACTCACTCCAGGTAACTGATGCCTAAAAGTGATGATGTGCAGATTGCCTGACAAGGAGTTTCTGTGTGTGCTTGTGCATAGGTTGTGAAAACGTTGAAGTTTCTGAGAAACTCTCCATGGGTCACTATCCCTTAATGTCACTATCCCTTAATGTCTCTTGGGGTGTGATGAATCTGAGACTTAATGAACTAGGCAGAACTGGATTTGATGTTTAGTGCCCTCATAACAGTGAGGGTAACTTTGACTTGGAGTATAGTTCTGCAGATATTCCAGCATCTGAGCATGTAAAGAACAGTGATAAACTCACTCTAAAGTTGAGGGGGAAAGCTGTCCAGATGTAAGATGATCTTGGAAGTCACCTAGCATATTCTACTGCATGTATCTCCTTTGCCCCGTAAGGGCATGAGGAAGGAAGGAGAGTATGTCTGTGCAAATGCTAGAGAATCAAAGAACAATTGTATTCACGTTCATGCATTTTGAAAACTCAAAAGTGAAAGCATTGATGTTGTCAAGCTGAAAAGAACAGCTGTAAAGCAAAAGTCATTGGGGAAAAAAAAGAGGTTTATTGGCCTCACAAAGCTACATCAAATAAAGGCACGGAGACAAATCAGACCCTGAGATGTACAGTCAGCCCTACCAGCAGCAGGGCCAGGTGGGAATGGCAGCATGTCCCCTGGCCTGAAAAGGGGACGGTTTTTATTTTTCTTCTTTCTCTCTCTCTCTTTTTTTTTTTTTACCATAGAGCATGTGTGTTCACTGGAGAGAGAGAAAGACAGAGAGTGTGTGTGTGTGTGTGTGTGTGTGAGAGAGAGAGAGAGAGAGAGAGAGAGAGAGAGAAATCGGCCCTTCAAAGGTAGATACCATGCTGCAATCCCTTCTCTCAGGATTTTGGACATGCACACTCACACACCCAGTGTGATTTTCAAGCTGCTGGGTCTTGGCCTTGACTGCAATCTGCCATGGGGCAGGACTGTCCTTAATCACTACACCACCTGCTGGCCCCAAGGCCATGATTTTTTATATTGTCAAAAGGAATACTATACAAATGGCATCTACAAATGGAACTATCATATGGCCAGTAATTCCACTCTTGGGTATTTACCCAAAGAATAGGAGAATGCTCCATCAGAAAGACATTTTGCACATCCATGTTTATTGTGGCATTATTCCCAATTGCTAAGACATGTAATCCACCTAATTGCCTAAGAATGGATGACTGGATTGGGAAAAAAAAAAAAAAAAAAACATGTGGCATATATGCACTGTGATATATTCCTCAGCCATAAGGAACACTGAGACCCTGTCATTTGATTCAAAGTGGATGAATATAGGAGAATTAATGCTAAGTCAAGTTTGCCAGAGTATGAAAGACAAGGATTGTATATCCCCACTCTGTGGTAGAATCGAAAGGTCCAATGATGTAATAATAGGGAGGATAAGTGTAGATGCAAGAGACGATATGGGAAGGGAGTGTATAGTAGAGAGTGGGTGTGAAGGACTCAGAGAACAGATACTTGACAAACCTAAGAATGTGGGACCAGCAGTTAGCGTAACGGCTATGTTGCTGGACTCCCACATAGTCAACTGCGGTTCGCATCCTGGACCCAGTGGCTTGAACTCACGCCGGGCGTGTGTGCGTGCGTGCCCAAGATCCCGATAGGAAAACGGAAGAGAAGGGATTGCAGTGTGGCCATCTCCCCTGGGGGGTGATTTCTTGCTTTTTGTCTCTCTGTCTCTCTCTGTCTCTCCGGCGAGAGCACGTGCCTTATAGCAAAAACCTCTCAAAAGAAAAAACCTAAGAATATAAAGTTCTCTGTTAAAAATGATGTCTACCACAATACCCTTGATTTGATGGTCATGTACTGCATGCATACTTTGAAAAACTAGTTTGTGGGGTATAAATCTCTACTGATGATTTCTTTAAAAGGATATAATGCATGGAAGTTGTTCTGAGAGTTTTCCCCGAACAAAGATAGCAAAGGAGGCCCTGTAGAAGATTAGAGATAAGTCTATTAGCAGAAGCTATCTGAAGTCACTGATTGAGAATGGTGGTTATCTGTTCAGCAGGATGTGCAATCAACCTAAGGAAGAGCACAGACCTGAAATGAACATGAGAAACCATTTATTGGGGCCAGCGGGTGGTCTGGAGGTTAAGACACTGGATCTCTCATGACCGACTGCGTGGTTCAGGTCCTGCACCAAGTGGCTTGAAAATCACACTGGGCACATGTGTATGCATGCCCAAAATCCTGAGAGGAGGAGGGATTGCAACATGGCATCTCCCTTGTTTGTGTGTGTGGGGGGGGTGATTTCTCACTTTCCCTCTTTCTCTTTATCTCTGTCTCTCTCTTGTGAGACAGAGCAAAAAAATAAAAAAGAAAAAAGAAAGAAGAGCTTGAATAAGTCAGCTAAACAGTCAAACTGGTAAACAGGATGGCCAGTTCCTGTCTTTTCCTCTTCGCTCGCCAGCCCTTAACGGACGTATTCCACAATGTCTTCCCAGGCACCGCGAAGGACCTTTTCTCCTCTTTTTCGCCTTTCTTCACGTCCACGTCCCTCTCCCCACCACGACAGAGTTCATTGGCACCAGCAAGCATGGCTTATATGGGGACAACGTCGAGGAGATGGACTCCATGGTGGGTGAGTGATGGGACTCGAGTGGACGAAAGCCAGAGTGTTTTGATCATTCATGACAACACGAGATGCCCTCGGCCAGCCTGTGTAAGCACACTTGGGGGTGTTCTGCTGCAGAGTAAAGAGAACTATGTCTGGGACCAGCAGATGGCATAATGGCTATGTCACTGCACTTTCACATTGTCAACTGTGGTTCAAGTCCCAGATCCAGTGACTTAAAACTCACTGGATCCCACATGGCTGACCGTGGTTTGAGTCCTGAACCAGGTGGCCTGAAAATCACTTCAGGTGCATGTGCGTGCATGCCCGAAATCCCAAGAGGAGAGTGGAGGAGAGGGAGTTGTATGTGGGCGCCCACCCATGGGGGTGATTTCTCACTTTTTCTCTCTGTGTCTTTGTGTTGTGCACACATGTCCCATAGCAAACATCTAAAAAAAAAGTAGATAAATAAAAAGAAAAAAATATATAATTCTAAATATATATTTTTGCATATTTCCATATTTGTTTTTAGTATATATTTTTACATTCATTTACCCACGAAATATCTATCCTAGAATCTCTAGCAATACCATAAATCTCAAGAATTTTTTCTTTATTTTTTAAAGACTATATTTTGTAGGGCATGAGAGACAGAGAGAAACAGAGAGACAGAAAGCAAGAAATCACCCCCTAGTGGGGATGGCCACGCCACAATCCCCTCTCCTTCATTCTCCTCTCAGAATTCTGGGCACATACACACATGCACCTGGCATGAGTTTCAAGTCACTGGGTCTGGGATCCGCATCACCCCGAACCATGTGGGAGTCTAGTGGCAAAACCATTATGCCCCATCTGCTAGTCCTGAAATCTTTTTTAATTATTATTTTATTCATTATTATATATATATTTAATTTTGAGCAGAGAGACAGAGAAAGAGAGAGAAGGGAAATGTAACAAAGGAAACTGCCAGGTCCAGGATTCAAACCACAGTTGGCCATGTGGGAGTTCAGCGCCTTAACCACCATGCCAGTTGCTGGGCCCCAATTTTTGCTTTTCTTCAAAGGTTATCTGCAGAGATTCCTGGTTAGGATGTCATACTAAATATTTGGAACCCAGCGCAGGTCGCACCCCGGTGTTCCCTGAGATGATGACGTCTACTGATCAAATCGATGATTTAAACATGGCAGTTCTTCTGCTCACGGGGCATGGCCATTGTGTTCTGGGTGGAACTCCAGGCACATCTGAAGGGATGGCCACCACTGTGTTCTTCATCATCACCCCTTCCTTACTGTGCCTTAACAGACAAGGAGACAACAATCTTGGATGTCTTGCTCAAGGTGACAAGACAAGCAGAAATCAGCCAGAGTTGGAATTCTATCTCCGCTCCGTCTCATGCTAAGCAAAGAGGCTAAAGGTGGTTGTTGAAGAAGGGGCAGATCCTTCTCTGAGAGCTTCCATCCTGTCTCAGCTTTCTACCTGCTGTCATTTTGCAGATATCAGGAGAGCTCTAAAAATGTCCCCTCTCGACCTGGTTTCCTATTTGCTCAAACCCAAATGCAAATATCAATCTGACCTCACCCAGGGGAAACTCTCTCTGATGCCTGATTACTCCCTAAATTGGAAGGAAGCTACAAGATCACGTCTAGCAGGAGGTAAGAGGATGAGAACGTCCAGTTCCGAGAAAGAGAAACGATACTATGAAGAGGAGATGAGATACAGATAAGAGTTCCCTGCTGGACCTGTTGGGCAGACGCGGAAGGTTGGTGGCGTCCTGCAGTGACTGCAGTGTCTTAGCGTAGCAAGCGTTTGGGTAGCTACGTAAGGTAGAGTGGGCAGAGAGTGAGAAAGGAAGAAGAAAAAAGAAAGAAGAAAGAAAGAAAGAAAGAAAGAAAGAAAGAAAGAAAGAAAGAAAGAAAGAAAGAAAGAGAGAGAGAGAAAGAAAGAAAGAAGGAAGGAAGGAAGGAGAGAAAGAAAGAGGAAGGAAGGAAGGAAGGAAGGAAGGAAGGAAGGAAGGAAGGAAGGAAGGAAGGAAGGAGAAAGAAAAAGAAAGAAAGAAAGAAAGAAAGAAAGAAAGAAAGAAAGAAAGAAAGAAAGAAAGAAAGAAAGAAAGAAAGAAAAAGAAAGAAGGAAGGAAGGAAGGAAGGAAGGAAGGAAGGAAGGAAGGAAGGAAGGAAGGAAGGAAGGGAAAAGAATAAAAAAGAAAAAAGAAAAAGGAAAGAAAGTGGCAGAGAAAGGGAAGAAGGAAAGAAAAGAAAGAGAAAGAGGAAGGAGGGAAAGAAGCACCCCTACTCCTACGGAACTCCCAAGCACCGACTTTTGGATATGCTGAGCGCATTGAGAAGCTGCTTCAGCGTGGAGGTCTCTGTGTCCCGTCTCTTCGAAGATCTCCCGCCCAAGCTGTAGGAGACGCCTGCCCTGGAATGTATCTACCTGACTGATCATTTCTTCCCGATAGAAATGCAAACGTGCTCAGCTCCGTCCTTCGGAATCCCATAAAGCACATGGAAACGGGAAAGACAAGTTCTGCCCGCTCAGAACACGGTGCCCAAGGGGTGAGCTCGGGACGTTTGCGTACATGACAGCACCACACTTTTCTTAAGGCTGGACATTTTCTATTTATGTATGTATCTTATTTGGGGGGGCTCTGAGCTTATTTCTTTTCCTATGGCTTGGCAATTTGAACTCTCCTTTTAAATTTTTTTAATTGGTAATTATTTCTTAACTTGATAGAGAGAGAGAGAGAGAAAGTGAGAGAGAAAGCTGCCAGGTCCGAGATGCTAACCATGGGCAACCGTGGGAGTCAAGCACCTTAACCATCATGCCACCTGCCAGCCCCAAGGCAATTTGAATTGTTTTTTTAAGAGGATTTTGCTTTAGGGTGCATGCTCTTGCCAGAAAGACAGAGAAAGACAGAGAGACAGAAAGCGAGAAATCACCCCCAGGCTGATGGTCACGCCGCAATCCCTTCTCCTCCATTCTCCTCTCGGGATCTTGGGCACGCACGCACACGCGCCCAGCATGAGTTTAAGCCACCAGGTCCGGGACTTAAACCACGGTTGACTACATGAGAGTCCAGCGACATAGCCATGACGCCATCTGCTGGTCCCCATCTTTGCCGTGTTTAACTATCTCTGTACGGGATAACTTCAGGTTTGAATGATTCATCATGTCGTTATTTTTACTCATGTCTGTCTTTTCCCCTATTTCAGGCAAGATTCTGGACGCTATGGACGATCTTGGTCTATGGAACAACACGCTCGTCCACATGACGTCAGACCACGGAGGGCATTTGGAAGCTAGGCTCGGTCACGTGCAGCTGGGAGGATGGAACGGAGGATTTAAAGGTGAGCGTGGAAATCACGCGTGGATTTTTTCCTATGTTTTTCTATGCAAAAATGTCTCATGACTTTTCTGATGACCCAACAGAAATGGACCTCCTTGGGAACTTGGGAAGGCTAGACTGTATTAACACAAGTCATTGCACGTAAGGGTGCCTTTTAAGAAGCTCTATATGTATTCATTGAGTATAGTTATAACACTTCGGTTTTTGTGGGTTATTTTAAAATTTTACTATAGGGTGTGTGTGCTCCCTGGAAAGAGAAAGAAAGAGGGAGAGAGAGTAAGAAATCACCACCCATGGGGGATGGCCATACAGCAATCCCTTCTCCTCTGTTCTCTGCTCGGGATCTTGGGCGTGCACGTATACGCACCTGCTGTGTTTTTCAAGGCACCAGGTCCAGGACTTGAACTACGTAGTGAGATACAACCTCGTTAACCTCCAAGCCACCTGTTAGCCCCTATATTGACAAGACTTTGGAGAGACCATGAAAGACGGAGGGGGCTGAATAACACTTCACTCTGCAAAGCCAGCCCCCGTAGGAGGGCTCTGGGTCATACTCGGAGACCTCCCCACATGCGTCATGCACACATGTAACTACGATCTGCGGCTGGTCGAGGCTGGGAGTGGATCCCAGCACTGGGACCCTGTGGGGTACTGTCTCTGTCTGTCTGTCTGTCTGTCTCGCTCTGTCTCACTCAGGTAAGAAATAAGCAACTTTAAGGAAGAAGGAGGAGTGTCCTGCTTAGGGAGCAGAGAACTAAAACCAGACGTCCTTTGCCATGTAAGGAGACCTCAGTTCTCTTCCAAGGACATACCATTGTATAGACAGGAGCTAAGCCTGGCTCAAGTTTTATAATTAGATCCACATTGTTAAAGAACAAAGTCAGGAGGCTAGCAGGTGGCAGGGTGGTTAACACACTGGACTCCCACATGGCTGACCGCGGTTTGAGACCCGGACTTGGTGGCTTGAAACTCACACTGGGCACGTGTGCATGCATGCCCAATATCCCAAGAAGAGAATGGAGGAGAAGGGATTGCAGTGTGGCCATCCCACTGGGGGGAGGGGGTGATTTCTCACTTTCTCTCTCTGGTGAAACACATGGTCTATAGCAACAATATCTCAAAAAGAAAAAAGAAAAAAAGAAAGAACTAGACAATTTAATAAATTCAATAAGATAATTCTTAAGAAAAGAAAAAGAAAAAACCATTTAGGGACCAGCAGATGGTGTAATGGTTCTATGGCTAGACTCCCACATAGTTGACCACAGTTAGAGGCCTGGAACTTAAAACTCATGCTGGGCACATGTGCATGCGTGCCCAAGATCCTGAGAGAAGAATGGAGGAGAAGGGATTGTGGCATGGACATCCCCCGAGGGGGGGGGTGATTTCTCGCTTTCTGTCTCTCCAGCAAGTGCATACTCCCTATAGCAAAAATCTCTCTCTCTTAAAGAAAAGAAAAGAAAAGAAAAGAAAAGAAAAGAAAAGAAAAGAAAAGAAAAGAAAGCCATTTCAAAATGAAAATTGGTATTATTGGAATTCTGGTTTTGCCTGAGATCATAAAACAGAAAAAAAAAAGCAAAAATCTCTTTTTTCAGCATGCTCTAAATTATACTCTACTTTGAGTAATTTGATAAAGTAATAAAAATCTACTACAGAAAGTTTATTCCTGCTAGTTTTCCCAAATTTTCAGTTTACATGTGTTGTCCTGAAATAATCAGTATTACCTTCTGCTTTGAATTTCAAGAGTACCTTGGTTTAGATGATAAAGTAACATACACTCCTACTCTCCCACAACTTCCAGAAAACTAAAAGCAGCAGTGAACGAAATGGGCTGGAATCCTCATCTTCATACATTTTCATTCTGGCTTCTTTTTTTTTTTTTTTTAAGAGTTATTTTATTTTATTTATTCATTCATTTATTTTTATTTTGACCATAGAGAGACACACAGAGAAAGAGAGAGAGAGGGAGAAAGTGAGAAAGCAAGCTACCAGGTCCAGGACTTGAACCGTGGTCAGCTATGTGGGCATGTCCAGTGCCTTAACCACCACGCCACCTGCTGGTCCCATTCTGGCTTCTTTTTACACCTGAAAAGGACAGGAATGAGTAAATTATACGCTGTATCCGAAGGTGGTTAATATTATGGGAACATGGAACAGAATTGAGGCTGGGGAAGTATGGGGTGGGCTTTTTTTTAGAGAGTTTATTTTTCCTTAGGCACGTGTGCTCACCAGGAAAGAGATAGAGACAGTGAGAGGGAAAGTGAGAAATCACCCCCCAGGGGCAATGGCCTCACTGCAATAATTTCTCATTCTGGGATCTTGGGCACAC
This sequence comes from Tupaia tana, assembly GCA_026018925.1. Lineage (NCBI taxonomy): Eukaryota > Metazoa > Chordata > Mammalia > Scandentia > Tupaiidae > Tupaia > Tupaia tana. The sequence goes on along the minus strand of JAKSZU010000031.1, from coordinate 12,253,767 downwards.
ATGGACATGAGCCTGGTGTGAATTTCAAGCCACCCAGTCTGAGACTGGAACTGTGGTTGACCATGTGGGAGTCCAGTGATGTAACTGCTACTCTATCTGCTGCCGTTGGGGCTGCCATTTTATTTTATTTTATTAAAGAATTATTTTATTAACTTTATTCATTTATTCATTCATTTTAATTTGACCAGAGAGGGACAGAGAGAGAGAGAGTGAAAGGGAAAGTGAAAAAGCAAGCCACCACGTCCAGGACTCAAACCGTGGTCGGCCATGTGGAGTCCAGCGCCCTTAACCACCATGCCACCTGCCAGCCCCAGGGACTGGCATTTTCAATGAAGTGTTCAGGCAAGCCCTGCTGAGGTCGTTTTAAGCAACGTATAAAGGAGGCTAGCAATGAACAGGTGTAATTTGAGATGAGGCCATGTTCAACCTCACTTGTCATAAGAGAAATGCAAATCAAAACCACATGAAATACCACTGAATCCCACTCAGAGTGACTAAGAGCAAGAAAACAAAGACAGACGAGTGCTGGTGAGGCTGTGGTGAAAAGAGAACCCTCCTACACTGTGGGTGGGAATGTAAATTAGTCCACCCTCTGAGGGGAACAATGTGGAGTTCCTCGAAAACCTAGAAACAGAACTTCCACTTGATCGAATAATCCCACTCTCTGCTATTTATCCAAAGGGTAGGAACATACTCAGCTGGAGAGACACTTGCATTTCCATGTTTATTGCAGCATTCTTCCCAGTTGCTAAGACATGGAGCCAACCTAAATGTCCAGGAACTGATGACTGGATTAGAAAACGCTGGCGCCTGTCCACTATGAAATACTACCTAGCCATGAGAAGAAATGAGAACCTGTCATTTGATTTAAAGTGAATGAATATAGAAGACTGAAATGCTAAGTGAACAGAGCCAGACTCTGAAAGGCAAATGTTGTAAATCCCCACTCAATCCATACTGGATGTCTGCACTCTATGGCAGAAATGGAAAGATCTGAAGATATGATGGTAGGGAGGATAAATGCAGAGACTGTTTGAGAGGGGAGTAGGTGGTAAAGACCATGTGGGAAGAGTGAAGGGAAGAACCACTTCACAGTTGCAAAAATGTCAAGTTCTCTATGGAAAAATCTTGTGTTTGGTCACAATCCTTGATTTGAATGTCATTTAAAACACGTACACATTGAAAACTCATATTGTGTGGTAAAGAGATGTATGATGATGGATTCTAATTATTTTATTTTATTTATTCATTCTTTTTTTTTAATTTGACCAGAAGGAGACACAGAGAGAGAGAGAGAGACAGAGAGAGATATAGAGAGAGAGAAAGTGAGAAAGCAAGCCACCAGGTCCAGGACTCGAACCATGCTCAGCCATGTTGGAGTGTCCAACACCTTAACCATCAGGCCACCTGCTGGTACCCTGGATTCTAAATTTTTTTAAACAACATTTTCATGGGACCAGCAGTTGGTGTAATGGCTATGTTGCTGGACTCCCATGTAGTCCACCACGGTTTGAGTCCCAGACCCAGTGGCTTAAACTCACGCCGGGCACGTGTGCATGCGTGCCCAAGATCCCAAGAGGAGAATGAAGGAGAAGGGATTGCGGCATGGCCATCCCCCTGGAGGGGTGATTTCTTGCTTTCTGTCTCTCTGTCTCTCTCTGTCTTTCTGGCGAGTGCATGTGCCCTATAGCAAAAACCTCTCCAAAAAAATGAAAAAGAAAAACAACGTTTTAGGTATGGGACTATCCATGAAAAGAGAATGAAAGTGTCTCATTTTAGTTACAATTTGTCATTTAATCAAAAACCTGTCAGTAGCACAGTAAAAAATAATTCCCTGAATGTACGTTGCTAGCCTTCTCAAGACTCTGCCCTTGGTATGCACTGAGCAGGTATTGTCTGTGCTGATCTTAATTCATATTCCACACAAACTCAACACTGTGACTATTTCATAAATGGGCACATAACCAAACTCAACGGCACTGTCTTGCAGGTGGAAAAGGCATGGGAGGATGGGAAGGTGGAATTCGAGTCCCGGGGATTTTCCGATGGCCAGGAAAACTACCAGCTGGAAAGTCAATTAAGGAACCGACGAGTCTAATGGATATTTTCCCAACTTTGGCTTCAGTGTCTGGAGGAAGCATCCCCCAGGACAGGTGATGTAGTTAGTATCTGTTAACAAGAATTCCTTCTCCCTCTTCTTCCTTCTGAGAAGGTGCAGGGCAAAGGAGATCAACTGCATCTTGGCCAACTCACTTTTTCCTGGTGCCTAGGTAGCCCAAATTTCCAAGAGGAGAATGGAGAAAGGATTGCAGCATGGTGGTCATTCCTCCTTGGGATGATTTCCCCTCTCTCTCTATCTGTATTCTGTATCTCCCCAGCAAGCATGTGTGCCCTATACAAAAGAAAAAGAAAAAAAAAAAAAAAAGGAATGGTTTGCTGAGTTCTAGTAAAGGCATGAAGAGAGGTATTATACATTCTTATCATTGTTGTTTGGCTCTTGTGATTTTTGCCATGTTCATTGAGGTATAGTTTATATAAAAGCAAAATTCAGGCTTTTCCAGGTGTGTATCTCAGTGCCTGTAGAAAAATAAACAATCTTATAACCACCCACCCCAACAAAGATATTGAATTCAGATACTCCTTGACTTACAGTGGGGTTACACCATGTGACACCCATTATACATTGAAAATATTATAACTAAAAAATGCACTTAATACATCTAATTTATCAAACCTCATACCTTAGCCTAGCCAACAGGAAACCTGTGGAGAACTCTTACGTTCCCCTAAACTGGGCAAAAGCATCTAACACCAAGCCTATTTTATAATAAAGTGAGTGTTGAATATCTCACGTAGCCAGAGAGAAGCTGAACATTTAAAACGCACTGGCATAATTACCCAACTCGCCAGACAAAACGAGAATCTTAGAGTCCTCCCACGCACAGACCACAGTGGGGTCCCAGCTCAGATGGTAATGCAATTGATGGGGAGCGACTGTAAATACAGTTTTGCTGACTCATTTGCCGCTCATCTCCTGCTGTGTGGGCCCAAGAACTGATGACTGGACTGAAAACCTGTGGCACATGTCCACTATGGACACGAAGGTTAAGGTTTCTTAACAGGACCAGGGTTGGGGACCCCTGAGGTAAGAGGACAGTTACACGATGTTCCCAAGCCCAGCCGGAGCCACCGTTGGATCTCTGGGAGATACGACAGAAAGGGGGTGGGGTGCTGACTATATGATGACTACCTGGAAAGGACGATCTCCCTGGGAGCATACGGAAGTTTTCTAAGAACCCCCACACCCAGTTCTCCAGGTCTGGGAAGAAGTACTGCCTGCCCTGAGCATGCTTGCAAGTGCCTGGTGACCAACGTCCCTCGGTCTCGGTGTGTCTGCAGGGTGATCGACGGCCGTGACCTCATGCCCTTGCTACGGGGTGACATCGATCATTCGGAGCATGAGTTCCTGTTTCATTACTGTGGCTCGTACATCCATGCTGTGCGCTGGCACCCCAAAGACGACAGTGAGTACCCAGGCAAACACCCACCTGTTGTCTGCTGCTAGCCACCAGTAGAACCACACAACTGTATTGCAAATGCATTCTTTCCCCCACCCCACCTCCAGAACTTCCATTCTCCCCAGGCTTGTCACTAAAACTATCTTTTTGGAAAACTTGCTAAGAATTGTGCTTCTGTGGACAGCTGGTGGTGTGAAGGTCAAGGCAGCTGGATCCCACATGGCCAACTGCATGGTTCAATTCCTGAACCCGGCTGCCTGAAAATTGTGCTGGGCACATGTGCGTGCATCCCCAAAGTCCTGAGAGGAGAATGAAGGAGAAGGGACTGTGATGTGGCCCTACTCCCTGGGGAGGAGTGATTTCTCACTTTCTCCCTCTCTCTTCCTCTCTCTCTCTGTCTGTCTCTGGCAAATGCATATGGCAGAAACAGGGGCAAGGAAGCTGTGACTAGCTTGACTTAATCACTCTACAATGCTGTACATCCAGCTGTAGAAATCATTTTTCTCTGCCAATTGCATCCTGATTAATAGTCCTCCGGCTGGACAGTGGCATAGCAGCCCAACGAGATGTTTGACAAGGTCCACCCACATGGGAATGTACCAGGTTCGTGTCTGGAGGTCTTCTGGATCAGGCATGTGCATGTGAAGGGTGCAGACTGCCTGTGGCTGCAGGGGGATTATGGTGTTAGAATCCTGTTGGGGGAGCCTCTGTGTGTGGGTGTGTGTGTGTATCTAACTCATGAAATAAATAAATAAGTAAACTTAGCAAAAATGATATTGAAAACCTCAGTGCAAGGCATGGTCAGGACCAGGACCTTGGTGGTGAAGGTGGCTACATCCCACATCCCACACAGCTAACTGTGCAATTGGAATCTCAGAGCCAGTATCTTGAAAAACATGCCACATGCCAGGCACGTGTGCATGCATGCCCAAAATCCCAAGGAGAGAATGGAAGAGAGGAAGGGATTGCGGCGTGATCATCCCCCCTACGAGCTGATTTCTCATTTTCCTTCTCTCTCTGTCTCTCTCTCGCAAGTGCGTGTGACCTATAGCAAAAAATAAAATCAATATAAGTACGTAAAAGTAGGAAACCACTTTAAGATACATACATTGTGGGGGCCAGCAGGTGGCGTGGTGGTTAAGATGCTGGACTTCCATATGACCAACTGCAGTTCTAGTTCCTGACCTGGTGGCTAGCTTTCTCACGTTCCCCCTCTTTCTCTCTCTGGTCAAATTAAAATGATAATAATAATAATAATGAATAAAATTGAATACAATTTTTAAAATACATAAATGGTAAAACAGAATGAATGGCCCCTGGAAATGTTGTGTGACTCTTTATCCAGGATTGTTCTCACGTTCTCATCTTGTTTGAAAACTTGAGAACTGCTTAGCTCTGACCTCGAGGCAAATGGTGAGACTGGAGAAGCCTCGGGAAGACGGCAGGAGCCAGGAAAGGCCACGCGCTTCCGCAAGACGCTGACGTGCCTTCTCTCCTGCAGGTAACGCGGTCTGGAAGGTTCACTACGTGACCCCGGTCTTCCAGCCTCCCGGAGCCGGGGCCTGCTACGTGACCAAGTATTGCCGCTGCTCCGGGGAGAACGTCACACACCACGACCCTCCTCTGCTGTACGACCTCTCCAGGGACCCCTCGGAGTCCACCCCGCTGACCCCGGACACTGAGCCCCATTATAACGTGGTGCTCCGAACGGTGGCACGGGCCCTGCAAGAACACCAGAACGGCGTGGTCCCTGTCATGCAGCAATTGTCGGTATTGAATCAGGACAGAATACTGCTGAAGCCTTGCTGTGGGGTGTTCCCGTTTTGTCTGTGTGACAAGCAGGGGGACCCCGCAGCCTAGGGTTCGAATGGAAGGAACCCGCCGTGACCAGGCATCGGGCACTTACACGCCTGCGGGGAGCCAACGGGAAAACCAATAAATCCGCTCACGTGCCAGCTTCTGTTTCTTTTCTTTCTCTTTTTTATTTTTTAGAGAGAGATTTTTGCTAAAAAGCATGTGTGCTCAGCGGAGAGACAGAGAGACAGACAGCAAGAAATCCCCTCCAGGGAACACAGCTACGCCATCATCCCTTCTCCTCCATTCTCCTCTCGGGAGCTGGGGCACACGCACACGTGCCTGGTGTGCGTTTTATGCTACTGGGTCCGAGACTCGAACCGTGGTCAACCACATAGGAGTTCACTGACATGGCCGTTATGGCAGCTGCTGGTCCCACCATGCCATATTCTTTCTTCTTTATTATTATTTTTTTAGTTTATTTATTTATTTTAATTTGATCAGAGAGGTAAAGAGTGAGAGAGAGAGAGAGAGAGAGAGGGAAAGTGGAAAAGCAAGCTACCAGGTCCAGGACTCGAACCACAGTCGGCCATGTGGGAGTCCAGTGCCTTTAACCACCATGCCACCTGCCAGCCCCAACCATGCCATATTCTTATGATTTAATTAATTAAATAATTGATTGATTTAGAGAGATTTCTGCTCTAGGGAGTGTGTCTTTGCCATGAGACAGAAACAGACAGGGAAACAGAAAGTGAGGAATCACCCCCCTGGGGCAAATGCTCACACCACCATCCCTTCTCCTCCATTCTCTCCTCAGGAGTTTGGGGATGCGAGAACACGTGCCCGGAGAGAATTTTGAGCTGCCAAGTCCGGGACTCGAACCACACTTGGCCATGTGGGAGTCCAGCAACCTAACCATTTCACCACCTGCTGGTCCCTATCATTTTATTTTTTTTAATTTTTTGCAAGCTGGTGCAGCGGCAACACAACTGCCTCTCATGGGAAAGTCCTCAGTCTGAATTCCAGGGCCTCCCTCTACATCCCGGGGACACGTGTGCATACTAAGAACACGCATGTGCCCCTGATCCAGACCAGCTGAGACTGCAGGTGGATCGTGGTGTGAGGGCCCTGTGGGGGGGGGGGGGACTGTCTCTTCGTCTTTGTCTCTTTCATGTAAGAAAGAGAAATAAACTTCAAAAATAATAGCAACGATAATAGTAATTGTTCTCCTTTTCGTCTCCAGAGCCTTACGGAGCTAGCCATGGCTGGTTTTCCTCATTGCCTCGATGTCCCCAGTAGGGGGCGTGCTCACCTTGCCTCTTGCACTAGTGCGCTCAAAATGAGGAAGACCAAGTCCTTTCTTTGAGTGCATGCATTTACAAAAAAAAACCGTTTATTAGGACAGCACACGCTCCACCGCCGTGGTAGAGTCAGATATCTGCAGAGGAAATCATCCTTTTTCAAAGATCCCACCTGGGCGGTTCAGGAAATCCACCCTCTGTAGCCACCCTGTGCCTCCAAGATCTTAAAGAGGCCCCGAGAACTAGATGGAAATAACTCTGCTGGAATGTGGCCCGGAGCTAATGTTCCTGAGAGGGAGAACAGGAAGCAGACATGAGAGAGAGGCAGAAAGAGAGAAGGGAGACAGAGAGCAAAGGGCATAATCCCCTATCTGTGGGTTTTTTCTACACAATATTGTTTTAATTATATGAAGTATCTGTGTGTGTGTGTGTGGTTGGTTTTTTGTTTTTTTGGGGTTTTTTATTTTGGAGAGGTTTTTGCTATAGGGCGCGTGCACTCACCAGAAAGACAGAGAGAGACAGAGAGATAGAAAGTGAGAAATTACCCCCCCAGGGGGGATGGCCACGCCGCAATCCCTTCTCCTCCATTCTCCTCTCGGGATCTTGGGCACGCACGCACACACGCCCAGCGTGAGTTTAAGCCACCGGGTCCGGGACTCGAACCGTGGTGGACTACGTGGGAGTCCAGCGATGTACCCATTACGCCAACTGCTGGTCCCATATTCATTCCTCTTTCATATGATGAACCATAATGGGACAGAGTAACCCAGTCACCAGGTGGAGGTGGCTAAAGGTAGGGACAATAAGTGGTCTCTTCTGTCCTATAACCTGTTTCTGAGATGAGGAAGAAAAATGAGAATTAGAGGTAAGAGGTGCAAACTATAAATAATTCTAATAGGCTTCACTGTCACCACCTTCAAAGTTTCTAACCTATGTATTTATTTGGAGAGCTTTTTACTATAGACCTGTGTGCTTGCCAGAGAGACAGAAAGTGAGAAACCACCCCCCAGGGGGATGGCCACGCCGCGATCCCTTCTCCTCCATTCTCCTCTCGGGATCTTGGGCACGCACGCACATGCACTTGGTATGAGTTTCAAGTTGGTGGATCCGGGACTCAATCCAGGCAGCCAGCCACGTGAGAGTGTGGCACCTTAACCACTATGCCACCTGCTGGCCCCGCCTCCTATCTTACATAACTTACCTAAGAAAACTGTGTATTGAGGGGCCTAACCCGAATGGTCTTTTATTTAATTTATTGCCAGAGTGTGCATGCACTTGCCAGAGAGAGGTTCAGAGACAGAGAAAAGCCGCCCATGAGGAGCATTTCCCTCCATTTCTGCATCCTGTCTGGGTTTGTGCACTCGGGCACACATGCCTAGCATGGTCTTGCAAGCTGCTGGGGCCAGGATTTGAACCACAGCCAGCATGTTTATGACCACATCACTGATATGCTCTGGGAGAAAGTCTCAGGTGTCATTTTAAAACCTAAATCTTTGGGGCCAGCAGGTGGTGTGGTGGTTAGGGCACTGGACACTCCCACATGGCTGACTATGGTTTGAGTCCTGGACCTGGTGGCTTGCTGTCTCACTTTCCCTCTCTCTCACTCTGTCTCTCTCTCTGGTGCGTGTGCCAGCCCTGTAGCACATTTAAAAATAATAATGATGATAAATAAAATGCAATGGATAATGATTTTAAAAAGAAATCTAAATCTTATGGAATTTGACACTGGATGGTGCTGGGATTTCTCCCTGGTGACATGGCAACTGGATGGACTTAGACCCTCAGAGACAGGGTCATCTTCAAATAGGTCTTTGTGGGGTCTGTGTCACTCCTCTGTCTCTTAGAGGGACACTGGTCATTGCATTTAGGACCCGCCCTACTCCAAGATGAGTTCATGCCAACGTCCTTCATTTGTGACTTGTGCAAAGACCTTGTTTCCAGATAAGGCCCCTTCCTGGGCGGAGCCAGTTAGGGCGTGGGCATAACTTTGGGGGCTCAGCATTCAACCCATGTCAGTTGAGTTCAGTTCCTTCTGAAAGTCCCAGGGGAGGGTTTTTTCTCTTCTAGCTCCTGCGGGCTCCAGGCGTCCCTTGGCTTGTGACTGTGTCACTCCGGCCTCTGCCTCCATGTTCACGTGGCTCTTCTTCTCTATCTGTGTCTTAGAAGGACAGTGGTCATTGCATTTAGGACCCCTCTACTGCAGGATGCGCTCATGTCAACATCCTTAATTTGTTACGTCGGCACGAGACCATCACAGGTGGAGGGCATTAGGATGTGGATACCACTTTTGGGGTTCACTGTTGAACCCATTTTTAGTTGAGTCAAGTACTCTTCAGAGGCCCCAGGGGAGCCTCCTTCCTCCTCTCCCAGCTCCCGGGGGCTCCAGGCGTCCTTTGGCTTGTGGCCGCGTCACCCCAGTCTCTGCCTCCGTCTTCACGTGGCTCCTCCTCTGTGTCTGTGTTCCCTCTTCCGTCTCTCATGGGGACCCTGGGCATTGCATTTAGGGCCCCCTCACTCCAGGATGGTCCCATCTCAAGATCCTTCCCTTAATGACATCTGCAAAGACCCTAGTTCTAAGAGAGGTCCCATTCACAGGTTCTAGAGTTAGGACCTGGACATAGCTTTGGTGGATCACCAGTCAACCCGTTTTAATCATATCTAGTTACCTCTGGAGGCTCCAGGGGAGGCTCCTTCCTCCTCTCCCAGTTCCCAGGGGAGGCTCCTTCCTCCTCTCCCAGCTCCCAGGTTCCTGGGGGAGGCTCCTTCCTCCTCTCCCAGCTCCTGGGGTCCCAGGGGAAGCTCCTTCCTCCTCTCCCAGCTCCCGGGGGAGGCTCCTTCCTCCTCTCCCAGCTCCTGGGGTCCCAGGGGAGGCTCCTTCCTCCTCTCCCAGCTCCCGGGGGAGGCTCCTTCCTCCTCTCCCAGCTCCTGGGGTCCCAGGGGAGGCTCCTTCCTCCTCTCCCAGCTCCCAGGGCCTCCAGGGGAGGCTCCTTCCTCCTCTCTCAGCTCCCAGGGGGCTCCAGGGGAGAGTCCTTTTTCCTCCCCCAGCTCCTGGGACTCCAGGGGAGAGTTTTTTTCCCTCCCCCAGCTCCTGGGGCTCCAGGCGTCCCTTGGCTTGTGTCCACATTCCTCCAGTCTCTGCCTCTGTCTTCACGTGGCTCCTCCTCTGCGTCTGTGTCTCCTCTTCTGCCTCTTATAAAGACAATGATCATTGCATTTAGAAAGTATCTCCAATCCTTAAACCCAGGATGATCTCATCTTAAAATTCTTAACTCCATTACATCCGCAAAAATCTTCTTTTTCCAAATAAGGTCCCACGCATAGTCTCTGTGGTTAGAATGAGCTCTCCTACCTACGACAGTTTCCCTAGCAGATATTTCCCTAGTGGCCAGTAAAGTCAGTGTTGTTTCTGTGTGTTTTTAAGAGCGGAAAGTGCAGGATAATTGTCATTCCTGAAATAGCCTTTGTTTTTTAGCAAAATACAAAGTTTGCAGATTTGTTGGATGCATCTTTCCAATCAGTAGCTGAGAACCAAAAATCGCTCGTGTGATCTGAGATGTGGATAAATTAGGGGGGAAAGTCAAAAAACCTTTAAAAATCTCACCACTGCCTGCCAGCTCACCAGACCTTTATTTTATGTGTATATATATTTCAGAAGTACCCAAAAGACATATCGTTTCCAAGACAGCAGAATTTCATGGATACGGCTACGTCAATGGAAAAAGTCCATGGGTGAAAAAAGTCTAGGAAAATGAGCAGAGAGCAGTTTTCAAGATTTCCTTTCATTAGGAAGAAAACTTGGCTGGTGGAGAGATAAAGGAATGTGAAGTGTGTTTCTTTGTTTGGGTTTTGGTTGTGGGTTTTTTTGGTGGGGAGGAGGTAAAGGAATTTTAAGACCCTCGATGTTGGTGGTGTAAAGGTAGTTGGATACATAAAGTGGTAGGTTGGTGAGAGGGGACTCTAAAAAATTCTCCTTGAGACAATACTCTCTCATGGGATCGAGCCATGCAAGATCGGAATACAAAAAAATTCGCAGGGACCCAGGCTTTGCATAACGATGCAGGATTTCGTATGCCAAAAATATGTGCCTATCCACATCACGTCGGTCATTGATCGAACGAAATACATTGCTATGGATCTCGTGCCTGAGCTTGGACAGGCTGGGTGTACCCCCAGCTTCCATCCCAGAGACACTCTCCTGGTCTTCACATCACGGAGCACCGTCTCTCTTTTCAAAGCACACGGCAACTCCACTCGTGTGGAAAAGATTCTTCCACTTGAAATAGCGTAACTCCAACCGTTGCTTCTGAAAGGGTGGAATCAACTCAAAGTCGGCATTTTCTAGCTCTCCATTCATCAGCCTCGGAGTTAGGGGGAAATTGTTAAAATGTTTAACATTTTTTTTTTTCAAACAGATGGATATACCATAAGCCACCAGAAATCAATGACCCTTCTGAAATGGGTAAAAAAAAAAAATTGATGCTGAAATGTGAGAATACACACACACTGACACACTCATACACACTGGCACGCTCACACACATGCACAACCACCAGTGGCAAGCTTCATTTATGCCCGGCGAATGGTAAGGTAATCATTCCTCCAGTTAATGCATATCCCACATCTTCTGACACAGAGGGTGGAATCTAGACCCACTTGTTGTTTTTGCAGAGTGACATGGAAACATTGATTAAGTCCAAACGGAATCTCAGCTTAGCTGCTTTCAATGCCAAATGGCTCTGATCACTTCCCGGAGTGCAAGGGAGGAGAACTCTTTGCAAACGCTTTCCACAGAGCACATTTTGTGGAAAAGGCAGGGATTATTCCGTTTCACATGGTTCCTTTCATGCAGTCAATTGGAGAAGTGCTGAGCCCTTATACACAGAGAGCTATGGGAGTGATAGATGATAGACAGATGACACGGAAGGTGGGTGGGTGTGTGCAGAGGTGAGTGGATAGGAAGGCATATTGATAGATAGGTGATATGTAGATAGGTGATAGAAAGATTGCTACAGAATAGATAGATAAATAGTTCATGGTTGAAAAAAATACTTCATGGTTGGATAGATAATAGCTTGATAGATCGAAGAGAGATAATACAAGAATGGGTGGATAGATAGAAGATTGATAACAGATGAATAATTGGTTGTAAAGACAGATTAGATAGAGAGATAGACAGATAGATAGATATAGATAGGGTGAATGGGTAGATGCATGGATGAGTGGATGGATAGACGATAGATAGATATAGATAGATGACGTGGAAAGGTGTATGGAAGCATGAAGAGATGAATGCATAGAAAGAAATCAATAAACAGGAGATACATAGATGATAGAGATACATTGCTAGATAATACATAAATAGTAGGTGGATAGACAGATAGATAATTGATGGATAGGTGATAGAAGACAGACAATACATGGATGGATGGATAGATAGAGCACAGAAAACAGATAAAAAGGTGAATGGATAGAAAGACAGATGATAGATGGATAGCTGAGAAGGTATATGGATCGATGCATGGATGTATGGTTAGATAGATGGATACATAGACAGACAGCTGACAATGTCAATGGATAGATGCATGAATGGATGGATAGAGAGACAACTAAAAGGTGATGGATGGACGGATAGATAGATGGAGAAGTGGATGGACTGATGCATAGATGGATGGATAGATGGATAGAAATAGTTTAAAAGGTGGATGTGTGGATGGATGGTTGGATAGACACAGCTGAAAACATGGATGAGTAGATACATGGATGGATGGGTGGGTGGGTGAATAGACAGCTGAAAAGATGGATGGAGAGATGATGGATGGAGAGATAGCCAAAAGCATGGATGGATAGATATATGGATGGGTAGACAGATAGCCATAGCTGAAAGATGGATGGGTAGATCCATGGATGGATGGATGGATAGACAGCTGGAACGGTGGATGGGTAGATCCATGGATGGATGGATGGATAGACAGCTGGAACGGTGGGTGGGTAGATCCATGGATGGATGGATGGATAGACAGCTGGAACGGTGGGTGGGTAGATCCATGGATGGATGGATGGATAGAAAGCTGGAACAGTGGATGGGTACATCCACGGATGGGTGGATGGATAGACAGCTGGAACAGTGGATGGGTAGATCCATGGATGGATGGATGGATAGAAAGCTGGAACAGTGGATGGGTACATCCATGGATGGATAGATAGGTGGAAACGTGGATCATGAAGATAGAAGAGTGGAGTAGGTACCCACATGGAGAAATGACCAGATATGAGAAATCAATAACAGCATGAAATGAAGATCTAGACACTGGGATAAAGCACAGCATACGTTGAACGTGCGTTCTTCATCTGTCTCTTAAACGGGATTGGCCTCAGTCCTTCTCAGTCCTTCTCACATTCTTGTCATCCCCACATGGTTTACACTGAGACCTAAGCACCCTCTCCAGTGAGGCATATTGACCACTGGGAGTTCCAGTCTCCGGGGGTGACACCATGGCAGGGTAGGACATGAATGTGACACTGGTACCAATGGACTGGGGGACAAATTGCGGGGATGAGAGTGGGTCACAGAGGCAACTGCAAAGCCTCTCCCTGTAAGCTCGGTTGTACCAAGGCAGCCCTGACCTGTGGGCTGGCCGTGGGCTCTTGTTCTTCTCGGACAGGGAGAGCGGACTACATGGGAGCCCTGTGACGTAACCACTATGCCATCTGCTGGTCCCAGCGTGCCATGTTTTTAAATGCTCAGGTTGGGTTGTTGGAAAAGTCATGACATAGTTTTCTATGCAAAAATGTGTTGTGACTCTTCCAATGACCCAGTATTTATTTTGATATTTATCTGATGTTATTGTTATTGTATATACTATAAGAATTAATAATAAAAATGATAAATTCAGAAAGGAAAAAACGGGATGAATAGTAGTTCTTTCTTTTAAGGTTTTCACCTTAGGGTGTGTGCATTCTCTGAGAGAGAAAGTGAGAAATCACTCCCCAGGGGAGACGGCCACACCTCCTCAATCCCTTCTCCATCCTCCTCTGGGGATTTTGGGAGCACGCACACACACATGCAGTTGGCATGATTTTCAAGCCAATGGCTTTGGGACTCAAACCGTGGTCAGCCACGTGGGAGTCCAGCACCTTGACCGCCACACCATCTGCTGCCCCCCCAATATTCTATATTTATTGCTAATAGATCATTATCCAATATGTGGAGTAGGTTCCAAATGCTCTGAATTGAATCAGCGCTGTGTGTTTTTTAAATTGCTTCCAAAACACAGAAATGTATTTCTGTCAGTTGCTTTGACTATCTATCTGCAGCTAACTGCTATAAAGACAGAAGGAAAAACACACACACACACGATTATTTGTAAGTAACTTAAGTATGGTGGGGAATTCTGTAATCCCCTTATTCATTTGCATAAGTCAATAAATCAGTTTGAGCACTTCCTTGAACCAAGACTTTTGCAAGCATTTCAAAGATGGAGCCCACGGGAACCAGCAGTTAGTGTAATGGCTATGTCGCTGGACTCCCATGTAGTTGACCGCGGTTCGCATCCTGGACCCGGTGGTTTAAACTCATGCCGGGCGCGTGTGCGTGCATGCCCAAGATCCCGAGAGGAGAATGGAGGAGAAGGGATTGCGGCGTCACCATCCCCCCTGGGGGGTGATTTCTCGCTTTCTGTCTCTATGTCTCTCTCTGTCTATCTGGTGAGCGCACACGCCCTATAGCAAAAACTTCTCCAAAAAAAAAAAAAAAGATGGAGCCCACGCTGGAGTGGTGTTAGAACCATTTCCTTCAAGTTCAGTCTTGTTCCTTAGTGAACACCGCCTATCATTGGAGGGAACTCTCGGAACGGTATCGGTATTTCCAAAGACAACGTTCCTTGACATATACTCACTAGGGCTTTCTGGAGAAAGGGAAGAGTGAGTTTGAATTAGGCTCTCAACTGCAGAAGTGAGTGGCCTTTTTGAAAGTTGACCCTTGTTCCATCAGTTTCACGAATGATAGGGAGAACTCTTTTATTGCTATTAAGTCATTGTAAGGGTTTTAAATAGTGATAAACTTCGGATCCTTTTTTTTTTTTTTTAGTTCCCAGAATGCATGTGTGTTCTCCAGAGAGAGACAGAGGACAGGGGACAGGGAGAAAGCACCTTCCAACAGGACGTGGTCACCCTACTCTCTCCTTTCCTCTGTGTTACCATCCTGTTGCGACTGGGGCACACACACACATCCGGGGTGTTTGCCAAGCTGTCAGGCTAGGACTCAGCTCCATTAATACTTAGGTCTGTGGCTGGCCTTCCATTACAAATTCTTTGTTTGTTTTTTAGGTTTCTCCCCACGGGGAATGGCCGTGCCACAGTCTCTTCTCCATTTTCCTCTTGAGATCTTGGACACACATGCACACGCATGCACACACATACCCAGTGTATTTTAAGCTGCCTGGTCTGAGACTTGAACTACGTGGTCCACTAGGTGGAAGTCCAGTGACGTAACCATTACGCCATCTGCTGGCCCCAAAGGTTAAACTCATCTCTAGCCACCAGTTTTCCAAAATCTGATGGGGCTCGGACCAACAGGTAGTGTGGTGGTTAGGGTGCTGCTGGGCTCCCGTATGGCTGACTGCGGTGTGAATCAAGAACCTGGCAGCTTGAAACTCAAGCTGAGCACGCCTGTCACCACTGCCTTTGCATCTTTCTCTCTTTCTGTTCTTTCGAGTTTTATTTTGCATAGGGCATGTGTGCATACCAGAGACAGAGACAGAGACAGTGAGAGGGAAAGTGAGAAATCACCCCCCGGGAGGATGGCCACACTGCAGTCCCTTTTCCTCCATTCTCCTCTCGAAATCTTGGGCATGCATGCACATGTGCCCGGCTTGAGTTTCAAGGTGCTTGTTCTGGGATTCGAACCATAGTCGGCCATGTGGGAGTCTGGTGATTTAACCACCATGTCACCTGCTCGCTGCTAGAAAATTATTATTTCCTTTTTTTTTAAGAGAGACTTTTGTTATAGGGTGCATGTACTCACTGGACAGACAGAGACAGAGACAGAGAGAGGGAAAGTGAGAAATCACCCCCCGGGGGGATGGCCACACCGCAATCCCTTCTCCTCCATTCTCCTCCTGGGATCTTGGACACACACACGCGCCTGGCGTGATTTCAAAGCCACCAAGTGTGGGATTCGAACCATGGTTGGCCATGTAGGAGTCCAACAATGTAACCGCTACCCCCTGCTGGCCCATGCTACCACTTTCTAGGTAACAAGTTCAGTTTTCCTGACCCATAGTCTTTCCCTCAGTGTTTATTGGCTAAACCCCAACAGCTCACGAGAACCCACTGCATTTATTTTTGTCACCTACACAAAGGCTTCTATACCTCTAGGCGTAAAAAAGGCATCTGGTGGGACCAGCAGTTAGCGTAATGGCTATGTCGCTGGACTCCCACGTAGTCGACCGCGGTTCGAGTCCCGGACCCGGCGGCTTAAACTCACGCCGGGCGCGTGTGCGTGCGTGCCCAGGATCCCGAGAGGAGAATGGAGGAGAAGGGATTGCGGCGTGACCATCCCCCCTGGGGGGTGATTTCCTGCTTTCTGTCTCTCTGTCTCTCTCTGTCTGTCTGGCGAGCGCACGCGCCCTATAGCAAAAACCTCTACAAAAAAAAAAAAAAAAAAAAAGGCATCTGGTGATGTGTCCAAACTGTCTTTTTCTGTTTTTAAAGAATTATTTATTTAGGAGTCAGCAAGTGGCATGGGGATCGATGCAGTGAACTTCAATATGGCTGACCCAGGGAACCAGCAGTTAGTGTAATGGCTATGTCGCTGGACTCCCATGTAACTGACCGCGGTTCGCATCCCGGACCCGGTGGCTTAAAAAAACTCACGCCGGGCGCGTGTGCGTGCATGCCCAAGATCCCGAGAGGAGAATGGAGGAGAAGGGATTGCGGCGTGACCATCCCCCCTGGGGGGTGATTTCTCACTTTCTGTCTCTATGTCTCTCTCTGTCTGTCTGGCGAGCGCACGCGCCCTATAGCGAAAACCTCTCCAAAAGAAAAAAAGAAAAAGAAAAGAAAAAAAAAATATATGGCTGACCCATGGCTCAAGTCCCAGACATGGCAGCTTGCTTCTTATTTTCCCTTTCCCTCTCTGTCCCTCACTGATCAAATAAAAAATTCTAATAATAATTAGGGCCAGCAGGTGGCAGAGAGGTTAAGACACCGGACTCCCACATGGTTGACTGCAGTTTGAGTTCTGGATCCGACAGCTTAGAACTCGGGTGTGTGTGCATGCATGCTCAAAATCCCAAAAAGAGAATGGAGGAGGAGTGATTGAGGTGTGGCCATCCCCCCCGCCCCGGGAGATGATTTCTCGCTTTCTATCTCTTTTTCTCCAGTGAGCGCACGAGCCCTATAGCAAAAACCTCTAAAATAAATAACAACAAATGGAATGAAAGAAATCATCTTTTAAAATGCATCTGTTTAATTTTATGTATTATTGTTATTTTTTTAATTTGCTATAGGGCACATACACTCTCCAGAGATAGAGACAGATTAAAGAGAGAGGGAAAGTGAGAAAGCAAGCCGCCAGGTCTGGGGCTCAAACCACAGTTGCCCATGTGGGAGTCCAGCGCCTTAACCACCACGCCACCTGCCGGCCCCAAGATGTGTCCACAACTTCTGCTTGCCACCATCCTCACTGTGTGAGTCTGTTATTCTGTTGCTAACAAAATACCCTAGACGGACTGGGCGATTTATAAAGAAAATAGAGATTTGTTTGCAGAAACAGAACTGAGAGGGTTTTCTGGACTCCAGCAATGGGGAAAATCGTCTGTCTTTATGATGACTCTTCTGGCTCCAGGCAGGGACTCGGGTCAAGGCGAACAGCAAGGAGGATCCCAGGGAGCTGTCAGAATCTTCCTACAGCACAAGCTCCACCGCTCGGTGACCTTCGGGCTCCCGGTCAGGTCGATCTGGGGCGGCCATGACCTTCCCTGGTCCCTGATTCTGTAGGGTTATTCTCCTTTAGAATGTGCCTTAGGGAACTGCATTCTAAGGAATCTCTGAAGACTGGAATTCCCTTAGCAAAGATCATTTGTAATGCAAACCATCTGCTCTACTAGAGGAAAAAAAAAAAAAGAAAAAAAGAAAGGAAGCAGAGAAAAAAAAGGCCAGCATGACCTCAGTTTTCTGCAAAACAGCCGATTCTTGGTTTTCACCAAGAGGCAAAGCATTAATTAATTTTAAACATGCTGACCTCCTCTGAATTATTTCAGTCCTTTAAATGAAAACCATGTGTCATGACATTGCGTGTGTGTGTGTGTGTGTGTGTGTGTGTGTTTTCAATTCTGTAGGTTGAAAACGCTGGGTGTTTTGGGGAGCTTTGTGTCGGTCTCCCAGCCCTTAAAGCCTCTTTGTGAAGGAACGTGTCAGGTTACAACCCTGCCGAGGGCCTGAACAAAGACCTAACTGTGCTGGGGAAGAGGCCTGGAGAGTTTGAGAGAAGAAAGGGTTTGGATAGCAGCAGAAGACATGGAAATACTCAAGAAAAATGTGCCTCGTTTGTAAATTTGACTAGCACAGGCCCAAAGATGAGAGGTTTTCCAAATGTTCAAAGAAAATACATACTGTGAAAACTTAAAAAAAAAAAAAAGAATGTGCACAGATTCAGAAAGATGTTGGCAGCCAAATCACTTTGTGCTTTCATTCCATTTTCCACCAGCTTTAGAAAGTCTACCCATAAGCCGATTGTAAGAGCGACTGAGGCCAATATCAGGACGAGGAAACGCGGAGAAAGAATCCAGACAAGTACCCGTGTGACCTTAGAGACTCCTCCGGCAGAGCTGAGCAGCTGCAGTTGACACCAGGAATGTGCGTGTGCCTCGTGTGTAAGAATGTATGGGACCTCCGAAGTCATACCGGGTCAAAGTATCATTAGGTGGTGGTCAAGATTGGCTCGTGGTAGGGGGAATTTATAATTTGCTCACTCAAGCTCGTACTCGGCAGCCCAGTGCTGTTTCTGAGAACGAGCTGAAAACGTAGAGACTTTAGACAGAGTACAAAGACTAAAGTAAGAGGGGCCAGCAGACGGCGTGGTGGTGAAGGCGCCGGGCTCCCACATGGCCAATTGTGGTTCGAATCCCAGACCCGCTGCCTTGACGTTCACCCGTGCCCAAGATCCTAATAGGAGAATGAAGGAGAAGGGATTGTCTCACTTTCCCTCTCGTTCTCTCTTCAGTGAGCACACACATTCTATGGGAAAAAGACTTCAACAATAAATAAGGCTAAGGTAGAAACTCACGTCCTCATCATACACAGAGTGGACTCTCTTGTGTCCATCACACCTCTGTAGGAACGGTATCTTTCTCAGAAGGAATAAAATGGAAAACTGTGAGAGACGACCTCCCAGCTGAGTTATTAATATGCCCTTTATTGATTTTCTCCATACTGTTTATAGAACGTATGAGCAAGAAAGATCAGTAAGGACAAGTGAGAAGGGCAAATGTTTGTTTCTTGTCTTTAGCTAGAGGGTATATACACTTCCACACATGCGTATGCATGAGGGAAAGAGAGAGAAATCAAGCCCAAGGGGGATGGTCACGCTGCAATCCCTCGTCCTCCATTCTCCTCTAGAATTTTGGACACACGTGCACATGCGTCCAGCATGTCTTTCAAGCCTCCGGGTTCAGGACTTGAACCGGGTAGTCGGCTGTATGGAGTCCAGCTGTGCTAACCAGCAGGATACCTGGCTGGCCCCAAGCTGGTTCTATTTCCTGCTTCCATTTACTAGTGTATACGTAAAGTCCTACAACGTGTGTGATCAGGCGTCACAAATTACAAACTCATGTTTTTCTGGTCACGCCCAAGATCAATGCCCAGATACCATGAACCCAAGCAAACGGTGACTATCTAAATTTTTGGAATGATTATTATTCATTCTCTTTATTTTAAAAAAAATTCTTTATTTCTTAATTCCACTTGTTATTATTCTTTATTATTATTTTTTTAATTTGACCAGACTGAGACAGAGATAAAGAGAAAAGGGAAGCGAGAAAGCAAGCTGCCAGGTGCAGGACTCAAACCATGATCGGCCATGTGGGAATCCAGCACCTCTAACCACCATGCCACCTGCTGGCCCCAATTCTCTTTATTTTTTTTAAACATTGCATCACTACATATCATTTGGCTTGTCAGCATGAAATACTTCTCGGATCCGTCCAGTTGAGAAGATTATCCATGTTCTCCTCCACAGGGAATAAGCCATGGCTGTGTCCCACTCATGTCCTGTCTCTGTATTCTCTGGAAATCCTTCTCGAGACTCTTCCCTTCTCCACCCACCCCCCATTCCACAGCAAGCCAGGATAGGAAAGAAAGATGTTGTATGGATCCACTTAATATCCGCCAGCTATCCGCACTTTATGGTCGAGATCCAACTATTGGAGGGCAGAAAAGCAGTGGAAATAGTTATGGACACTATGTGAATCAAGTTCTCCAACACATAATGAGGTCATGTTTGGCTTTTACAAAATTCAGCTTGGGAGAAGAAAAAAAAAAAGAAAGAAAGAAAATTCAGCTTGGAATAAATAGGAAGGAAAAAAAAAAACGAATTTATTAAAGAAGCTACCACACTTCAGATCAAGGCCAGAAATACTTGGAACTCTAATAATTCACTTACTTTATAATCCAGAGGGAAATGCTTGTTCTTCAAAAGTGAATTAGGAAGATATTAAATTACTTAAGAAAACACAACTGGACGGAGATCTGGGAAAAGTACATTATGCAGAAAATATTGCAAAATGCTCGCATTGTGTAAAAAATGGCTGTCAAAAAGGAACTGTCATTTCCTGGTTTTATTTTTTTTTAGATACAGAACTTTTTGCTATAGGATGTGTGCACTCACCAGAGAGAGACAGAGATAGAGAAAGAGAAATCACCCCCCAAGCTAGATGGCTATGCTGCAATCCCTTCTCCTCCATCCTCCTCTCAGCATTTTGGGTATGCACACACATGTGCTCAGGGTGAGTTCAAGGGACACTCCAGGTCCGGGACTCGAACCGTACTCAGCCATGTGATAGTCCAGTGATGTAACCATTACGTCATCTGCTGGTCCCAGTGCTGTCATTTCTTAATTGTTAAAATTCTTAAGAGTTGGGGCCAGCAGGTGGCATGGTGGTTAAAGTTCTAGAGTCCCACATGGCTGACTGCAGTTCTAGTCCCAGACCCAGTGGCTTGAAAGTCATGCCAGGTGTATGTAAGTGCGTGCTCAGAATCCCAGAAAGAGAATGGAGGAGAAGGGATTGCAGAGTGTCAACTGCCCACCCAGACAGTGATTTCTCACTTTCCTTCTCTCTGTCTCTCTGTCTCTCTCCAGCGAGCACATGTACCCATGGCAGAAACCTTTTAAAAATATCTGAAGAGTGATATCTCTTAGAGAGAAGAGAAAGAGTCCCTTGAAGGTTGAATGCTCACTTTGGTAATTACAACTGATAAAGTTGAGCAGATAATTACCACAACCTCACCACCTTACGCATTCTGTACAAGATCATAGCAACCAGGAGGGCTGGTCAAATCATCTATATATCAAATCATCCATTTGTCGATCATCTATCATTTATGTAATCCATCTTTCTCTCTCTATTAACCATGTATCCAATCTATCATTTACTCTATCCATCCTTTATCTACTAATGATCATATATATTACCCATCTTATCTGTCCATCAACATATCTACCTCGTTAACCATCGATTACCTATCTAATCTTCTGTGTAATCATCTATAATATTGAGGTAGGACTGCTAGGTGATTAGACCCAACACCACGCTAATTCTCGTTCAACACTCATGAAGAATTAGAGACACAAACACAGAGATGGGATAGCAAAGTGGAGTTGTTTAAGAGAGGAAAGGAAGGGGACCAGCAGATGGCATCATGGTGACATCGCTGGACTCGCACGTAGTTGACTGAGATTCGAGTCCCGGACCCAGAAGCTTAAAACTCACACCAAGTTTGTGCACATATGTGCCCAAAGTCCCAAGAGGAGAGTGGAGGAGAAGGGATTGTGGTGTGGACATCCCTCCCAGGGGGTGATTTCTCACTTTCTGTCTCTCTCTGTCTCTCTGGCGAGTGCATGCACCCTACGGCAAAAAAAAAAAAAAAAAAAATTTCTCTAAAAAAAATAAATAAATAAGACAGGGAAGAAAGCACAGAGGTCCTGAGGAGGCCGAAGAGGTCCCAGGAATGGGTTGCCAACAAGGAGCTGGAGGGAAGGGTTTTATCTGGGCGTCTGAGCAGTGCGCTGGCTCTCTGATAAGGAGGTGGGCTTTAAGAAGCCATTCCAGGCTGACCTGCGTGATGTGTGACTCAGTTTCTCCTGTCGTCGGCCCACTGTAGCGTTAGGGCCTTTGTGAAGACAGCTGCTAAATAGAAACTGTGGCCCTTAGTGACGGTTCCTTTGAGTCCCAGTCAGCCAGCTCTGGGCTGGGAAAGTTTAGCCACTGCGACTCCACCCTGGACTTTCACCCTGTCTGTGGGCTCAACGTGCCTATCTCTTATTAGCAAGGACTTACACATTCTTTTTTTTTTTCTTTTAAGTATTTTATTTATTTATTATTATTTTTTGGCTATTGAGCACGTGCACTCACCAGAGAGAGACAGAGAGACAGAAAGCTAGAAATCACCCCCCCAGGAGAGGATGGCCATGCCACAAACCCTTCTCCTCCATTCTCCTCTCGGGATTTTGGGCAGGCATGCACAAGCACCCTGTGTGAGTTTAAGCCACCGGGTCCGGGACTCGAACTGCAGTCAATGGCATGGGAGTCCAGTGACGTAACCATGATGCCATCTGCGGGTCCCAGAGTTATCCATTCTTTAGACAAATGTACAAGGGCTGTATATTGTTCATTAACTGGACCATAGAGGAAAAACACAGAGACTTCATGAAAAAGAAAAGCACGGTGACTTCCTTGCGGGCCCCTTTGACCCCATCCACCTGTCAGTGGCTCTAACTCCTATCTCAACATATCTAATCTATTAACTATTCTTTCTATCTCTCCCTCTGTCTTTCTGTCTCCTATTTCTATTCTGTTCTATTTTTCTGCAGAGCTCTGACGAACACAGGGCTCAGGTCTCTGAAGTGAAGACACATTACAGCTTACCCACTGCAGGGAGCTGAGTCCTCCTGGCATTTTAAGCTTCCCGATCCCTGGGAAGGTGGGTTAGGTGGACATGTGTGTTCAAAGGGAGCCAGCAGGTGGCATGGTGTTTACCGTCCTAGACTCCCATATGGCTGACTGCGGTTCGAGTCCCAGACCCAGGGGCTTGAAACTCACACTGGGTGTGTGTGCATGCACGGCTAGAATCCCCAGAAGAGAATGAAAGAGAAAGGACTGCAGTGTGTCCATCCCCCCCAGGGACGATGTCTCACTTTCCTTCTCTCTGCCTGGTGAATGCATGCACCCTATGGCAAAACCCTTAGGAAAATAAAATAGAAAGACTTTGAATGGGTCAAACAAGGCTGAGCTACTGAACATCATTTCGATCAAATAATCACCATGAACACTGAAAATTTTCCACCTGTCGATCATTGTGCAACTCCTTTACAGAAAGGACTGAAAATAGCTAACCCGAGTTCACTTTATCTCAGGAGAATGAGCAGACAGGGTCTGCTCTGTGGGGGTTAAGACACTGGATTCCCACATAGCAGACTGTGGTTGGAGTCCTGAACCCAGAGGCTTGGAAAAAACCTTTATTGATCTTAATCCAGTCCCTGACCTTGCCAATTTATTTTGCAAATGAAAAGACTGAGGCTTAGAGAGTGGTGCAGCTGGGTCCAGGTGGCCAAGTGTTTGATCCCTGAGCTGAGAATCTCTTAAACTCTCTTTGCCACCCCCTTAGTCAAAATCCCTTACAAGAATGAGGGCTGTGTATACACTGTCAGTGAAGAATCCCCTCTCCTTACCTAGATGGAAACAAGGAAGGTCCTTGCACATATTTGGGGGTGGCCTCCAAATCTGGGAGGCCTGCCTGTGACATGTACCGATGACAAAGAACTCCTCAGAGGTCCAGCAGGAAGGCATGAGTTTCCTTCCGAGGGAAGCTGTGCTGGTGTCCAGGTGGAGAATGCTCTGAGCTGTCAGCAAATACGGGCTAAGGGTTTGTTTTATTGATGTTTTTTAGAGGTTTTTGTCATAGGGTCTGCACGCTCACCAGAGAGAGAGACAGAGACAGAGAGAGGGAGAGTGAGAAATCAACCCATGGGGGGGGGGGGGGGGGATGGCCACATCGCAATCCCTTCTCTTCCATTCTTCTCCTGAGATCTTGGGACTGCATGCACACATGCCTGGTGTGAGTATAAGCCACCGGATCCAGGACTCGAACCACAGTCGACCAAGTGGGAGTCCAGCAACGTAACCACCATGTCATCTGCTGGTCCTCATAGGTTCAGGTCTTATATGCCAAGAACAAAGCATACATAAATCAAGCAAAGACATACACTGTTTAGGGTTTCCATACCTGATCAGCCCGTCAATCAATATTGGGCTGTCAGAAAATTCATGATGTCGTTTTTCCATGTTTTTTTTTTTTTTTTTTTTTTTTTTTTTTTATGTACAAATGTATCCCAGCTTTTCCGAAAACCCAAGAGTCAGCGGAGCGTGTCTGGGTTAGTGAGAGGCACTAAATCCCAGGCCCCTGTGGGAGGGGTGAGAGGCACACCTCCAAAGAGATCAGGAAATGGTCACCAGGGAGTCCTGGGATCCTGCAGGGCCAGCACCCAGATCTCAGAGAAACGGGGGGCAGGGGGACGGGAGCTCCATGCATGGAGTGGACCCTCAGCATGCCACAGGATTGCACGGTGGCTCTGCTTTTGTCAACAGGGAGTTAGCGTCTAAGTCAGAGGTACATGGTTTCGTAGGGAGTAAGACCTGGTTTGGAAGGCTTTCAACTTCAGTCACCCCGCCCGAAAGCCATAGTCCTGATTGATGTACGAGATTACCAAGTCGTGCAGAAGCACTAAATGGTTGGGCGGGATTGCTCGGCGATTCTAGCTTTGTCTCCTGGGTGCTGACCTCCTGGGAAGTTCACAGGCAGCCCCGCTGGGGACCAGGAAGAGAAACTCACTGTTCATCACGCGTGAAATCCTGCAACGGGGCGCGACCTTGGGAAAGAGGTCTATTATTTGCATGCGGGGAGAAAAGAGACCCGTTGATAATCACATGTTACCGCCTGTCAATCAGCAGGCTAACCCTTTCCAAAAATGACTACTATTAATATGAGCTAACACTTGCTTCATCTTTACTCGGTATTGATTAGTATCATTACGACCATTTGCAAATTTATTTTGCAAATGAAAAGCCCGGAGGGATAACCACATGGTCCCAGATGGGCAAGCATATTAACCTCCAGCTGTTTCTCAGCAAAGAATAAGAGGGGTGTTCAAGACTTCATAAAAGGGGCCGGCAGGTGGCATGGTGGTTAAGGCATTCGAGTCCTGACCCAGGGCACATGTGCCCTATAGCAAAATTAAAAAAAAAACAAACTAATAAATAAAATTATTTTTTTTAAAGTTCATGAAAATTGGAACAACGGTACATGTTAATTTTGGTGCAAAAAAAATGGATGTAATCCATGCAAAATTTTTTCTTACTGTGCATTTTGCATGATCTTTTGAAAGATCCCTTGTTTCCATTTACTAGAGACCAGAAATGAAAGGAACAATATCTTCATTTCCCAGTTCTGCTGAATTATGCAGTAAAAAAAGCAAGCATAAAATAAAACAACAGTCTTTTTTTTATTGTTTTATTTTAAAGTCATAAGCTTTAGTTTTCGAGCATTGTGAGACTTACAGAAAAAATGAGCAGACAGGGACCAGCAGCTGGCATGGAGGTTAAGGCACTGGACTTCCACGGAGCAGACAGCGGTTCGAAGCCCAGATGTGGAGGACTGAAAAATTATACTGTCTGACTGTGTGTGTGTGTGTGTGTGTGTGTGTGCCCAAAATCCCAGGAGGAGAATGGAGAAGGGATTGCATTGTGGCCATCCCCTCTTGGGGAGAGGGAGGGCTGATTTCTCACTTTCCCTCTCTTTATCTGTCTCTGGTGCGTGCATATGACCTACGGCATAAACCTGAAAATAAACAAAAGAAAATAAAAAAAAGAAAATAAGCAGAAAGCACAGACGGTCCTCATATAACTCTTCCTGTGTTCTAGTTTTCTTCTTTATTATTATTATTATTATTATTATTATTATTATTATTATTTTTGGAGAGGTTATTGCTATAGCGCACGTGCACGTGCCAGAAAGACAGAGAGAGACAGAGAGACAGAAAGCGAGAAATCACCCCCCAGGGGGGATGGCCACACCACAGTCCCTTCTCCTCCATTCTCCTCTCAGGATCTTGGGCACGCACGCACACGCGCCTGGCATAATTTTGAAGCCACCGGGTCTGGGACTCGAACCACAGTTTGCCATGTGGGAGTCCAGTGATGTAACTGCTACATCCTCTGCTGGCCCCAGTTTTTATTCACTTTTTTAAAGTGTATTTATTTCTCCCATAAACGAGAGAGACAGAGAGAAAGAGAGAGACAGGGATGGAGCTATGGAACCTTCCATGACCCACCCAGCAGCGTCGGCCAGGCTCGGATCACAGACGCGTGTGCATCTGGCACACTTGGGGAAGAATCCGTGCCAGTCCTGCGTGTTTGTTCTGAACGATGTTTCTGCATACTGTGTGTGGCATGGCAGGGCCATGTGGCGTGCGTAATTTAGAAAACCTGTATGTTCTCTGTTCTGATGTTCGTTTTAGCTGATTACACTTTGGAGCGAATACGAATCTGCTGCCGTGCATTCATAGGGCCGTGGGTGATGGAGTCCAGACACTGAGTGACACTTTTCCTCTGGACAGATATGTCTGTTGTGATGTTTGAGATCTCTCTACCCATGACTGTTTGAAAGAAGCAGTAAAGGTTTCCACTCTGCCATTTCACAAAAGAAGAAGCAGAGTGTGTAGACCGGTGACCTCGAATATGTTCTATTAAAACTTTCCGACACTGGGGACCAGCAGTTAGCATAATGGCTATGCCGCTGGACTCCCATGTAGTAGACCGCGGTTCACGTCCCGGACCCGGTGGCTTAAAACACACGCCGGGCATGTGTGCATGCGTGCCCAAGATTCTGAGAGGAGAATGGAGGAGAAGGGATTGCGGCGTGACCATCCCCCTTGGGGGTGATTTCTCGCTTTCTGTCTCTATGTCTCTCTCTGTCTGTCTGGCGAGTGCATGCGCCCTATAGCAAAAACCTCTCTAAAAAAAAAACTTACCGACACTGAAATTTGAATTTGGCATCATTGTGACACATGCCCAAATAGTTTTCTTTCTTTTTTATTTTCTTTTTAGAGATTTATTTTTTGCCTTAGTCCATGTGTGATCGTCAGAGAGAGAAAAGAAGAGACAGAGAGACAGAAATTAAGAAATCACCCCCCAGGGAGATGGCCATGTCACAGTCCCTTCTCCTCCATTCTCCTTTCGGGATCTTGGGGATGCACACACACACGCCTGGTGTGAGTTTCAAGCCACCGGGTGCGGGACTTGAACTGCAGTCAGCTATGTGTGAGTCCACCAACATAACTGCTATGCCATCTGCTGGGCCTGTCCAAACAGTGTTTTCTTCTAATTTTTTTTTTCTTTTCACTTTCTAATTTCTTAGAATTATTTATTTAATTTAATTAATTTATTATTATTCTTGGATTTGAGCAGAGAGAACGAGGGAGGGAGGGAGAAAGGAGGAGTGAGACAGGAAGTCGCTGGGTCTGAGACTCACACTGTGGTCAGCCACGTGGGTGCCCAGAGCCCTAAGCAGCACGCCACCTGCTGGCCCCCTGATTATTATTATTTTTTCTAACCATTTAAAAATAGATTTAAAAACCACTAGTTTAGGACCAGCAAATGGCATAATGTTTACACCACTGGACTCCCACATAGTTGACCACCGTCTGAGTCCTGGACCCCGCAACTTAAAACTCATTCTGGGGGCGCGTGTGCGTGCGTGCCCAAGATCCCGAAATGAGAATGGAGGAGAAGGGATTGCGGAATGGCCATCCCCCTGAGGGGTGATTTCTCACTTCCTGTCTCTCTCTGTCTCTGTCTCTCCAGTAAGCACATGTGCCCTATAGCAAAAAAAAGAGAGAGAGAGAAAAGAAAAGAAAAGAAAAAAGCACTCGTTCAAGAGATAGAAAATGAAGGTAGCTGAAGGCCTTTGGGTGCGTTTATCGACACCTGACTTACAGTGACGGGTTTGCGAAAGCCAGTATTTTGATGGTTTCCCCTCACCTAAGCCCTAGCTAGAGATGGTGTCCTACATGATGGTATCAAGTTTTTTCTCACCCAACTGGACAACTAGGAAGAAGATCTTGTTATACAAGATGCCAGCCCCTCAATTTCGTTCTTTTTTTTTTTTTTTACGAAGTCCATCTTTGATTTGTACCATATAGTGGTTGAAATGTAGAAGGTGTTTGACCAGGAGTTTTGCTTCCTTATCCATCCAGGAAGAAGAATGCTCTGTCTCGTCATCATTGGCTTTCCCTCCTAAACTCTCTGGTGTTTTCTTATCTTTGGAGCGCTAAGACAAAGTGACACAAGGTAAACGGAGGCCTTTAAATCGGATGGATCTAAAGATAACATTGCACATCGAGTAGAGAGAAACGAACGGCTGATGGATTCGACCAATGACACCAGGAATGCATGCAAAGACAAGTTAGAAGAAGAATGATTCAAATCATCAGTCATCGTGCAAGCTGACCAATCTCAACACGATGGTGGTGAGAAAAGGGGATTTAAGGGATTTAAGTCAGAACGCGATGGATTTCAGTGATCAGATGGATGTATGAACACCAGATAGAGGGAAGCTCAGGCTCAGGGTCAGTCAGAGGGCGTGTCAGGCGCCATGTTGGCTTAGATGGGTGTGTGGAGAATGGGACTTCTGAGGGGCTTCTTGGCAGACAGACTGGGCAATGCACTCAACGGTAAAATACTGAAGGTTTGTCTTCCAAAAACCTTGCCTGCAGTTATTTACCATTCCTTTCTCCCCAATGCCTTCCTTCTCAGCTGCATCTGCAACGCCAATGTCTCATTTAATCCCTTATTCAATGTGCCAACAGACGGGCACTTGACCGTGACACACTTGAGACTCAGGACGTAACGCCCCAAATATCACTGTAGGAGACCAGAATCGACTTGCCCCGAATACGCCTTGTTGAACATTATTTTGAGGAACTGCAGGCATAAGAGAAATTCTGATAACTTACTCTTTTCTAAGAGAAATGTATGTCTCTAAAGGAAATATTCATTTGTGAGAGTGTCTCCCTCTCTATACCCAAAAGAGGAGGATAGTTAAGTTACAAAAGGCTTTGAAAAAAAAATTCCTATAGAGTATGTGTGCTTACCAGAGAGAGACAGAGAAAATGAGAGAGAGAGGATAAGTAAACACCCCACAGAGATGATAAGGCTGCAATCCCTTCTCCAATCTCCTTTAGAGAATTTGAGCATGCGTGTACATGCACCTGGCGTGTTTTTCAAGCCATGGTGCCTGAGACTCAAACCACCCAGAGAGCCATGTCAGATGCAGTCATCCCAATTACCATGCCACCTAGCTATCTTGAGGTTTCTTCTCATTTTTTTTCTTTAATTTCTTTCATAGTTCAATTCCTATACATCACTTAGCTTGTAAAGTGAATTTAGGCAACATGAATACACTTCACACCAGTCCAGTTGAAGATACTATACATGTTATCATCAATAGATAATCATTCATTTCTCTGTTTCATGAATGCTAATGTCTTTCCTCGCCCTCTCCCCTTTCTCCCACCCTCCTCCCACACCATCTCTAGTATCCGTAACCATTTTCTATGCTTCGATATCCTCTAATCGTTCAGTTTCCACCATAGAGTGCAGACAGTCGGTATATGTTAAGTGGAGACATACAATCTCTCTCTTTCATAGCCTGGCTTGCTTAGCTCAGCAGTAAATCTTCCACATTTGACCACTTTCTGTCAAATGCCAGGGTCTTGTTGATTTTTTTATGGCTGAGTAGTATCCCATAGAGTATATATGCCATGCTTCTTCAATCCGTTCCTCTGTTCATGGACATTTGGGTTGTTTCCATGTCTTAGCAATTGTGAATAATGCCTCAATAAACACAGATGTGCAAGCACTTTTCCAACTGAGTGCTCTCCTGTCCTTTGGGTAGATACCAAAGATTTGGATTGCTGGTATTATTATTTTTTGTAGAGGTTTTTTTGCCTTAGGACATGTGCAGTCTCCAGATAGAGACAGTAAGATGGAAAGTGAGAAATCATCCCCCAGGAGGGATGGCCATGATGCAATCCCTTCTCTTCCATTCTCCTCCCAAGATCTTGGGCACACACGCATACATGCCCAGCATAAGTTTCAAGCCACTGGGTCCAGGGCTCAAACCAGGGTTGGCCGTGTGGGAGTCCAGCGATGTAATCGCCATGCCATCTGCTGGCCCCAACCGGAGGCTTCTTTTTAAGAGAGGGTCTTGCCAAATTGTGATGTCCTGGGTAGATTCAAGCTGCAATCCTCCTATCTTAGCCCCAGGTCACTGGGATTATGGAAGCATATCATTACATCCAACTTTTTAAACTTGAACCCAGAATCAAGCCTGGGCTTCCAGGTGGTCTTCACCTGCAGATCGAAGCTTCTGAGGTGTACAGGGGGCCATAGTGGCTCAGTCACTGCAAACCTGTATCAACAGAGCTGACTTAAAGCTCCATCCCAAGGGACCAGCAGGTGACGTGGTGGGTAAAGGCACTGGATTTCCACATGGCCAACTGTGGCTCAAGTCCCGGACCCGGTGGTTTGCTTTCTCACTTTCCCTTTCTCTCTTTCTCTGTCTCTCTCTGATCAAACTGGAAAATAACAATAATAATAATAATAATAATAATAATAATAAATTATTTTGAATAAAGCGATTAAAAAAAAAAAAGAAAAAAGAACTCCATCTCGAACCTAACCTTGGTCTACCACTTTCCTGGTCACCTCCTGAGGGCTGACTTTTCTCACACCCTATTTTTGGTCTCCATAAAGATGGTATCCAAATCCGAAGTTCAAGCTCTTTCTTTGAAATCTACTCTAGAGATTTAGTGACAGGACCAGCAGATGGTGTAGTGGTTATGTCGCCAGACTCCCACATGGCTGACCACGGTTTGAGTCCTGGACCCAGTGGCTTCAAAATTACACCAGATAGGTATGAACGTGTGCCCAAGATCCTGAGAGGAGAATGGAGGAGAAGGGATGGCAGTGTGGCCATCCCCTTTAGTGGGGGGTGATTTCTCGCTTCCTGTCTCTCTGTCTCTCTCTGTCTCTCTGGCAAGTACATATGCCCTGTGCCAAAAATCTCTCTTAAAAAAAATTAAAAAGTGTGGGAAGGTTCCAGGCTCACCTTGAAAGACTTCTCTGAGTACTCAGGGCCTATAAATGCCCAAGACAGAGGACTAGCAGGTGCTGGGGGTGGATCGTGGCATCAAGACCATGGACGGTGTTTTCTCTCCTCTACTCCATCTCTATTGTTTATGGAAGAGTTTCTGTGTGTGTGTGTCTTTTATTTATGGAAGAAATAATCAAACCGAAGAAGTTGTATATCGTGGTAACTGAGTCCGACGCCGTTGTTGTCTTCTTACATGCCCACTGCGTGCAACTCGCACCTCCAAAGATGCAGGATGGCAAGAGATGACGCTGGGATCAGCAATGATCTAACAAGGTGTTGGGTGTCTCTTCTTGGGAGACTCTTCAGGTGCCCTCATCTTGTTGGCACTGAGCTTTGTGGGCTGCACATCGGGGAGACAGAATTGGGTCCTTGTTGACAGTTCTTGGTAAAATTCTCTGAGTTCTATGTAAGACAAAGCTAGATGGTTTCACTCAATTCTTTGTTTCTTTCTTTTCTTCCTTTCTTTGGCAAAGTTAAGAGACTTTTTTTATTATTATTATTTCTCTGCTTTTAAGAGGAATACAACTTTGAGAACTGAGATGTTGAGCTTCCAGGGGTTATTCAAGGTGAATTTTCACTCAGACTTAAAAAGGAATGATTCACTTTTGAGAAATGCTGGCGGAGGGAGCTGCTCTGCTTTCGGTCAGGAGTATGGACCAGAGGATTCGTTCTGCTTTGTCTTTTTCCATGGACTTGTCCCTAGTGCATGCAACCCCGTAACAAGGCAGGACGGGAAGTGAGACGGGAAATCTTTACTTGGTGAAATGACACTAGAGAGGAACAGGTTCACATGGAAAAAGACTGACTTTCACTCTTCTCTGGATGCAACCACGATCTGCTGGTAAAATTAGGAAATGCAGTTTGGGGAGTAAAGTGACCTATTCCAACTGCTGACTCAGACCCAAGATACCAAGTTATAAATGAGTGCGGATGACGGATGTGTTAAGAGCTAGGAATTTTAAACATCTGTTCCTTATGGGATTCTCATCCTCAGAATGCAACTTCCTGGCAATTAGCAAATAAACCCATTAATAACATGATGGTTTTGTCATGGATTTGACCTGAAATTGTACTCGTCTCCATTAGTCATGAATAAAAGAGAAGAGAACTAGCCTAATACAGTCCACATTGTCGCTACTCTGATGCCTCTAACTTCATCTCCACTGTCATTATCCCATCATCTGATCTCATTCTTTCCTCGAATAGAACAGTATGCATTCTCTTTGTTAACTGCTAATTGTTTCATGTCAAATTAATTACAGAGGGAAGGCACGAAAATAGAAATACAAATATCTTATAACCCCTCCAAGTATCCCGTTTTTTTTTTTCTTTCTGATTTTCTTTTCATTTTGAAATGAATGTGTCCTCATTTTAAGAAGCAGTTCTTCACGGAGTTAAAATCAGATCATGTTCTTCATTGCTGCTCTGCTCTATAGAGAATGGCAGTGTGATCCCATCTCAGCAGTCTTAGAGGAGATATGCTTCCCAAAACATGTGTGAGTACAGAGACTCTCGCACATATCTCAAATACCTTCACCTGAGATACTGGATACAGGTTTCCCTGATCTCGGCTTCTTCTGTCACCTCGCTTGCACTCTTTGGTTCATTAAAACACACAGGAATTTCAGATGGACTTCTGCATAAGGCCATACCCTACCGACAAATACACACAAACAGGAGGTAGTTGTTGCTTAGTGCACATCATCCAGAGACACGATGCTTTCACGGTTAAGGAGTTTGTGGCACTCCGTGGTATTATGTCATGTTGAATCCATCCAGTTGCATGCAAAAGACTCTGCATGTTAGTGATTTGTTTGCTAAAACGTAGTTATAAAATTAATTTGGTAAGCATTTTAACTATCAGGCACCAGCCCAGCACAGTCATTTGCTCCAGGGAGGAAATCTGCAAGGGATTCTACCCTCTAATCAGACGTTACTCTCTCATTCACAGAGTTATGAAACAGGAACTGACTCCAATGAATTAAAGAGTTCGTCTCTAAAAGAAAGAGTACGCTTCTGTGGAAGCATGGGCTTGTCCTCACCTCGGCAGAGTCCTCTCTGTTCTAGGAAGGATTATGTATAATCTGCTTGCTTGGACTCTGCCTTCCTCGTTCCACTTCACTAGATGGTTTAGGTGATAGGCCCGATCTCTCTGGCTACGTTAACAGCTACTCAAGTCTGGGTTTGTTCTGTGAGTCACCGTCTCCTTAAGGTAATGATTGCTATCTTTCTCTGAATATAGGACATTTGGATTGATGTTTTTCCTTCTTGCAATTACTCATTTCCAACTTGTACCTCTATTCTGCCCACAGTAGAGTCTCAAAAAGCAAATGAACAAGCAAGTAAGTAAGCAACCACGTAAATCTTCAGTCTTAAACCGAATGATGACAGCCACACACTCAAAGATCTGCAGAAGATTTTCCTACTTGAAAAAGTGTTAAGGGCATGCGCTTATCGGGCTGTTTGCTCAGAACGGTGCTTCTAAAACCAAGCGGGAAAGGCAACACTATTGTCAAGATCAACAAGAGGATAAAAATCTGTGATCTACACGGTGCAAAATGATCTTATAATTTCAGGGGACATTATCTACCCCTGTGAGCAAGCATCTCAGTCCAGAAAATGCAATCTATCATCGAGAAGGTGAGCCATAATGGTCTCAGCCCAGGAAGAGCAATCGATAACTGAGACAGAGAGTTGTAGTCATCTAGGTAAAATGGTAAATGTCCAAGGTGAACAAAACTAGACAAAGCTTTAGATTGTTGGTCAACTATGGGAAAAATTTAAATAAAACAAAACAAGACGCTAGCAGGTGGCACGGTGGTTAAGGGCGCTGGACTCCCATATGGTCAACCATGGTTTGAGTCCTCGACCCAGCGGCTTGCTCACTCTCTCTCTCTCTCTCTCTCTCTCTCTTGCTCTGAACCTCTTTGGTCAAATTAAAATAAGTAAATAAATAAAGTTAAATAAAATAATACTTTAAAAAATAAAATAAAACAGAAGTGCACCTCTTCAACATCGAGCCAAGCAATTTAATGAGAGTGCTTTTTTATTGAAGTCATACTTCTCCCTGGCCTTTATGGCTTTCATGATCAAAAGTGTTTTGCTTTATTTTTATGTATTTATTTATTTATTTATTTAGAGAGATTTTTGCTATAGGGTGCATGTACTCACCAGACAGACAGAAAGAGATAGAGAAAGAGAAAGCAAGAAATCTCCCCAAGAGGGGATGGCCATGTCACAATCCCTTGGCATTTTGGGCATGCATTCACAAATGCCCAGTGTGAATTTCAAGCTGCCGGGTCTAGGACTTGAACCATGGCCGACCATGTGGGAGTGCAGTGCCTTAATCATTACACCACCTGCTGGTCCTGTTACCAATACTTTTTGTTTTTGTTTTTGCCCTTTGTACTCGTAGAGCTGATTGGTAGATTAGCTTAGGAACAGTCTTGGGATCTTCTGGTCTATCATGAACTCCAGTAAGAGTTGAATTGCATGAGAAAGAAGAAAAGGGTAGGAAACCAATTGAAATCTCTTAGCTTGGGGGGCCAGCCAGATGATGTGGTGGTTAATGCAGCTGGATTTCACATAGCCAACTGTGCGGTTGGAACCCTGTACCCAGCAGCTTCAAAAATCATGCTGGGTACACGTGCATGTGTGTGAAGAGTCCCGAGAGGAGAATGGAGGTGAAGGGACTGTGGTGTAGCCATCCGCCGGAAGACAACTCCTCACTTTCTCTCTGTGTCTCTCTCTGGTGAGTGCTTGTGCCCTATAGAAAACTAAAATATATGGAAAAATAAAAATATTTTAGCTTAGGAAGTTAAGGATGGACAATCCCAAAATATGATGGGTAAATGATTACTTCAAGCTGAAACCACCTGAGGAATGATAACTTCAGCGAAGGCTATCGCACTGGTGTTTTCCTACACACAGTAAGTCATCAAGATTCCTCTGAGAAGGGTGTCTTCCCAAACCAGAGTGAGAGAACAGCTTTTACCACCAAAAGACCGATCATTTGGGGCTAACGTGGACGTAAATAAACAAACCCCTGAAAATAACTCTATCACCCATTCACTTCATCTGCCTTCTTGTAACTCTTAACAACTTCCTTAGAATTGATGATCCTTCTGTCCCATCTCTTCCTAACACATTTGTCATATTTGGCAGTTTGCAGGTTGTGTGGTGGTTAAGGTGCCAGGTCCCACTTAGCCAACTGCATGGTTTGGGCTCCAAACCGAGCAAGCTTGGAAAACACACCGGGCACATCTGCATGTGTGCCCCGAATCCCAAGAGGAGACTAGAGAAGGGATTGCACTGTGACCGTCCCCCTTGTGGGGGATTTCTTTCTCTCTCTCTCTCTCTCTCTCTCTCTCTCTCTCTCTCTCTCTCTCTCTCTCCAGCAAGCTCATGCATCTTATGGCAAAAATTAAAAAAAAAAAAAAGTACCTTGGTTTGGCCTCTTTTTTAGACTTCCGCTCGTAAACATCTCCCCGTACAATGTAAAACCAGCAGCTTGTGTCTGCTTTTCTCTGCTTCACCTGCCTTCTGCCCGTTTGGTTCCTGGATTCTGTCTGAACAGCCCACACGAGATCTCAGAAAGGTCACGATTGTAATCATGATGAGGTCGGAATTATAACTACAAGCTGGCATCTCTTCCCAGGTTCTGGTTATTGTGTAAGTGAGCACTAGCTCATCTTAACTGCTTTGTTTAACAAAACAAAACGGAACAACACAAAGCAAAAAAATGACTGAAAGCCGTTGAACCTGTTGCCGTCAAGGTTAATTAATAGAAAAGGAAAGAGAGACAGACGCCCCTTCCTGGAGGTCATTCCAGAAAAAAAAAGTGTTTGGTTCTGATCTTAACTTTTCCAAGACAATAAATCATCTCTTCTTCCTCTTTCCATTTTTTTTCTTTTTAAGAATTATTTATTTCACTTTATTTGTTATTACTATTTCTTAATTTGGCCAGAGAGAGACAGAGAGAGACAGAGAGAGAGAAAGGGAAAGTGAGAAAGCAAGCTGCCAGGTCTGGGAATCGAACTGTGGTCTGTCATGTGGGAATCCAGCACCTTAATCATCATGCCACCTGCCAGCTCCACTACCCCTTCTTTCTTAAAATGACCCCAGAAAAGTGGCAGGGACCATGAAGGGCTTTCTCGGGGGAAGTTTGGTATGTTTCTCCCTCACTGTCTTCTCCTGAACACTGACGTGCCATCCCCTGCACTGTGGAAACCACCTTTCCCATCTCGAGTTCTCCTAACATCTGTGATGAATGCCCCACGTTCACCTCAAGCCCCTTTGCAAAAGCACCAGCTCCAGAGGGTCGACAACTCTTGCATGAGAATTCCCCATCAATGCTCAAGTTGCTTTACGATGTGGCTTTCCTGTCCAGGGTCTGAGAGTTCGACTGCTGTGACTGGGTCTCCGAGGACAAGCGTGCTGCTCAGAAGACTTAGCAAAATGAGCCCACGGGGTAGCAGTGGCTTTGGGCTCGGGAAAAGAAATACGATTGAGATGAATAAGTGAAAAGAAGCAATTCTGAGGAGTCCACAGATAACTGGAGAGGAGAGGAGGGAAGGAGAGGGTTTGGGAAGGGATGGAAGCTTCTATCCTGGGGCAGAGACTTTGATGTGGTTGTCAGTTCAGCTAAATCCTGTTTGCCAGATACACTTGAGGAGGAAGCCCAGTAAGTCCCCAGGGGTTGCCATGGCACCGTCTCTGTTGCAATGCTTTGGCTTCGCAAGCACTTTCCTTTCGTCCTCAGCCAGAAGAAACACTCATGGGCCTGGGGTGAACAAGCGTGGAGATGAAGTGGATTCTGACTTGCAGAGGAAGGACTACAGGGAGTCCCACGGTACCATAGGCATTCCTGAAGTCGGAGGTGTTAGGGGCCGGACGTTTGCAAGAAACCCTCGACTAGTCTGGAGAGTGAACATGTACCATGCAGTCTATCTGGCCAGTGGAGGTCTTTTCAGCCATGGGAAAGGAACGGAGTGAAAAGAATCCAGGTATTCTTCTGCAGATGAATGGATCTATAAACTGACTTCTGTAGACCGCGACCTAGAGACAGATACGCTATCCAGCCCCGAAAAGGGACGGAAGTCAGTGAAAGAAGCCAGTCTGAAAAGGGCACAGTTGGTATGATTTCAAGGGTAGGACGTTCCGGACAAAGCGAAACTTGGGAGACGGTGAAGTTAATGATGGCAGGGGGGTCGGATTAATAAGCAGAGCACAAAGGATTCTTAGAGCTGAAAAACTACTCTGTGCGGGGCTGTCGGTGTGGTGGTTAAGGTGCCTGGATCCCACGTGGCCAATTGCGCGGTTCAAGTCCTGGTGTGCTTTAAGGCGCCGGGTCTAGGACTTGAGCCACCTGCCGGCCCCAGTTTTTTCTGTTATAAACATTCCGCATTAGTGTGGTACATTTGCTATATGAAGGAATCAACAGTGATCCACTGTTATGAAGTTCACAATTTATTGGGATTTATTTTTCTTTACTGTCCCGAGGTCCTATCCACAACATCATTTTGCATGTCATTATCAGGTCTCCTTCAGCTCATTTTTGTCATAGCTTTTTTGAGTTTTCTTGTGTTTTCATGGCCTCATAGAGGACAGTTAGGATCTGTGGGAGGATGGCCCTTTATTGGCATTTGAGTGATGTTTTCCTCATGATTGGACTGGGTTTATGGGACCTGGGGAGGAAAACCACAGAGATAGTACAGACATCAAATGTCTTCATCAGGGCCAGTGATTAAGGCATTGGACTCCCACGTAGTTAACTGTGGTTGGAGTTCAGGACCCTGTGCTTCAAATTCATACCAGACACGGGTGCTTGCGTGCCCAAAATCCCAAGAGGAGGATGGAGGAGAAAGGATTACAGCATGGCCACCCCCCCAGGGGGTGATCTCTCTCTCTCTCTCTCTCTGTCTGTCCAGCAAGCACATATGCCCTATAGCAAAATCTCTATAAAACAAGCAAAGAAAAATACCTTCATGATATTAAAGGTGTGTAATATCAATGTGAGTTTTATTTCTCAAAACAGCAAGGTTTCTCTATTCTAAAGGGTACCACTTCTTCTCCTTTCCATTTACCAAGTAGCCTGTAGTCATGACGTGAGCAGACGTGCATTTCACATGGAAGGGTAAAAACCAGACAGAGAGCAAGAGCACAGAAGGAAGGAAGGAGAGTGTGTAGATAAGTGATAGGTGAACGATGTATAAATAGATAGATGACATATATGTATGGATAGACAACAGATATAGACATAGGAAGATGATAGGCAGAGAGGTGATAGATAGATGATTGATAGATATATAGAAGATAGATAGATAGATGATAGATAGATAGATAGATAGATAGATAGATAGATAGACAGACATAGATGCTAGATGGATAGATAGATAGATAGATAGATAGATAGATAGATGATAGATAGATGATAGATAGATAGATAGATAGATAGATAGATGGATGTATAGATAGATAGATGATAGATAGATAGATAGATAGATAGATAGATGATAGATAGATAGATAGATAGATGATAGATAGATGATAGATAGATAGATAGATAGATAGATAGATAGATAGATGATAGATAGATGATAGATAGATGATAGATAGATAGATAGATAGATAGATAGATAGATAGATAGATAGATGATAGATAGATGATAGATAGATGATAGATAGATAGATAGATAGATAGATAGATAGATAGATGATAGATAGATGATAGATAGATAGATAGATGATAGGTAGGTAGATAGCTAGCCAGCTAGCTAGATGATAGATAGATGATAGATAGATAGATAGATAGATAGATAGATAGATAGATGATAGATAGATAGATGATAGGTAGATAGATAGATGATAGATAGATAGATAGATAGATAGATAGATGATAGATAGTTAGATAGATAGATAGATAGATAGATAGATGATAGATAGATAAATAGATAGACAGATGATAGATGATAGATAGATAATGATGGCTATCATCTATCTACCTATCATCTATCATCTATCTATATATCATCTATCATAGGTAGATGATAGGCAGATAGATGATAGGTAGATGGATAGATATAAATTGATGATAGATGATTGATAGATAAATGATAGATGGTATAGATAGATAACAGAATAATAGGTGAATACATAGATGAATGATAGATAAATAAAAAGATAACAGATGAAAAGAGAGGAGGATGACAGACGATAGATGGATAGAGACAATGGATGATGGGTAGAGAGAGAGCAGATGATAAGAGAGATGGAGAATCGGTAGGTAGGTGACAGGGATAATATTGGATTGTCGGAAAGTCATAATGCATTTTTGCATAGAAAAACATAGAAAATACATCATGGGGGCCAGCAGGTGGCGTGTTGAGTAGGATGCTGGACACTCCCACATGGTTGACCACAGTTCGAGTCCCAGACCTGGTGGCTTGCTTTCTCCTTTTCCCTCTCTCTCTCTCTCTCTCTCTGTCTCTCTCTCTCGCTGTCTCCCTCTCTGGTCAAATTAAAAATGAATGAATAAATTAAATAATTATTTTCTTTTTAAAGAGTT
This sequence comes from Tupaia tana, assembly GCA_026018925.1. NCBI lineage: Eukaryota > Metazoa > Chordata > Mammalia > Scandentia > Tupaiidae > Tupaia > Tupaia tana. The sequence continues at coordinate 12,214,102 of JAKSZU010000031.1, read as the reverse complement.
ATTAAAAAAAAAGAAAAGTAAAATATGTCATGACTTTCCCCATGACTTACTAGATATACAGGCAGATGGATGATGATGACTAGAGAGAGAGAGAGAGAATGGTGGATGGGCAAAAAATAGGTAGGTAGATAGATAAATATAGACAGAAAGATAGATAGATAGATAGATAGATAGATAGATAGATAGATAGATATCATAGGTAAACAAATGATAGGTAGACAGATTTATAGGTAGATAGACTGATAGAGACATGCATACACTGACCCATAGATAAAGATGGGTAAATCTAAAGGAGAATTCAAAAATGTCACAGAAAAATGGAATGAAAGCATGAATTGATTTGGGTGCAAAAACAGTTGAAATCCATACATTGGATTGAACTGAAGACAGTATCTTTCTATCGTTGCCTTCCTAACACAGATTTTCCATGCCCTTTGGAAGAGTCTCCTCTTGAGATCTTGGGCATGCACGCAAACACACCCGGTGTGAATTTCAAGCTCCAGGTCTGGGACTCGAACCACGGTTGGCCATGTGGAAGTCCAGTGACATAGTAGCTACGCCATCTGCTGGCTCCTACACTTGTACTTTAATGCTATTTTTTTTTTCTTTTTTTGGAGAGGTTTTTGCTATAGGGCGCGTGCGCTCGCCAGACAGACAGAGAGAGACAGAGAGATAGAAAGCAGGAAATCACCCCCCAGGGGGGATGGCCACGTCGCAATCCCTTCTCCTCCATTCTCCTCTCGGGATCTTGGGCACGCACGCACACGCGTCCGGCGTGAGTTTAAGCCACCGGGTCCGGGACTCGAACCGCGGTCGACTATGTGGGAGTCCAGCGACATAGCCATTACGCTAACTGCTGGTCCCCTTTAATGCTATTTTCAACAGGCTTTTTGAAGTACCCTTGTGTGCCCACACCCCATGGGGATGCTTTCTCTCTGTCTCTGAGTCTCTCTCTGTTTCTCTCTGGCAAACACACATGCATTCTGTCAGTTGGAAATAAAGAAGGAAAAGGGTTAAGAAAATGCTCCCAGCACTGGTGTGGAGCTCAACACGATTGTGTGGAGGGCATTGAATAGCGGTTAGGAGGACGGACCAGTTTTCTCATTGCTTATTAAGTGGGAAGCCAGAAATCGGTAAATACAGACTACCAGACAGTTTCCTCGGGAGAGGTGCCTTTGCGGTGGCTGCTGCTTGCCAACTCCGTGGCCGGGCATGCTGGGATAATTCATCCTGGAGGGTTTCAGAGGACAAAACTTGGCCATGCTTCTCTCTTCTTCTTTTTTTTTTTTCTTTGTCCTTTTAACTTGCCACAGGGTATATGCACTCTCCAGAGAAAGACAGAGACAGAGAGAAGAAGAGAAAGAGTGAAAGGGAGAAAACACTTCCCCCCCCATGGGGAATGACCACATCAGAATCCCTTCTCCTCCATTCTCCTCTCAGAATTTGGGGCATATATGTGCATGTACTCAGAGTGTTTTTCAAAACATCGGGTCCAGGACTCAAGCTGTGCAGCCGGCGACGTGGGAGACAGCTGCCTTAACCTCATGCCATGAACCGGCCCGTTTTCTCTTTTCTTTTCTTTTTTTTTTTTTTTTTAGAAGTTTTTGCCTTAGGGCACATGCACTCACTGGAGAAAGAGACAGAGACAGAGAGAGGGAAAGTGAGAAATCACTCCCAGAGGGGATGGCCATGCCGCAATCCCTTCTCCATTCTCCTGTTAGGATCTTGGGCACACACGCACACACCCCATGTGATTTTCAAGTCACTGGGTCTGGGACTCGAACTGCGGTTGGCCATGTATGAGTCAAGTCAAGTAACAGCTATCTGTTGGCATCTTTTTTTTTTTCTTTTTCAACTGATATGTGATATATTGACAGAAAAAGCAGGAGTTAAGAAGGTCCAGCATACCAGGATCTACCCCAGCCTCAGCCAGCCAGGATCGCAGGGAGACCTCGGGACTCAAACTCACAAGCTTTGCATGTGGGTCCAGCCCGCAATGTGGCATTCCCCCCACGCCACCTGCTGGTCCTGCCCAATTCTTCTATGTGGTTATTTCAGAGAATTACATCGTCCTGTTCACTCATTGCCTGCTTCCAGAGACGCAGGCTAACTGTTGCTTCCAAAAGTCAGTGATACAGGCCAGCAGGTGGCAACTGAATCCCACATGGATAACTGCCTGGTTCGAGTCCCGGGTCTGGACTGGGACCTAAATATTAATATGTATATTTACTGTATGTGTTTATAGCACACATAAAATATATCTACATTTATGATAAGTAATATAGATTTATATTATACATTTATTTGTATTTTGTATGAATTATATGTGGTATATACTATATATCACTTATAATAATATACACTTACACATTATAATGTATGTACATTTATAACAATATATATTATACATTTATATATTTTATGTTTATATCACACATTTATATGTAACACATTTTATACATTTTACATTTATATATTATATATAGTTATATTTATATTATAATTTATAATTACATTTTATAATTATACGTGATTTATTTGTGATATATTGGGTCGTTGAAAAAGTCACAATGTATTTGTTAAGGTTTTCTATGCAAAAATGCATCACAACTTTTCTCATGACCCAATATTGCATTTTTATTTATATAATTCGTATATTACGTATATATAAATAAATATTTATATTACACACTTTTTTATAACATTTAAATAGGTAATTTAAATATTTCTATATTATTAATGTGCAAATAGACATTTACATATAGCTTTTTTATTTCTATATAAACATTATTTGCATAGTATACATAGTATATAAGTAATATAAAGTTATATAATTTCTATGTTTATATAAGTATTTGTGTAAATTTATGCATCATATGAATATTTATATGTAAATAATATAGACATAAATGTGTGTGAATAATATAAATCTGTTACAGAAAGGAATTTTAAAGATATAGAATTGCTTCAGACAACTAGCTAGCCGTAGCGTCCAGGTCAGAGCCAAAATGAGAAAGTTTTTGTGGCGACCAGAAAACGAACCTGGGTATTCACGGTACCGACGTGGCCAGAACACACACACACGCGTGCACACACACACGCGTGCACACACACGCAGAGTGCTCTGGGACCGAGAACCGTGCTCATGGAGTAGACAGACTCCCTGTCCCGCCCTGCGGCGTCAGTACAGGGCTCAGCTTCCTCACGGTGGGGGAGACCTTTGCCTGGGTCCCGGGAGGTGATCTGGAAGCCCTGGGACAAGCCTGCTGGGAGCATGTCTCCGTGGGCTCCGGAACAGTGGCAGGACGGGAGTCCCGGTGAGGAGGGCTGTCTGTGAGGCAGTGATGGGGTCTTGCTAGCCGCACTAGGTAACGACTATGTGTGGGGCCCGGCTTCCTTATGAGGGACCTGCTCACACCACCACAGGGGGTGCAGACAGCTCAGCCACGCAGGGCATGGGCCACGGAGCCCTCCCAGGCCAATGGGACACACTGCGTGCCCAAGATCCCGAGAGGAGAATGGAGGAGAAGGGACTGCGGCGTGGCCATCCCCCCTGGGGGGTGATTTCTCGCTTTCTGTCTCTCTGTCTCTCTCTCTCTCTTTCTGGTGAGTGCACACGCCCTATAGCAAAAACCTCTCAAAAAAAAAAAAAAGAAAAGAAAAGAAGTGGGTTATAGCTATGGCTGTGGTTCTGGCTTTCCAAGAAAAATAATGGACAAAAATCTAAAAGAGTAAAAAAAAAAAAAGCAGCTTTCCGACGTAGGATCTCAGTGGGCAGAAGAAGAAGTCTTTGTCCTGGGCCCGGGTGGGAAGCGGCCGAGGCCTGGGGACTTGTCTGGGGTGATTAAAACCACTGTCTCCGATTCCAGGGCATGGCTTGTTTCCGTAACCCTAGGCCCCCATGCCAGTGGCTGCAAGGACTGCAGATCGGCACAATAAACCATTTTCTTTTTCTTCGTTTGCGGTGCCCACTTGAGCCCGGGTTTCCTGGCCACTGGGCAACACTTCAGAAGTGCGGGCTGGGCGGTGGCCGCTGTGTTTAGGGCTGACTTAGAAAGTTCTCGCAGACAGAGGCCGGGCTGACTTGGCACCCCTCTGCGTGCCGTGGAAACACGATTTTCAGTTTTCTTTTACCTACAAAATGCAACCCAGGACAGAGCTGTGGGACGGAGCGGAGCAAACCCTGAGTGTCCCCTGAGCTGAAACGTCGTGGGCACTGCAGAATCGGCAAGGTTGGACCACGTGGACCACGTGTGCGGGTTCGAGAAGATTTCAGCAGCTAAAAATAACCCTCGGCGTTTGCTTTCTCAAGGGCCTGACGGAACCCTTCCAGGGCCGCGTGGCCCTTCTCTGTTTGTACTGGCTTCTGCGTTTCCCCGCCACAAAGCCCTCTTGTTAGACTCTCAGTGGATAAAAGTGTATCGCGCTGGACAGACGTCCTTGGGGGGATCTTGGCAGCTGTATTCATCAATGATGAATTTATTCGAGTTCTTTTTATTCTTCCAGCCTCACACTGAGTACCTTCGCCTACAAGTGCCTTGAGAATAAGTTGCCGCCCAGATGCTAAGCCAGCATTTTCACACAATGACTTGTTCTTCAGTGTCAAACGGGAAAAAACTCACTTGGCACGAATACCAATGTCCTCTCAGCACTAAGTAATCCGGACAAAGTTCTGTTGTGTTCTTGAGAGGTTTTTACTATAGGGCACATGCGCTCACCAGAGAGACAGAGAGGAACAAAGAGACAGAAAGAGAAAAATCCCCCCCCAGGGGGAATGGCCACACAGCAATCCCTTCTCCTTTATTCTCCTCTCAGTATTTTGGGCATGCACACACACGGTGTGTTTTAAGCCACGGGGTCTGGGACTTGAACTGTGGTCAGCCACGTGGGAGTCCAGGAACATGATCATTAAGTCACCTGCTGGTCCCTCGATGCAAAGTTTTGACATGTGAAATGGATCATGGAATTTTCCATGCATAAATTGGAAGAAGGATTAAAAAAATCCATCTAAAATATTACTCGAGCTGGGTCCAGCAGGTAGTGTAGTGGTTATATGACTAATCATGGTTCAAGTCCCAGACCTGGTAGCTTGAAAAACATATCAGACATGTGTGCATGCATGCCCCAAATCCCAAGAAAATGGAGGAGAAAGGATTGTGGCGTAGCCATACCCCCTGGGGGGTTATATCTCACTTTCTGTCTCTCCATCTCTCTGTCTCTCTGGCAAGTACATGTGCCCTATAGCAAAAATCTCTCTCTTACATACATACATACATACATACATACATAAATAAGTCATCCATGCCTTCAGGGTTCTTGCAAAGTGGCCGAGGACACTGGATATAAAAGCATTCATGCATTAGAAGTTAGACATTTTCAGGACCAGCAGATGGCATAGTGGTTATGTTGCTGGACTCCCATGTAGTGGACCACAGTTCAAGTCCTGGACCCAGTGACTTAAAACTCATGCCGGGCATGTGTGCGTGTGTGCCCAAAATCCCAAGAGGAGAATGGAGGAAAAGGGATTGTGGCGTGGCCATCCCCCCTAGGAGTTTCTCTCTCTCTCTCTCTTTCTCTCTCTCTTTCTCTCTCTCTCTCCAGTGTGTATGTGCACCCTATAGCAAAAATAATAATAGTAATTACTACTAAAAATATTCATGCAGAAGAATTCTTAATTGGAAAAGTGCTTACACACCGATGTTTATTGCAGCATTATTCACAATCGCTCTAAAACATAGAACCACCCCAAATTCCCACGGACAGATGAATGGATTGAAAAACTGTGGCACATATACTCTACGGAATAGTACTCAGCCATTGAAAAACAAGACTCTGACTTTTGACAGAAAGTGGATGAATATGGAAGATTTCCTGCTGAGTAAAACAAGCCAGGGGATGAAGGAGAGACATTGTATGTCCCCACTTAATATATACCGAATTCCACACTCTATTGCCAAAACTGAATGACTAATGGTCTTAGAAACATAATAAATGGTTGTGGATACCACATACAGTGTGGGAAGAGGGTGGGTGAAGGAGGAGAGTCTGAGGAAGGATATTAAGGAGGAAAATAGGCGAGGCATTTATGGGACAAAGACACGGATTATCTATTGAACATAACTTTCTAGAATGGTGAACTGGATGGGTGAGAAATGTACACATGTTGGAATATTCACTTTGTAAGCTAAAGTCATGGGATTGAATGTATAAAAGAAATAGAGATAAACATTAAAAAAAAATAAATTCAAGTATTAGAAATTAGACATCTTCTCTCCAGAAAGTAGAGCAGTCATGGGGGCCGGGAACTAGAAAGCCAGGAAGAGACTGATCTGATCCCAGCTGGATTTTCACGGACGTTTCGACGTAAGTCCCATCTGGTTTAACGGAGACGGAGTTTTAGTATTGCAGAATGAAAGGCATCTTTGAGATGGGTTGTGATGAGAGTCATACAACATTAAGAATGTTCTCAATCGCACTGAATTCTCCAGCAGACGGCGTGGTGGTTAAGGGACTAGAGTCCCACATGTCCAACCGCAGTTCAAGTCCCGGTCAGGGTGGCTTGAAAATCACACTGGGTGCACGTACGTGCATCCCCAAAGTTCCAGGAGGAGAATGGGGGAGAAGGAAACGCGGTGTGGCCATTCCCCCTGGGGAGTGATTTCTCGCTTTCCTTTTCTCTGTCTCTGTGGCTCTGGTGAAGGCATCCACTGTGTGGCAAGAACCGCATAAAATATTCCCCCGATTTATACACTTACATTTTTATTGCCACAAGGCACGTGTGCTTGCAGAGAGACACAGAAAGCATCCCTCAAGGAGTGGCCATGCCGTGATCCATTTTCCACCTTTTTGGTTTTTTTTTTTTGGAGAGGTTTTTGCTGTAGGGCGTGTGCACTCACCAGACAGAGAGAGAGACAGAGAGACAGAAAGCAAGAAATCACTCCCCGGGGGAGTGGCCATGCCGCAATCCCTTCTCCTCCATTCTTCTCTTGGGATCTTGGGCACGCACGCACACGTGTCCAGCGTGAGTTTAAGCCACCAGGTCCGGGACTCGAACCGGGGTGGACTACATGGGAGTCCAGTGACATAGCCATTACACCAACTGCTGGTCCCCCTCCGTTTCTCCAAGCAGTTGAGACTGGGGCATACAAACATGCATGCCTAGGTGGAGAGTCTTTCAGCTTAGCAGAGTCAGGATTGAAACCATGGTAGGCCACTTAAGATCCAGCTCCGTTAACCACTGCTCCCCTGCGCCCAGCTGTGGAAATAGTTGCACTTAAAAACAATCAAAATGCAACATTTTACATAATGTGCATTTTACCACCATGTTAAAAGCCGCTCATGATTGGGGTCAACAGGTGGCACAATGGTTAAAGCACTGGACTCCCACATGGCTGACCACGATTCGAGTCCTGGACCTGGCAGCTTGCTTTCTCAGTTTCTCTCTTCCTCTCTCTCCCTCCCTCTCTTTCTCTGTCTCTCATCTTCTCGTCTCTCTCTGGTAAGCGCACGTGCCCTGTAGCAGATGAAAAGAAAAATGATGATAAATAAAATGAAGGAAATAAATAAATCATTTTTTAAAATGCTTGTGGTTTTATGCAGTCTACAATGAGAAAACGTTCAAGCACACAAAGCCTCCCCCCCCCAAATAAAAAGCAATAATTAGGACTGGGTGGAGCCAGCAGATGACGGTTAAGTCACTCAACTCCCACATGGCTGACGATGGTTCGAGTCCTGGACCCGGTGGCTTGACACTCATGCCAGGCTCGTGGGCACACATGCCCAAAATCTTGAGGGGAGAATGAAGGAGAACGGATTGCAGCATGGCCACTGCCCCCACTCACACTCTGAGGGGAGATTTTTTGCTTTCTCCCTCTCTGTCTCCGTCTCTCTCTCTCTCTCTCTCTCTCTCTCTGTCTGACAAGTACACGTACCCTAAGGCAAAAACCACTAAACAAATGTAAAAAGATAAGATTGGAGTTGGACAAGATGGACTGGTAAGAAGTTAAAGGATTTGTCTCTTTTTTCCTTTTTTCTGAGCAGCTGGGCTAGCTAGCCTCTTCTGCACTTTTGCAGAGCATCTGGCTGTTTTATTTGTTTCTGGCAGTAACCCCAGGAAGTCTTTCTAAACAAAGGAAAGGGGGAAAAAAACAGCTCAGGGAGGACTGTATCCTGGAAATGAGGATGAAGGGATGACAAAAGTCCAGGGTGAGTCAGGACCGCCCCTCACCCTGTGCAGGAGGAGGACAAAGGGCCTGGCTTGGTCTAGCCGGCCGCCCTACGGGACAGGCAGGGAGGAACTCTGTGCATTTGCCTGGGAAGCCCAAGCCGGCCAGCTCTTCTCATCTCCCTGGAACCTCATTCCAAGATACAAAAGGACCTGCAGATAGTTGAGGACAATCCACAGAAAAGACAAAGACACAGCTAGCCCTGCCACAACAGCAGGTCACGGAAGAGAAGGAAAAGGACTGTAAGAACCTGCGTTAGGGGCCAGCAGATGGCGTCGTCGCTACAGCACTGGACGCTCGCATGACCAACTGTGGTTCGAGTCCTGAATCTGGTGGCTTGAAAATTACGCCGGACACATGTGCATGTGTGCCCAAATCCCAAAAGAACGGAGGACACGGGGTTGCGGCATGGCCGTCCCCCCACCAAGGGGTGATTTCTCACTTTCCCTCCTGCGTCTGTCTCTCTCTCTCTCTGAGCACATGCACCCTAAGGCAAAAACCTTCAAAAAAAAAGAAGTGAGTTAATATCCTGAGAAGGCTTGGGAAGATAGTAATTTCATAAACCAAACACAGGCTGAAATGGAAAAAAAGAGATCGAAATTGATGAGAAAGATAGGCAGGAAAATGCCATGCCGTGCTTATACTGAAATTTAGGGGGAAAATTTCAGTGGATGAGCTGGGTTTTAGAATGTAGACTGCAGTTGGTTTAATGAATACAATCACAGAGATAAAGAAGAGAGACTTTGTATGATGGTAAACAAAATATAAATTTGCTAAAGGGCACGTGTGCTTACGTGAGAGAGAGAGAGACAAAGTAAGAAAGCGAAGAAAAGAGTATTCCAAAAATTAGTTTGGTGATGCTTAACGGGGGTGATTCCGTGCCCCCAAGGGACATTTGGAAAAATCTGGAAGCCATTTTTTTCAACGGTTTTGCCACAGGGCACGTGCACTCCCCAGAGAGAGAGAGAGAAAGTGAGAAATCACCCCCCGGGGGATGGACATGCCGCAGTCCGTTCTCCTCCACTCTCTTCTTGGGACTTTAGGCATGTACACACACTTGGCTGGCATGTTTTTCAAGCCATTGGGTCTGGGACTCGAACCACAGAGTCGCCTGTGTGGAGATCCAGTGCCTTAATTGCCATGTAGTGTCTATATTTTTCTATGCAAAAATGCATCAAGACTTTTCCGACATCCCAATATATGAATATATACAAACATACATTAAGTATAAATAAATATTTTAAAAGAATTTATTTGATTTTATTTTTATTTTATTTATTTTGATTTTTCAATTTGACCAGAGAGAGACAGAGAGAGAGAGAGAGAGAGGGCAAGTGCAAAAGCAAGCTACCAGGTCTAGGACTAGAACCACCATCAGCCATGTGGGTGTACTGCACCTTTAACCACCACACGACCTACTAGTCCCTATTTTATTTTATTTATTATTCTTTTTTATTTAGCTGTAGGGCACATGCACTCACCAGAGAGACAGAGAGAGAAAGGGAAAGTGAGAAAGCAAGCTTCCAGGTCCAGGACTGGAACCACAGCTGGCCATGTGGTATTCCCACACCTTAACCACCATGCCACCTGTTGGCCCTAGGTATAAATACATATTTGTAAATATATACACTTTCTAAAATGCTACATATACACACATGGGAGTTCTGGACCAAAGCGTTTATGTAAAAATCTGCTTTTTCTTTGCAGAATTCTGAACGTAGCCAAACTTATGAACAAGTATGACAGGCCATTTAAAAAAAAAGGTTGTTGATATGCAGAGATTCACAACGTTTCCAGCCAAGCTTCTTTCCTGAAAAAAAAAAAAAAGGCGAATACTTGTGTTCCAGACCAAGGAGGCAGGCACCATGGTACCCAGAGAGGAGCAGAGTCAATCCGCTCGGATGAAGGTGAGACAGGAAGTGAAAGGGCCCCCAGGAGAGCAGTGGCAGGGAGAAAATTTACAGCTCTGTACGACCATTAGATTCACATTCTTTCTTTACAGAAATATGTATTGACTTTATTGACCGTTATTACTTTTTTTAAAAATTTTGTTATAGCGCAGGGACCAGCAATTGGCGTCATGGCTATGTCGCTAGACTCCCATGTAGTGGACCACAGTTCAAGTCCCGGACCCGGTGGCTTAAATTCATGCCGGGTGCATGTGTGTGCGTGCCCAAGATCCTGGGAGGAGAATGGAGGAGAAGGGATTGCGGCGTGGCCATCACCCCTGGGGGGTGATTTCTCGCCTTTTGTCTCTCCGTCTCTCTCTGTCTTTCTGGAGAGCATACGCGCCCTATAGAAAAAAACCTCTCCAAGAAAAGAAAAAGAAAAAAAAATTATTTATTTTAATTTGACCAGAGAGAGGGACAGAATGAGAGAGAAAGAGAGAGAGAGAGAGAGAGAGAAAGAGAGAGAGAGAGAGAAAGTAAGAAAGGAAGCTATCAGGTCTGGGATTTGAACCACAGTCAGCCATGGAGGATTCTCATGCTTTAGACACTCTTCTTTTTTTTTTTTTCTATTTTAAGACAGATTTTTGCTATTGAACATGTGCAAGTGCCAGGAGAGACAGAGAGACAGAAAGCGAGAAATCACCCCCAGGGGGGATGGCCACGCCACAGTCTCTTCTCCTCCATTCTCCTCTCAGGATCTTGGGCACTCACGCACACGTGCCCAGTACAAATTTTAAGTCTCCAGGTCAGGCACTAAAATTGTGGTGGACTACATGGAAATCCAATGAACTAACCATTATGCCATCTGCTGGTCCCCAGATTTTTTTTTTTTTTTTAAGAGAGCTTTTTGGTAATAGGGTGCATACACTCACCAGAGAGACAGAAAACAAAAAATCACTCCCTGAGGGGCTGGCCATTCCACAATCCCTTCTCTTCCATTCTCCTCTCAGGATTTTGGGCACGCATACACACATGTGGGCATGAGTTTTAAGCTGCCAGGTCCGGGATTCAAACTGCAGTCGACTATGTGAGAGTCCAGCGACATAACCATTATGCCATCTGGTGGTCCCCCCAAGACATTTTATTTAACTTTATTTATTTACTTATTTAATTTGATGAGAGAGAGAGAGACAGAGAGAGAGAGAGGAAAAGTGAGAAAACAAGCCACCAGGTCTGGGACCTGAACCATGGTCAGCCATATGAGAGTCCAACACCCTTAACCACCATGCCATTTGCCAGCCCGGCCCAAGACATTTTTAATGAAGAGATGAGTGCCATTTTCAAAGAAAATGATTTAAAAAAATAATAATAAATCGGCAGTTCGAGAAATAATGCAACATGTGGAAAGTCTATATTTCTTTCTTTAAGTTTATGTCTCTCTTTGGGTGAGCCAGAGAGAGAGGAGAGGAGAGACAGCTCTAACAGGCTCACCATGCCACGATCCACCCCAACCTCAGCCAGCCCTGGATGGCCCAGTACGCCCAGGGAGGTCTCCGGACAGAGACTCGGAGTCTGCCCGCATGGATTGCAATCGCAGAGGAGGATTGTTGCTGAGGGTGGCCGCCCCGGCTCCTTTTCACGCTCAGGTGCAAATACAGCACCCGAGACAAGTCTTCACTGGCCAGGCAATTCCAAGGAGAACGCAGACCTTTGACAATGCATTTCATTCTGTTTGGACGGCAGTAAATTCCCCTACAGTACTTCCCTCCTGCTGGGTGTCCTTTTCTTGCCCTTTCAAGCTCATTTTCCCCTTTACAAGAAATCGTGATTTTCCGGAAGGATTATCTTGCAATTGGTTTTAATAATGCTTTTCTGGAAGGATTATCTTGCAGTTGGTTTAGGCTTTACATCATTTATTCTGTTTTGGAGCAGTGAGTGTAGGGTTGTTTATTTCAATATCCAATTAATCTCTCTATTTATCAAAGAAAATATTACACTTTCCAAAGCAAAGTGCCGAAGCTATGTTCCACAGCTTTGCAAAACTCTTAGATTTTTTTCAAGTTTATTCCTATTATTATTTTATTATTTTCTATACATTCCTGCTGGGTACATTCTTTCCACGGTCTAAAGGATGTATAGTGATTGAATGCATAGATAATAATAAACAAGAGTAATAAAAAGGAAAGGTGTTTTACTCATCCTGTGCAGAGAACTGCAGAGGCGGGGAGACACGTTGAGTTTCCGGCATCGCGGGAACCATAGGTTAGTTGATGGGACAACGCTGAACGTTCAGAATCCTAGATTTATAGATTCCTTTCCACCTTCCTCAGCAAGACTTTTTTTTGCTTGTTTCTTTGTATTTGCTTTTTGGAGAAGGGAGGTTTTTGCAACACCAGTCATGACCTACTACCCCATCTTCTGATTTTCCTGATATTCATCCCAGGTGTTTTTCTTTCCATTACATAAAATACACATCCTTTTAAAATTTACAAAGAAATAGGCGTTTACGGTCAAAACCTCTGGGTGAGACCATTAGAGATACTTCTCATTTTCTTCTTACCTTTTTCAGGTTCCTGAATTTTATCTAGCTTCTTCGTTTACAGTCAGAAAAACGAATAAGGGGCCAGCGGGTGGCGTGGTGGTTATGGCGCTGGACTCTCACATGACCAACCGCGGTTCAAGTCCCAGACACGGCAGCTTGAAACACACCAGGCACGTGTGCGTGGAGGTCTAAAATCCCAGGAGTAGAACGGACAAGGGATTGCGCTGTGGCTGTCCCTCTTGGGGTGATTTCTCACTCTCACTTTCTCCGTCTCTCCAGACCCACGCACCCTATAGCAAAAATCTCTCTCTTCGTATTTATTTTTGAGAGAGAGAATTTTGCTATAGGGCACATGTGCTCACCAGAGAAACAGAAAGAGAGATATCACCCCTCCCTTGGGGGATGGCTACACTGGAATCCCTTCTCCTCTAATTCACCTCTCCGGATATTGGACACACACAGATACACTTCCGGTGTGAGTTTTAGGCCACCGTGTCCGGGACTCGAACTGCGGTCAACTACGTGGGACGCCAGCAATGCAACCATTACATCATCTGCTGGTCCTGCAAAAATGTCTCTTTAAAAGTGAACTAATTGAAGAAAACTAAATACACTTACTGCCATTGCTGAAGATTTTCATCGTTTTCAAAGAGGAGACTGGAGGTGACGGTTGAGGCAGACTGCTTCGCATCGCAGATGCTAACGGCTCACTGCACGGTGGTGAGATTCAGGGTTCCTGTGAAGCCTGGGGCTCAGGAATAAGGACATAAGGCAAAGAGATTTGAGGTGCATTGTCCTCGGGCTTTTCACGGAGCCCACCCTGAACGATGCTGCTGAGAAAATGACCACCTCGGCTTCTCTTGGAGCTCCTGCATGATCTCCATGCGTTCAGATGACAAATGGCTGCCATCTCCTGGTTTCAGGACATCCTCAGCTAAACCCTCAGCATAGCCTACAGGTGTGCTGCTGTTCTTACCTTTTACTTTTTAAATATTTTCATGGTTTTTAAAATATTTTATTATCTTTTTAAATCTGTTTGATCCCTGGATATCATGACAGCACACAAAATGAAATCTCGCGGCGTGAATACACTGTATATTAGTCCAGTTAAAGATAGAGTGATACTTGCGCTCATCAACAGATCGTGTCCCATGTTGGTGTCCTTCCAATGTCTTCTTTCTCTTCTGCTCCAGTTGTGTTCATCTTTTAAATGGAAGGCATTTAAGAACAACCACTGGGCCAGCAGGTGGCGTAGTGGTTGAGGTGCTGGACTCCCACCTGGCTGACCGTGGTTCGAGTCCAGGACCTGGCAGCTTGTTTTCTCACTTTCTCTATCTCTCTCTCTCTCTGGTGAGCGCGAGTACCATACAGCAAGTTTTAAAGATAATAATAATAATAAATTTAAATAGATGATTCTTTCCAAAAACTCCAAACTTAAAGGTCCTTCTGAGGGGCCCAACTCTTGAGACTCAGTCATGACTGTATTTTCTTTCTTTTTTTTTTTGGAGAGGTTTTCACTATAGGGCACGTGCGCTCGCCAGACAGACAGAGGGAGACACAGAGACAGAAAGCGAGGAATCACCCCCCAGGGGGGATGGTCACGCCGCAATCCCTTCTCCTCCATTCTCCTCTCGGGATCTTGGGCACGCACACACACGCGCCCAGCATGAGTTTAAGCCACCGGGTCCGGGACATGAACCACGGTCGACTATGTGGGAGTCCAGCGACATAGCCATTACGCTAACTGCTGGTTCGCAATGACTGTATTTTCTGTCCATTCTTGAGGAGTGCGCCAAAGGCTCTTGTCAGTCTCTGTCTTCTGAGAGCGACTACTACTACTACCTAACAGATTTGCATCTTCTGGTTTTGTCCAACAGCACACCAGGGAAAAGCCTGAACGTCTGATGTAAATGCAGCAGACAAGGCCAGCAGATGATGTGGTCATTAAGGCACTGGACTTCTGCATGGTGGACCATAGTTCAAGTCCCGCACCTGGCGGCTTGAAAATCATACTGGGTGCATGTGCATGCGTGCCCAAGATCCCGAGAAGAGAATGGAGGAGAAGGGATGGTGCCATGGCCATCTGCCCTGGGGAGTGATGTCTCACCTTCCCTCTCTCTGTCTTTCTCTGGTAAGTGCATGTGCCCAATGGCAAAAAATCTAAAATAAAAAAAAATGAAAGAATAAAGCAGCGGAAACGCTGGAAAAAGAAATATCATACACTGTAAAGATATACGTGATGGGAACCAGCAGTTAGCATAATGGCTATGTCGCTGGACTCCCACGTAGTCGACCGCGGTTCGCGTCCCGGACCCGGTGGCTTAAGACTCACGCCGGGCGCGTGTGCGTGCGTGTCCAAGATCCCGAGAGGAGAATGGAGGAGAAGGGATTGCAGCGTGGCTGTCCCCCCCGGGGGGTGATTTCTCGCTTTCTGTCTCTCTGTCTCTCTCTCTCTCTTTCTGGCGAGTGCACACGCCTATAGCAAAAACCTCTCCAAAAAAAAAAAGATATACGTGATTAAGTGTAATATAAAGAAAATACTAATAAAAAATATTTTCAAAATGGGGCCAGCAGGTGGCATGATGGTTAAGGGCACTGGACTCCCACATAGCCTTTCATGGTTTGAGTCCCAGACCTGAGGGCTTGCTCTCTCACTTTGCCTCTCTCTCTCTCTCTCTCTCTCTCTCTCTCTCTCTCTCTCTCTCTTTCTCTGTCCCTCTATGATCAAATTAAAATAAATAAATAAAGTTAAATAAAATAATTCTTCAAAAAAATTTTTTAAAAAAAACAGCTGACAGAGAAGGAATTGTAGGCACAAACTAGACACAGCAGACTCTGCAGCAACGTGGTTGAGGTTGTGGTGCCTTTTGCCGTTGGGTGTGCCTGAACCTCCTTCCAGACCACAAGGTCTGTACAGACAAGGGCTGTGTTTGAGAACATCTGCATGTCTCCCGTCAGTATTTGCTGAAACTAACGCAACAAATTACCCTTTTATTTTTAAGAGAGATTTTTGCTATAGGGTGGGTGCACTCGCCAGAGAGACGGAGAGAGACAGAGAGACAGAAAGTGAGAAATCACCCCCCAGAGGGGATGGTCACGCCACAATACCTTCTCCTCCATTCTCCTCTCAGGATCTTGGACACGCATGCACACGCGCCTGGCGTGAGTTTAAGCCACCGGATCTAGGACTCGAACTGCAGTCAACTACATGGGAGTCCAGCGACGTAGCCGTGATGCCAACTGCTGGTTCCCACCACCTATCACCCTAATGAACGTGTGTAATAAATGTCACTGCACGTGACGAGGCATTCTAGACACGGGCTGGGTGAAGTTTCCTTGTCCTCCTACCCATGGTCTTGTCTCTGTACCAGCCCTACTTAACCCTTGAGATGGAGACCAGCAGTCCCAAAGAAGCCTGATCGCCTCCAAAGGTGGCTGTAAAGGGACCTGTCCTTTCATCCTGTCTCTCTTCAAGTGACAGGAGGCGTTTCGTAGCTCCCCAGAAAATGGAACCGGTTTGTCTTTTATTTTTTAATTTACATTTAATTGCATATTTTTACAATGCATTTACATTGCATATTTTTACAATGTTCAATATGGTTTTTCCAGTATGACGACCGTACATATTAGCCAAGTCAGAGACATCTCCTTATATATGATCATAAGCAGATGACTTTACACTTTTGTGTCTATCAAATGTATTTTTTGTTTTTTTTTCCCCAATCCTCTCCCACCCCCAGTCCTCTCTCACCCCCTCCCACACTGTCTCTAGTATGTAAAGTTTCCCTCCCTGCTATTAACCTTCCAGTCTTTCAGTTTCTGCCCTAGAGTGCAGACATTTGATAAATATCAAGTGGGGACATACAATGCCTCTCTTTCATAGTCTGGCATGCTGGGCTTAGCAGTAAATCTTCCATATCCGTCCACTTTGTATCAAACGCCAGGGTCACATTCTTTTTTCTGGCTGCATAGTATTCCACAGAAAGTTGTCTTGTATGCCTTCATGTCTTGCACCCATGACACAGAGAATGGAAACAGTCACGGGTAGCTTTGACCAACCAGCTTTGGACCAAAGTCTCTTTTGAAATATATGACCTCAGAGAAGACAGATGAAACGCACCTCCAAAAAATGGGGGCATCTGTTAGCAACCAATACTTGGAGACTAGATGTGAGTTGGCTTTAGGTTCTGGGACTCTCAATAAGAGTGCTTGGGCAAGCCAGCAGATGGCGTCATAGTTACATTGCTAGACTCTCACATAGTCGACCACAGTTCTAGTCCCGGACCCGGTGGCTTAAACTCATGCCGGGTGCATGTGCACATGTGCCCAAGATCCCGAGAGGAGAATGGAGGAGAAGGGATGGTGGTGTAGACATCCCCCCTGGGGGTAATTTCTTGCTTTCTGTCTCTCTGTCTCTGTCTCTCCAGAGAGCACAAGTGACCTATAGCAAAAATCACTCTCTAAAGAAAGAAGAAAGAGGAAGAAAGGAAGGAAGGAAGAGAGAGAAAGAAAGAAAAAGATAGAAGAAAGAAGAGAGAGAGAGAGAGAGAAAGAAAGAAAGAAAGAAAGAAAGAAAGAAAGAAAGAAAGAAAGAAAGAAAGGAAGGAAGGAAGGAAGGAAAGAAGGGAGGGAGGAAGAAAGAATGTGCATGTGACCACACCACCAGAAATGGGCCCATATGGGAAGGTTCAGGGTTCACGTCCCAGGAGTTCAGGTGAGCATGTATGTCTTTGATCCAGGCTGGCCACGGCTAGGATTCTCTCTCTCTCTCTCTCTCTCTCTCTCTCTCTCTCTCTCTCTCATAGAAAAAAAGCATTAAAAAAAAGAGTGTGTTGAATGCACACAGCACTCGTATGCTGAAAAGCCTCCTCATTCACGACCCCGTTGCTCACTAGTTGCGAGGACCCGGACACTTTGAACGTTCGCAGAGCATGCAGTCAGACACTAAGAACCTACAGAGCACAGTTCTTTTCTTTTCTCCTTAGAATGCTCTGACCTATTTCAATTTCCTTTCTTGCATAACTTGTGAACGCTCGCCAGGACATCTGTTCGAATGCTTGCATCGGGTCATTCCAAACCTGTGTGCGTCCCACACCACGAAAACTCTACCTCCTGTTAGCTGCAAGACCTGTGCTCCACAGATAGAGGGACGTCTCGGTGTCGCCATTCCCCGCAGTCCTGTTTCCATAATCCCTACATCTCGAAATGCACCTGATTTCTGTGGTTGCTGCTATTTTTTCACAGAACTGAAGTTTGCACGGCTTGCCCAGTTCCGAGGACAGGCCTGGGTGCAGAGAAGACAGACGTTTCTATTCCTTTATTCATTTTGCTCTTCTTTCTTTGGCTAGAGGGTATGTGTATTCGCTGGAGACAGACAGAGAGAGAGGGAAAGTGAGAAATCACCCCCCATGGGAGATGGCCATGCCACAATCCCTTCTCCATTCTCCTCTCAGGATCTTGGGCACGCACGCACGTGCACCCAGCAGGATTCTCAAGTTGCCAGGTCTGGGACTCGAACCGTGCAATCGGCCATGTGGGATCTAGTGCCTTAACCTCCACACCACCTGCTGGCCCCACACTCCCTTTTAACAGAACGCTATCTTCTTCTTAATATTCCTTGACTTTTTTTTTGGGGGGGGGGGAGCTTTTGTTTTGTTTTGTTTTTGTTTTTGTTTTGCTATAGGGCGCATGAGCTCGCCAGAAAGAGAGAGAGACAGAGAGACAGTAAGTGAGAAATCACCCCCCAGGGGGGATGGCCACGCCGCAATCCCTTCCCCTCCATTCTCCCCTCAGGATCATGGACAGGCACGCACACGCGCCCAACATGAGTTGAAGCCACCGGGTCTGGGACTCGAACCACAGTCAACTACATGGGAGTCCAGGGACATAGCCATTACGCCAACTGTTGGTCCCCCAATATTCCTTGACTTTACAGAGTGAATTCTGTGTAGTCACATTCCACAGAGAAAAGGAGGATTCCCACAATTGCTATCAATATTTTCACTGGATAAGAACAGGGGAGAATTTATCTTTTTGACATTTGAAAGAAAGCAGGGTTCTACTTTAAAATGAAAAGTCTTGTTGAGAAGTGGGACTAGCCTTACCCGTAAAAATACACAGGAACGCCTGTATTCATACATAATAGTGCATATGCATACATAATACATTTCACATGATCTGAAACCATCTAATCCACCTCTCTTTGTGCGTCCGTATTTGAGATTAAGTTCTGCACTCATTTGGACATTTCAGGTCTAGGTATTAATTCAAGAAAAAATTGGGTTCTATGGCTGTCAGCAAAATTGGTTAGTCCTCAATGGAGAGACAGAAAGAGACAGAAAAAGAGAAATCACCCCCGGGGGAGTGCCCATGCCACAATCCCTTCCCCTCCAGTCTCCTCTGAAGATTTTGGACACCCACGAACATGCACCCGGTGTGAGTGTTAAACTGCCGGGTCCAGGACTTGAACCTCTGTCTACTACATGGGAGTCCAGAGATGCAATGATTGCGCCATCTGCTGGTCCCTACAGTGTATCATTTCAGTGGGCAAATATTGAAATCTCCATCTTAAGTTACGTTGGGGGCAAGAGCATTATGCGTGATGTTAAAATATAGTATGAATTTTCAAAGCACAAAGGGCTTTGGAAAAGTTCTTAGAAAGTGTACATTATGAAAAAAAAAACTGCATGGATTTCAAATGATTTTGTCAGCAAAAGAGTCCTTTTTAACTCCATTTTCCACAAACTGTTTGTATTCTCCTTTAAAAGCTCTAAGATTTTAATTAAGGATGTGGGTTGGGTTTTAATACTCTCTCAAGCTAAGCAGAGTCTACGCTGACTAGGTATGTGTAGGTTAATTTATGTCCTGCAATCTCCTAGTAAAATTAAACCCAAGATAAACACCAGATGGGCACTGGATCCCTCATGGCTGACCGCACGGTTCGAATCCCAGACCCGGCAGAGTGAAAAACACACCGGGCTTCTGCGCATGCGTGCCCCAAATCCTGAAGGACATTGGAGGAAAAGGGATTGCAGGGTGGCCATCCCCCATGGGAGGTGCTCTCTCTCTCTCTCTGTGTTCTTCCATCTGTCGCCAGTGAGTGCACACACCAAAAAAATCTAAATAAATAAATACCAGACATAATTGCCAAAAATTCAGTGGAGCAAAATAATTCTCCTAGAATCATATCTTACATAATGTCTTATTTTAAATGCCAAATGCCATCTTTAAACTTCGATGTCTCCACCTCAACTGATTATTATAAAGTTTTTCTTCCTTAGTCCTCTTACTTAGAATCCTCCTTCGCCACTTCTAAATAAATATAAATGTATTCATATCCAGAGAGCAGCGGATGGCATAGCAGTGACGTTGCTGGGCCTCCCCATGGCTGACAGAGGTTCAAATCCCAGACCTGGTGGCTTAAGAGTCACATCAGGTATGTGTACGTGCATGTCCAAGATCCCAGGAGGAGAACAGAAAAGAAGGGATCGTGGCAGGGCCATCCCTCCTAGGAGGTCATTTCTTGCTTTCTCTGTCTCTCTGGCAAGTGCACACACCCTGTGGCAAAAATCTCTCTTAAAAAAAAAAATAGTGGTTAATTGAGGCTCTCCACTTCCAAGTATTCATTTAATGATATCTCTTTTTCAATTACTCTTCTAAAATAGAAGACTGAAAGCCAAGATGAAAGTATTTGGAGTTTTTTCTCTCTCTGGAAAAAAAAAATAATGTTTGATCTGAAATAAAAGCTTTAAAGTATTTAAACTCAAAAGAAAAAAAAAAAAAAAGTCGTGTGACTCACAGTCCCTTGGTGCCGGTTCAATTCATCCTTAATTTTTTTTCTTTCCCCTGGCAATATGGGGGCCATATTTTTCCAAGCAAGCTGAGGCCACATGCCAGAAAATCAGGAGGGTGGAGAATGTGGGAGAGGCAGATGCGAAATCTCATATGGAGATTCTTGGTCTGGAATACATCTTTCCTTCCTTCTTTCTTTCTTCTTTCTTTCTTTCTTTCTTCTTTCTTTCTTTTTTAGAGAGGTTTTGGCTATAGGGCATATGAGCTCACTAGAGAGACAGAAAGCGAGAAATCACCCCCCAGGGGGGATGGCCACACTGCAATCCCTTCTCCTCCATTCTCCTCTTGGGATCTTGGACACGCATGCACACGCACCCAGCGTGAGTTCTACGCCTCTAGGTCTGGGACTCGAACCGCTGTCGACCTGCCGGTCCCTGGACTTGACACAGTGTTGTAAGGGATTTATTCTACAACCCCTTTCATTCTCTCTGGACCCTCGACTGTTTTTTCCTTCTGAAACCATCACTCCTGGGATCGCTTGGTGGCATTCGCAATCCCATGGAAAACAGTGCTCTCGGTTCATGCAAAATTAGCTCGGACATCGTCTGGGTGACGCTTTGGGCACTGCGGGCAGCTTCTTGTTCACTGTTTCCAGGGGGGAGCGAAAGGCTGAATAAGGCGGTGCCCAGAGCTCACCCAAGTCATGCCTTCACTGTGTTTCCTACCACCCACCTGCTGTCCACCGCGTTTTGGCCACACTGGCTCCACGCAAGCCACGCTCTTCCCATCTGTCTTCCTCATCACGGCTGCTCTTTTCCTCCGCCTGCCTGGGACGTCCTTGCCACTGCCCACTCGTCCCTGCCAAGGCTCTCTCTCCTGCGCTCCTGGTACCCCACGCGAACTCAAATGCACTTTGCGATGGAGCAGGAAGGAGACGCTGCCGTGTGCACAGCTGGTGCGACTGGACCCCGGGCATGCCCGCACCTTCTCTGGGCTCCTGTCCTCTCTCAGGATTGCTCAGACTCTGGGCGTCTTCCCTCTCGGAATCCAGCCTTCGGGCTGGGACGTCCCTGAGTGACCCGGGCTCACATCTGAAGCTGGGAGGACCATGGCATCCACGCCCTCTCTGGTCCTTGTTCATTCATGAAAGAAAGAAACTTCAAAACAAAAAGCAGCGTCCAATTGCACGCTAGTTGCACACGGTGAAGTCACCCTGCAGGACACATGATCCGGGATGGTGGGGTGCAGGACTTAAAAAGAAATGGGCCGGGGGGGGGGGGGGCAGCAGGTGGCGTGGTGGTTAAGGGCGCTGGACTCCCACATGGCTGACCACGGTTCGAGTCTTGGACCTGGCGGCTTGCTTTCTCACTTTTTCTCTCTTGCTCTCTGGTCAAATTAAAATAAGTAAATCAATAAATAAAGTTAAATAATTCCTTACCCAAAAATAAATAAATAAATAAAGAAGTGGGTTGGGACCAGCAGGTGGCATAGTGGGTAAGATGCTGGATTCCCACATGGTAGCCCATGGTTCACGTCCCGGACGTGGAGGCTTGAGACTCACACCGGGTGCATGTGCATGTGTGCCCAGAATCTCAAGAGGAGGATGGAGGGGAAGGGATTGCAGCATGGCCATTCCCCTTGGAGGGTGATTTCTCACTTTTTTTGTCTCGGTCATTCTCTGGTGAGCACATGTGCCCTATAGCAAAAAATCTCAAAAAAAACAAAGGGCTAGCCAGTGGTGTGGTGAAGTCAGCTAGTTCTCACATGGCCGACATGTGGTTTGAGTCCCGGATTCGGCAGCTTGAAAAACACACAAAATACTCCATAAACAATAAAAGATTAGCACAACGAATAATTCTCATGGGTATCTTACAGACTCCAATGTTGTCATTTCTATTCTTTGAAAAATGGTTCAGAACAGTAGGACAGTGAGAACATGTTCTGAAGAGCGATAGATTGTTGATGCTTGCCTTTTGGATTTTATTTTTTATTTGCTTATTTTATTTTATTTTATTTTTGCTAGAGGGCTCATGTGCTTACCAAACAGAAACTGAGCAATCACAATGCCACAACTTCTTCTCCTCAGCCTCCTCTTGGGCTCTTGGGCACACAAACTCACGTGCCCGGTATGACGTTTATGCGGCTGGGTGTGGGAGTCAAACCGCCCAGTCAGCTCTGCGGGATCCAGTGCCTTAACCTTCATACAACCTGTGGGCTCCAAAAAAAAATTCTTTAAAGTAAGATATTTTTAAAGTTATGCAGCCTCTGTCACAGTGCTCAATATTCTACAAAATATAAAGCAGGTTAATATTTATTCACTTATTTATTTTTAGAATTATTTTATGTAACTTTATTTATTTATATACTTATTTATTTTAATTTGAGCAGAGAGGGACAGCGTGAGAACAAGAGTGAGGGAGAGAGGGAAAGTGAGAAAGCAAACCGCCAGGTCAGGGACTCAAACCATGGTCGGCCATGTAAGAGTCTAGCGCCTTCACCACCACCCCACCTGCTGGCCCCTATTTATTTATTTATTTATTTATTTATTTATTTATTTATTTGGAGAGGTTTTTGCTATAGGGCGCGTGCACTCGCCAGACAGACAGAGAGAGACAGAGAGAGAGCGAGAAATCACCCCCCAGAGGGATGGCCACACCGCAATCCCTTCTCCATTCTCCTCTCGGGATCTTGGGCATGCACGCACACGCGCCCGGAATGAGTTTTAAGCCACCGGGTCCGGGACGCAAACCATGGTCAACTACGTGGGAGACCAGCGACATAGCCATTACACTGACTGCTGGTCCCCTATTTATTTATTTTTAAGAGAGATTTTTGCTATAGGCCATGTGCACTCACCGGAAAGACAGAGAGACAGAAAGCAAGAAATCGTTCCTTATTTGGTGGGGAGAGGATGGCTGCAATGCAATCCCTTCTCCATTCTCCTCTCAGACTTTTGGCAGACATGCAGATACACCTGGTGTGAGTTTTAAGCTGCCGGGCCCAGGACTCAAACCACAGCCTACCATGTGGGAGTCCAGCGACATACGCCATCGGCTAGTTCTCGCCTGCACGAACTTTTTAAAGTAAGATTATTTTTTCAAATGATGCATTCCCTGTCACGGTGCTGACGATTTCATAAAATATAAAGCAACGTGAGGTTTAAAAGTGTGGTAGCCTAGATGTTTCTGTTTCCTCCGACATCCATATGTTGAAGCTACTCAATAATGGGATGGTGTTTTTTTTTAAAAAAAACAATTATTTATTTAATTAATTCTATTTATTGTTATTGTTATTATTATTTTAGAATTTGACCAGAGATAGAGAGAGAGAAAGGGAAAGCAAGAAAGCGAGCTTCCAGGTCCGGGCCTTGAACCGTGGTCGGTCATGTGAGAATCCAGTACCTTTCACCATCTGCTGGTCCCACATGATGGTGTTATGAAGTGGAGTCTCTGGGGTAGAATGAGGTCAGGAGAGCAAAGCCCTCATGAACTGGATAAATGAATGCCTATTCTGTTCTGAGCGATGGAGTGTCCCCCAGAGTTTCATGGTTTAGAATTTGTTCTTCTTGGACAAGGACTGAGTGATTTCCACCGAAATGCACACCTCGGAATTGACTGGATTGCTAGTATTTGTAAAAGTGTTAACGTAAGTACATAGTTCTTCGATGGTGTCCGAGGGTGGGGACGATGGGCATGACCGTGTCCTTAGGGTGAAGCCTCCAGACTGAGTTCTGGTGTGGGTAGAGGCAGATGAGGAGCCAGCGGATGACGTAGTGGTTATGTCACTGGACCGCCCCATGATCAGCAGCTGTGGTTCGATTCCCTGACCCGGTGGCTTGAAACTCACTCTGGGCGTGTGTGTGCGCTCAAAGTCCCAAGAGGAGAATGGAGAAGATGGAATGGTGTCTCTGTCCAGCTAGCGGAAGCACCCTTTAGTTGAGAATTAGTCTGGCAGAAACAAACCAACCAAAAAAAATCACTTGATTTTGAAAAAGCTCTTCTTAAACTGTGAACTTTTAGCCCATGCATAAGCCCACAGTTGGAAACCGTATTCGATACAGCAAGCGGGATCCCAGGGTGTGCTCTTCCCAAGACTTCTCGGATCCCGCAGGAAACCACACAGCAGAAGTGATGTCCTGACCCGGGACTGACTGCTTCCTGGAATGCTTGCAAATATAGTCAGCACTCCTCATTCACACGGGGTCGTTCTCTGGGAAGACGCATTGTAAACGCTCCTGCTGGTAGAGACGGCTGTGCTAGAATTCCCCCTCGGAACACGGGGTGGTGTTACGCAGATAACAGCGTAAGCCATGTAAAGCCAGTAAACACCCCGCCACGCACACACAACACACACACACACACACACACACACACACGCACACAAGACCTGCTTCATGCCAAACAGGAAACAGGTCCAGAAAGCGGAAGTTCAAAGAGTTCTGCAGCGTCAGCTCTCACAGCGGTCAGAGGGGAAACCGAGGGAGATTGCGATTATGAGATGTCTTCGGGGAATCCAGTTTGGAAAAGCACAAGTAGTGACTTTTTTTTTTATAAGAATTATTTTATTTCATTTTACCTACTTTTAAATTTGCTATAGGGATAGGTGGAAACCAGAGAGACAGACAGACAGACAGACAGAGAGAGGGAAAGTGAGAAAGCAAGCTGCCAGGTCCAGGACTTGAACCGTGGTTGGCCATGTGGGAGTCCAGCACCCTTCACCATCACGCCACCTGCTGGCACCAATCGCTGAAATTTTAACTGTGCACCTGGTTCCGCAGAGGTTTCCTTGTGCGTCTAGGGGGTGTTTTAAAGGCTTTGCACATGTATTTGGGGGATATTTGACCCATTATAATTGCACCCCGTATTATCCAGGGTCTCTAGGAGAGAATTATTCCTCCATCCTCCAGTTCCCAATAGCTCCACATGTACAAAGCTTTTATTTTTTAAATTTTTAGAAAAAAATTATTTATTTCATTTCATTTATTATTATTAATTTAATTTGCTACAGGGCACTTGCATTCACCAGAGAGTTCAGAAAGGGAAAGTGAAAAACCAAGCCCTCAGGTCTGGGACTCGAACTGTGGTCGGCCATGTGGGAGTCCAGAGCCTTAGCCACCAGGGCACCTGCTGGCCCCTGTGCTGTACGGTAAAGGCATTAGGACGCGTGTGCTCTTCCAGCAGTTCAGGAAGCTAACTGGGTTTTCTACCCGTCTTCTGCAGTGATGAGCTTGGGAAATGCAAATGCAATTACAATTCTCAGGGAGTAGGTGGTGAAGAGTTTAAGGTACTGGATCCCCCATGGCTGACTGCATGGTTCGAGTCCCAGCCCTGGCAGCTTGAAAAATATACGGGGTGTGAGTATGTGTGTGTGTGACCAGAATCTTGAGAGGAGGGGCCAGCAGGCAACATAGTGGTTAAGGCATGGAACTCTCACATAGCAGACCACAGTTCAAGACCCACACCCGGTGGCTTCAATCTCACTCCACGTGTGTGTGCGTGCATGCCCCAAATTCCCAGGACGAGAATGGAGGGAAAGGAACTGTGACTTGGCTATCTCCTCTTGGAGGTGCACATGCTCTATAGCAAACTAAAAGAGAAAAAAAAAAGAATAAATAAATAAATGCTCTACAGGCATTTAACCGTGGGAGATGTGGGTCAGCAAAGGAAAGGATTGAGAACTCCCCTAAGCGCGTGCCAGAGTCTCTCGGTGGCCGACTGCCTCCTCATCACACCCTCTTTGGCCGGCGTACCCGATTCTCACTTTCTTTTCCGTGCATCGGAAAACTAAGAATGCAGACATAGTTGAACTCCATGTCATGAGAGGAGAGTGGAGGAGAGGAGATCGCAGCGTGGTTCTTTCCCCGGGGCTGGGGTGCTGTCTCACTGTCTCTCCCTCTCTCTGGCGAGCACACGTGCCCCGTGGCAGATGTGTAAGAAGTGAAGGGAAGGCTGCTCCGAGGGCAGCGCTGTTTGCGGCTTCTGGATCTCACGGCCCACCGGTTTCAGACCCGCTTGCTCCTGCTCTACCCACTCGGTGTCACTTGACGAGCTTCTAAAACATTTTTTAAATTTTAAAATGAAAAAGAAAAAAGAAAAAAACGTAAAGACTAAAACCTGTCTCATTCTTTGCCTGGGTCTGTTTTCTATCAAACGCACACACCATCTTGGACGGGAGAAGAAAGTGTGGCGTTGGTCTCCGACATCTGTTATCAGACTTCGGCGAGGGACAGACAGCCCCAGAAACACGGCCGAAGGTGCAGGCTTGTGGAGTCGTTTGTGGCGGACTGTCTGAAATCATTCGCGACGGGCTTTCCAAGATCAGTAAACAAGCGAGGGGTGATGTGGAAAGGGTGCCAAATTCGCTCTCGCTGGGTCAGGAGCCAAGTCTGTCTCACCTCCTTAAACCTGTCCCCACAGGATGCCAAGGGCGACACAAAAAGATCTTTGATGCCAAGTCAGACCTGCTTGGTAGACCGGCTCAAGGTCCCTCCACACCCTTTACTCCAACATGCTTCCAAGTGTGTGTGTATGCGTTTAATTTTATTTACTTGCTGTAGGGCATGTGTGCTCACTAGAGAGAGACAGAGAAAGATGGAGGGAGAGCAGGTGAGAAATCACCCCCCCCCCGGGGGGGATGGTCACGCTGCAATCCCTTCTCCTCCATTCTCCTCTCGGGATCTGGGGCACTCACGCACACGTGCCCGGCGTGAATTTCAATGTGCTGGGTCCGGGATTTGAACGACAGGTGGCCATGTGGGAGTCCAGTGCCTTAGCCACTATGCCACCTACTGGTCCCGTGTGTATTCTTCTTACATTTCTTTATCAGTTTTCATAAGCGAGAGAGACAGAGACAGGCACCCCCAACAGGGTCTTCACTTCAGAATCCACCTCCGGCTTCAACCAGCCCCAGCTCCTGGCCACAGGCATTGCCTGGTATTTCCAGGAGGCTTCGAGAACCCAAAGCAGAACTTTCTCATGTGGGTCAGGCTCGAAAAGCATCAGGTCTCCCCACTGCCCCCCATATGCCCCACCTCCCTTTCTTCACCCTCTTCTGAGAAGGACTTAGCTTTCATTTCTCTTGACAATACATTACACACTACAGGTGTTGAATGGATTAAGCTACCCAAAAAGTCTGCCCTCAGGAGCGTGGCATGTTTTCTTCACTGTGCATGATTTTTGTAAAAGATGCACACACCTAGGGCCAGCAGGTGGCACAGTAGTGAAGGTTCTGGACCCCATGTAGTCCCCTGCAGTTTAAAGCTCACGCCGGATGCTTGTGTGCGTGCATGCCCAAAATCCCAAGAAGAGAATGGAGGGGAAAGGATTGCGGTGTGGCCATTCCCCCGAGGGGGTGGTTTCTCACTTTCTGTCTCTCTGGTGAGTGCATGCACACTATAGCAAAAATCTCTCAAAAACAAAACAAAAACAAACAAACAAAACCTAATGAACACATCCATGCTAACTTGGACTTATGTCTTTTTATAAAAAGAAAGGATTATTTATTTATTTCCATTTGTTATTATTATTTTAATTTGATCAGAGAGAGAGAAAGGGAAAGTGAGAAAGCAACCTGCTAGGTCTGGGACTTGAACCACGGTCGACTGTGTGGGAATCCAGTGGCTTTAACCACCACGCCACCTGCCAGTCCCGCTTATCACCTTTGAAGATGCATGCTGACACCTTGGCTGGCTCTGCAGGCTTCTCAGAGAGGAAGGAGGGCAGGTCGAGTTCAAACCATGGCTGGCCATGTGGAATGCAGCTTCCATAACCACTAGGCTACAGCTCTCACTATTTCTACCTATTTTTTTTAAAAGAATTATTTAATTTAACTTTATTTATTTATTTATTTATTTGAACAGACAGGGCAGAGTGAAAGAGAGAGAGAGAGAGAGAGGAGAGAAAATGAGAAAGCAAGCTGCCGGGTCCGGGACTCAAACCGTGAACTGCCATGTGGGACTCCAGTGCCCTTAACCACCATGCCACCTGCTAGCCCCCCCTTTTTTATTTAAAAAAATTATTTAATTATTATCTATTTATGTATTTATTTTTAATTTGACCAGAGAGGGACAGAGTGAGAGAGAGAGAGAGAGAGAGAGAGAAAGTATTTCCACCTTTTAAAACTTTATTGGAACCAACCTAAATGTCCACAAACTGATGAATGGATTGGAAAAGTGTGGTATATATACTCTATGGAATACTACTCAGCCATAATAAATAACAAGACCCTGGAATTTGATAGAAAGTGGTCAGATATGGAGGATCTATTGCTGAGTGAAGTAAGCCAGGCTATGAAAGAAAGATATTGTATGTATCCACTCAATATATACCGACTACCTGCACTCTATAATAGAGAGCAAAAAATTGGAGGACATAAAAGCAGTGAAGGTACTTAACGAGAATAGGACAGTGTGGAGTGGGGGAGGTGAAGAGAAGAGGATCGAGAAAGATAGCAAGAGAACAACAGAGAGGTAAGGTGGTAGTGAGAAATAGATATGGCTTATTATTACCTGTTGATGATGACATGTATAGTATTCTCAACTGGATTTGTCTGAGAAGTATTTCATGATGGGCAAAGTATTTGTACAAGCAAAATGAGAAATAGCAATTGACTGTTTTAAAAAAATAATTAGAATAATAATAATAATGATTGGGGAAAACATAGAAAAGATATTGAATGTTGAAGTGGGGAGATTAATGTCTCTGTACTGACTGACATGCATGGCATTCCCTTTTGAAAAAGCAATGTAATACACCGTAAAGTTATATGTAATCCAATGTAATATAAAGACGAATATGATGATAATAAAAAATTTAAAATAAAAACTTTATTGAGTTGCTTTTCTCGAGACAAAGAAGAGAGAGAGAGAGGGAGAGAGGCCCGTCACAGAGTCTGCTTGCCTCGATCCACCCCAGCCTCAGGCAGCCTGGATGTAACGCAGAGGGGTGCACCAGCACACTCAGCGAGCCCCCAGGTGCAAAGCCAAACCTTTCCAACCATCCCACAGGGCACCAGCTCCTGGCCAACCCAAGCGTTATCTCTCCTCCTGCTACAATCAGAGCTGGAAGAACGTCGCTAGCAAACCCATGAGCGCCTCAACGCGTTCGCTAATGAGGACCGGTCGGTTTGGGTGAAGGCGTGTGTATCTGTCTCATGTCCCACAGCCATGGATAGCAGACCCTGAAGAATGGACGTGGGGATCGATATATTTGTTCAAGAGAGTCTTGAAAGGCACAGGTTAGGGGCCAGCAAGTGGCATGGTGGTTAAGGTGCTAGGCTACCACACGGCCCACCCAGACCTGGCCTCTTGAAAATCATGCTGGGCACGTGTGCGTGCGTGCCCAACATCCCAGGAGGAGAATGGAGGAGAAGGGACTGCAGCATGGCTGCCCACCTTGGAGGATAGGAGGGTGATTTCTCACTTTCCCTCTCTCTCTTTTTCTTTCTCTCTCACTAATGAGCACCCTCACAGCAGGATAAAATCTTTAAAAAAGAGAGAAAAAGGAGAGGAGCGGGCAGGTGGCATGGTGGTTAAGGTGCTGGACTCCTACATGGTTAGGGTCTTGGTTTGAGTCCTGGACCTGGTGGCTTGCTTTCTCACTTTCCCTCTCTCTTTCTCTTTTTTTTTTTCTCTCTCTGGTCAAATTAATAATAATTAATGGAAAACCATTTTTGAAAGACAAATGTACAGATAAAGAAAATTAAAGAAAGGAAGAGGAAATGAAAGAAGAAAGAGAAAAGGGGAAAGAAAGGCAAAGAAAGAAGAAAGAAAATGAAGAAAAGGAAAGAAAGAAAGAAAGAAAGAAAGAAAGAAAGAAAGAAAGAAAGAAAGAAAGAAAGAAAGAAAGAAAGAAAGAAAAAGGAAGGAAGGAAGGAAGGAAGGAAGGAGAAAAGAAAGAAAGAAAGAAAGAAAGAAAGAAAGAAAGAAAGAAAGAAAGAAAGAAAGAAAGAAAAAAAAAGAAAGGGAAAGAAAAAGAAAGAAAGACAAAGAAAAAGAGGAAGGAAGGAAGGAAGGAAGGAAGGAAGGAAGGAAGGAAGGAAGGAAGGAAGGAAGGAAGGAAGGAAGGAAGGGAAATAAAAAGAAAGCAGCTTCCTTGGGAAGGTATTGAGATTCGACAAAGCCAAGGAAGCCTTGCCTGCCATTCGACACTGGTGCCATGGCGTTTGCGCTGCCCTCTTCCTCGCGCAGACAGGCCCGTGCCCCTTCCAGAGGGCAGCTTGCCCGGTGCAGTGGTGCAGCATTTGGTGACGCCGCAGGAAGCCGAGGTGACTGGCCGTGTTGGCCGTAGTTGCTGATTGCAGGGCTCATGCTTTTTCTGTTGGTGCTTAGATTCTACTTCTTCTTCCTTTTGTCCATGCCAGAGAGAACACGTGTGCACACAGCAGAGACAGAGAGAGAATAGAGACAGCATCTTCTAGTGGAGCGTGGCCACGCTGCGGTCCTTTTCCCTCCAATTCTCCACCCCTCCACGCCCCTGGGTACCGGCGTGGATGTGCCTGGCATGAAGCCGGAACACAGGCTGGTCACACGACATCTTTTCCTGCACAGCCCAAACCACTGTGCACAGGGCCAGCCTACGTAGACAACTCTTTCTGTTTTGTTTTTGTTTTTTACGTTCAATCACTGTATCTTAGCAGCATACCAAGTGAATTTTCCCATCATGAATTCACTGCATATCAGGTCATCCCCGGGAGGGATGGCCACGCTGCAATCCCTTTTCCTCCATTCTCCTCTCGGGATCTTGGGCACACACGCACACACGCCCGGCGTGAGTTTTAAGCCACCGGGTCCAGGACTTGAACCTTGGTCAACTCCGTGGGAGTCCTGCAACATAAATTTTATGCCATCTGCTGGCCCATGGCCTGTGTTCTCCTTCTCTGTCTCTCTCCCCCACACACACTCATACACTCACACACACACACTCCTACTGTCACACAGTCACACGCAGCGGTCTGCCAGTTTAATATATACATTATATATATATATATGTCTGTAAATATGGCAATCAGCTTTGAAGAAAGGCTAAACATTTTGTAATGGAGGGACTAACATTCTAGGGGAAAAATCCCGCACACCCCAATATCATGGGAAGAATGACAGGCTTTTAAGGTTGGTGGTTTTCAGAAGCGTACAAGATTGGGATAAGAATTTCTTCAGGTTCCTGAAATTCCAGGTCTCTCTGTCTCACCCGCTTTGTGGTGTTTGAAGCATCTTAATTTAAAGCGTCGTGTGCATTTGTGATTTAATGATACGCTGCATCGAATCCTTTTGATCCCAGGTGGAAGCAGGAGGGGTATTAATTATGTAGGAAGGGACGTGCATTCAGCTCTGATAGGCGGTTTTGTGGTTTGTGGGAGAAATTTGCTGTGTGTGAGACCCTTCTGGTGACACAGCGCGGTCCAGAGACTAATCATCAGCATGGATGAATGAGGACCAACCCTTCATGATGGCTTTTAAATATTGGCTTATTAGAAAAGTCATGATATATTTTTCTTCTTCTTTTTATCTCATTTTTTAAAAAGATTTTTGCTATAGGGCATGTACACTCACCAGAGAGAAAGAGAGAGACAGAGAGACAGAAAGTGAGAAATCACCCCCCAGGGGGGATGGCCACGCCGCAATCCCTTCTCCTCCATTCTCCTCTCGGGATCTTGGGCACACACGCACACACATGCGCCCAGTGTGAGTTTAAGCCACCGGGTCCGGGACTCGAACCACAGTCGACTACATGGGAGTTCAGTGATATAGCCATTACGCCAACTGCTGGTCCCAGGTAAATTCTCTTTACAAGCCAAATGATATATAGTGATTGTTTAAAAAAATAATGATGATAGGTGCATGTACCTACTATTTGAACAGAATACTAACCTGTTTCTAGGCTTTAAGTTTCAAGGAAATATCATTACCAGCTCAAAACTACTCTTCTTGAAATTACCTGCTGAAAGTAGTTAGATGACTTATGATATTGTGTGACCAACAAAATGTTGGGGGAAAAGGAATGGAAGACAACTGTATATAGCAGAGATAGTGTAATAAGAGAGTGGGAAAGGGCAGAGGGTCAAACATGGGGTAAAAAACATATATATACGTATACATGTGTATGAAAGTAGATATGGAATATTATTGATGATAACATGCATGATTAAGCCACTATGCAGTTTATTCTAGATGGGAAACCACATTTAGTATGTTGTGATGATGCTCAGGGAATGATTGTTAAGTAATTTAAAAAAAAAAAAGTTGCAGGAGGAAAAAAAACAGTAAAACTGTTCATATCGAAATTAAAAAAAAATGCATATTTGATGACTACAGTAAGCTATATAGCCCCAGCTGGGTACTACTTTATAATATGTTCATTCTACTCACTGGGGTTTATGCCTAAAGTCAGACTTGGGTTCATGTATAGGTATATATCAGCTGTGCTAGCTATTGGATATATTTAGACTAATTAAGTTCATTAGCAAATCAATTAAATGGGGGGGAAGGCATAGAGAGCAACCATGGATACCAGAGACAATGTGGGAGGAGGGTGGAACATGGCAGAGGGTGAGGGATAGGGAATCAAGGATGGCAAAGCAAAAAACAAAGTATACAAGACATAGGAATTGGAAAATTATTTGCTGATAACATGTATGTTGATGTGCTTGATTGAGCCAATACACAGTGTATTTTGGATGGAAAATTCATTTGTATGATGTATAGTGAATTAATGTAAAAAATAAATAAATTTAAAGAGAAAAAAATAATGAGAATAAATAATAATAATAATCTGAAAAAACATGCTGAAAAGCTATTTGCTGCTGCTGATGTGGACACTAATGTCTTTGTCTTGACTGACGTCCATGGTAATCATGCTGGAAAAAGAAATGTAATACGCTGTAAAGATAGATGTGATTCAATGTCATATTAAAAAGATTATGATAATAATAAATAAAATAAAATTTAAAAAATACATTCTCATCCATCGGGACCAGCAGACGGTGTCATGGTTACATCGCTGGCTCCCACATGGTTGGCTGCAGTTCGAGGCCTGACATGCTTAGAACTCATGTCGGGTACATGCGCATGAGTGCCCAAAATCTTGAGAGGAGAATGGACGAGGAGGGATTACGGTGCGGTCATTTCCCTGGGGGGTGATTTCTTGCTTTCTGTCTCTCTACATGTCTCTGTCTCTCCGGCGAGTGCATGTGCTGTAGACCAAAAGTCTCTTTAAAGAATATTCTCATCAACCCCCGTCTCTGTTTCAAATTTTGTTCACCCTTACCAGTGCTTGAGAGAAAACGGGGTTCCCTTTGAAGGTTTACTGTTGCTGTTCCTTAGTAAAAGGCCTAGGATATCTTCGGCCCTATTTAGTTTTTTTTTTTTTTTTTTTTTTTTGGAGAGGTTTTTCGCTATAGGGCGCGTGCGCTCGCCGGACAGACAGAGACAGACGGAGAGACAGAAAGCGAGAAATCACCCCCCAGGGGGGATGGCCACGCCGCAATCCCTTCTCCTCCATTCTCCTCTCGGGATCTTGGGCACGCACGCACACGCGCCCGGCGTGAGTTGTAAGCCACCGGGTCCGAGACGCGAACTGCAGTCGGCTACATGGGAGCCCAGCGACACAGCCATTGCACTAACTGCTGGTCTCGGCCCTATTTAGTTTTTAATTTTTTTCCAGAGGGTGCATGAGCTTACCTGGACAGCCAGAAAGAAATAGAGAGTGGAAAAGCGCCCCCAGTGGGAACATGCTCCAACTGCAGTCTCTGCTTCATTCTCCATTTCCTGGGATTCGAGGCATGTATGCACACGAGCCTCGGACGTTTTTCTAGCCACTGAGGTTGGGATTCCAACCGTGGTCAGCCATGTGGAACCCAGCTCCCTGAAGCACAGGCTACAGGGCTGGCCCCCATTTTTAAAATTTTTAAAGTTCATTCATTTCATTCATGATAGAGAATGCATGCAAATATGGGGCGGGGCCGGGGAGAAGGAGGAAAAAAAAGAGATTCTCAGAAAGAGACCAAGCCAGTAGGTGGCATGGTGGATAAGACACTGGATTCCCACATGTCTGACCATGGTTTGAATCCTGGACTCAGCAGTTTGTAAATCACACCAGGCATGTGTGCATGCATGCCCAAAATCTTAATAGGAGAATGGAGGAGAAGAGAGTGTGATGTGCCATTCCTCCCTGGGGGGGGGGGGGGGGTGATTTCTCACTTTCTATCTCTCTGTCTATCTCTCTCTGTCTCTCTCTCACTAGCATACATACCCTATGGCAAAAAAAAAGAGAGAGAGAGAGAGAAAGAAAGAAGGAGAGAGAACTCAGAGAGAAATCGTGGAACGAGGTATTATTTCCTTGACAGGACAACAAAGAACTACCTCCCCCCCAAAGCTCACTACATATATTTGAAGAGATGGTAGGAGACAAAATAAAATTGCTTTATGAGCTGTGAGTCATACTCGTTCAACACACTGGTTACATTTACTTCCCTTCCAGACCCCTCCAGAAATACCAGGCATATGAAGTCACAGAGCTGGCTGTCCAAGAGCAGTTTCAGAGTAAGAACTCCGGTGTCCAGATTGCTAAAGATTTGCTCCCCGTCTCTAATCAGGCAGCTTGCAAACAGCAGCAGCTAAACTCTGCTCATGTCGGAGTTCCGTCTGCAAGTCCCTTTCACCTTCAAAGTGCCATCCATTTGGATAAAGGATTCCATCTTTGTTTCTCATACTACACAGCCCAGTTCAAATGGTGACCCATTTCAAGACTTATGCATGGGTCCTTTTATGATTAAGACTCTCAGTAAGATTGGTATAGAAGGGTCATTTCTCAACACAATAAAAGCCATCTATGAAAAACCTACAGCTAACATTATACTGAATGGGGAAAAGCTGAAAGCTTTTCCTCTGAAAACAGGTACTAGGCAGGGCTGCCCACTTTCTCCACTGCTCTTTAATATAGTACTGGAAGTCTTAGCTATTGCAATCAGAGAAGAGAACAATATTAAAGGCATTCGAATAGGCAAAGAAGAATTGAAAATATCTTTATTTGCAGATGACATGATGGTATACTTAGAAGACCCAAAGGTATCCATGAAAAAACTGCTTGAAGTAATAAGTGAATACAGTAAAGTGGCAGGATACAAAATCAATATCCAAAAATCTATAGCATTTCTATTTATGAACAACAAGTTGAACGAAGCAGAGCTGAAGAAAGGAATCCCTTTCACTGTAGCCACAAGGTGTATAAGATACCTAGGGATAAACCTAACTAAGAAAGTCAAAGATCTTTATAAAGAAAACTACGAAAATCTTAAAAGAGACATTGAAAGTGACATTAAAAAGTGGAAGGATATCCCATGCTCCTGGATTGGAAGAATTAACATAATCAAAATGGCAATTCTACCCAAATTAATCTACATGTTTAATGCAATTCCAATCGAAATACCAGAGATATTCTTCAGAGATCTAGAAAGGGCAATCATAGAATTTGTCTGGAACCATAAAAGACCTCGTATTGCAAAAGCAATCCTGCGCAAGAAGAGTGGAGTAGGAGGCATATCACTCCCTGATCCCAAGATATACTATAAAGCTGTGGTCATCAAAACAGCATGGTATTGGCATAAAAACAGACATGTGGACCAATGGAAGAGAATAGAGACCCCAGAAATAACCCCCAAAGCTTACAGCCAACTGATCTTTGACAAAGGATATCAGTCAATCCATTGGGAAAAGGAAAACATCTTTAGTAAATGGTGCTGGAAAAACTGGGTATCCACCTGCAGAAAGATGAAACTGAACCCCCATCTTTCACCACTAACAACAGTCAACTCAAAATGGATCAAAGATCTTAACCTAAAACCTCAAACAATAAAACTACTGGTGGAAAATGCTGGGGAAACTCTGGGGGACATTGGAGTAGGCAAAGACTTCTTAAATAAGACTCCCAAGGCACAGGCAATAATCCCTAAAATAGACAAGTGGGACTATGTTAGACTAAGAAGTTTCTGCACAGCAAAGGACACAGTAACAAGTGTGAACCGACAACCCTCAGAATGGGAAAATATTTTTGTTAAATATGCCTCAGACAAGGGACTGATAACCAGAATACATAGGGAACTCAAGTGCCTTATGCGAAAAAAAATGATTAACCCAATTAAAAGGTGGGAAAATGAGCTGAACAAAAGTCTCTCTAAGGAAGACATACGAATAGCCAAAAAGCATATGAGGAAATGCTCAACATCCCTCATCATAAGGGAGATGCAGATAAAAACCACAATGAGATACCACCTAACCCCTGTCAGAATGGCAAAGATTAAGAATATAAAAAGTGATAAGTGTTGGCGGGGATGTGGTGAAAAGGGAACCCTCCTACACTGTTGGTGGGAATGTAAACTAGTTCAACCACTGTGGAGAACAATATGGAGGTTCCTCAAAGATCTACAAATAGAACTACCATTCGATCCAGTAATCCCACTTCTGGGTATTTACCCAAAAGACAGGAGAACGCTCAGTCAGAAAAGTGCTTGCATATCAATGTTTATTGCAGCATTATTCACAATTGCCAAGACATGGAACCAACCTAAATGTCCACAAACTGATGAATGGATTGGAAAAGTGTGGTATATATACTCTATGGAATACTACTCAGCCATAAAAAATAACAAGGCCCTGGAATTTGATAGAAAGTGGTCAGATACGGAGGATATATTGCTGAGTGAAGTAAGCCAGGATATGAAAGAAAGATATTGTATGTATCCACTCAATATATACCGACTATCAGCATTCTATGATAGTGAAAAAAAAATTGGAGGACATAAAAGCAGTGAAGGTACTTAATGAGAATAGGACAGTGTGGAATGGGGGAAGTGAAGAGAAGAGGATAGAGAAAGATAACAAATGAACAATAGAGAGGCAGGACATTAGTGAGAAACAGATATGGCTTATTAACTGTTGATGTTGACATGTATAGTATTCTCAACTGGATTTGTCTGAGAAGTATTTCATGATGGGCAAAGTATTTGTACAAGCAACATGAGAAATAGCGATGGACTGTCTTAAAAAATAATTAGAATAATAATAATGATTGGGGAAAACATAGAAAAGATATTGAATGTTGAAGCGGGGAGATTAATGTCTCTGTACTGACTGACATGCACGGCATTCCCTTTTGAAAAAGTAATGTAATACAATGTAAAGTTATATGTAATTCAATGTAATATAAAGAAGAATATGATGATAATAAGAAAAAAAATAAAATAAAATTAAAAAAAAAAAAAAAAAAAAAGACTTATGCATGGGCTCAGCAGGTGGCATAGTGGTTATGGCATTGGACTCCTATATGGTCGACCACAGTTTGCATCCTGGACCCGGCGGCTTGAAAATCATGCCTGGCACATGTGCATGCACGTCCAAAATCCAGGAGGAGAATGGAGGAGAAAGGATTGCAGTGTGGCCATCCCCTTGGGGGGTGCTTTCTCACGTTCCCTCTCTCTGTCTCTTTCTGTTTCTCTCCTACAAACACACATGCCCTATTGCAAAAGCTTTAAAAAAAAAAAAAAAAAAAAAGGACTTATGCTTAATGGAATGTATCATGCTTACAAGGAAAAGAGTAGAGAATTCATGGCCTTGATTCTAAGTATTCTAGGAGCCTAGAGAGTGATGGTGTGGAAGGCCACATATTGGATCTTACACATGAACAAATGTTCGTCCATTTTGTCCCCTCCCCCTAACATGGCTGTCTGCTTCTGTATTCCTGCTTGTTCTTCCCATGAGAAAACAGCTAGTGCTAAAACCACATCCAGGACGAAATCCTGTACCTGCGACTGTCTTTGCTAACTAGCCCAAAACACTTTTGTTTAGCAATGTAACTGCTTGCATGGAAACCCCAGTCCCCTCAGAAATAATTAACCTGCTTAATTCAGCTTCTGCAACTGCTTGCACAGAAACCCCTGGTAACTGACCCCCTATAAAAACACTACTCCAACTTCAGTTGGGGCTGCAGTTCTGACTCTCGGCGCACTCTTCCCCCCTGAGCCTCAGACTGTAGTCGCTGGTCAGCTAATAAAGACTCCCTTTAAACTTAATCTGGCTTTGGTGGCCGTTCATTCGGTGGCACTCTACAACAATGGGATGACTTTATGTTCTAAGATCATGACCGACTTCATGGGAAATATGGAGCTTGTCCTGCATCTTAGGAACTATGGGGCCTGGACAGGAAGATGAAAGCAATGTAATAAGATCAGATCTTGGAGGAACCGACCTCACTTTGGGTAGAGAATGGGTCTCATGGCCATGACGTATCTGACCATGGGTGGTGACAGAAAACAGCCAGACCTGGGCAGGCATTACCAGGAGCATGAATTCCACCCTCTGGGCTTATAAAAGGCCAGAGACCAGACTAGGACTGGTCTCTGGCCTTTTATAAGCCAGTTTGCATAGTCAGAGATGAATGGTGGGTGAGTAAGTGAAACTTCATCTGGATTTACAGCCACTCCCCATCGCTCACATTACCCCAGGCTCCACCTCTGGTCAAATCGGTGAGTGTATGCCATTCTCAGAGGAGTAAAAACCCTACTGTGAACTGTGCATTCGAGGGATCGAGGCTGTGCACCTCTATAGGAGAATCTGATGCCTG
Source organism: Tupaia tana (assembly GCA_026018925.1). Lineage (NCBI taxonomy): Eukaryota > Metazoa > Chordata > Mammalia > Scandentia > Tupaiidae > Tupaia > Tupaia tana. Next base: position 12,175,044 of record JAKSZU010000031.1, on the reverse strand, counting down.
ATGATCTGAGATGGAACTGAAGTATTGCTGCTAGCACTGGAGAACAGTCACAAATACTGCATTGCAGTGAGCTGTGTAATTATTTCATTACATATTACAATGCAATAATAATAGAAACAGGGCCGGTAGGTGGTGTGGTGGTTAAGGTATCAGATCCCACATGGCCAACTGCAGTTCAAATCTTGGACCCAGCAGCTCGAAAAGCATGCAGGGCATGTGTATGTGCTTACCCAAAAATCCTGAGAGGAGAATGGAGGAGGAGGAATTGTGGCACGGTCATCCCCTCTAGGGGGTGATTTCTTACTTTTTCTCTCTGACTCTCTGTCTCTCTCTGATGAGCGCATATTCCCTGTGGAAAATTTTTTTTTTTAATTTTAAAAAAAGGAAAAGGAAGAAGAAAAAGAAAGTGCACAATAAATGTAATGTTGAATCATCTTGAATCATCCCAAAACCATACCCTCCTCTCAGTCCATGGAAAAATTGTTTTCTACAAAATTGGTCTCTGGTGCCCAAAGGGTTGGGGGCCACTGATCTAGAGTAATATTAAACATTTATATACCTTTGATTGGCAAATGCAGTGTCTTCCTCTGAGCCCCATGCTATCTACCAGGCTATCTCCTGGTAGGAGGGATTGTTGGTTTGATGGTTGAGTTTTTTGGTTGTTTTGTTTTGTTTTGTTTTTGTTAAAGGGTGCATGCATTCACCAAAGACAGAAAGAGAGAGAGAGACAGAGAGAGAGAGAGAGAGAGAGAGAGAGAGAGAGAAAGTCAGCAATCACCTCCTAAGGGCTGACCATGTCACAATCCTCTCTTCCATTCACCTCTTGGGATTTGGGGCACACACACACACACACACACACACACACGCCCAATATGATTTTCAAGCCACCAAGTCCAGGACTCGAAATGTTCAGCTGGCCATGAGGGACCCAGAACCTCAGCCTCTATGCCACCTGCTGGCCTGGTGGCTGAATTTATGCCCCTGCCATTGTCTCTTTCTGTGCTCTCCTGGCTTGAATTTGGGGATGAGGATTCCTGAATGATAAATAATATTCACGTCCTATAATTTGGGTGGGTGGGAGTCACAGCCCTGGCCATGGTTTTGCTATTGGGACTGTCAGCAACTGCAGGTTCCCCAATTATATATCTAAAACCCTTCCCTCCTCGCGAGCTCTGCAGAGATCTTTCTGAACTCACCAAGGCCCTCGGATTCTTTATATGTCTCTCCCACTGTCTGCCTCGTCTTTACTGTGAGTCTTCTGGATAGAGGCAACTATGAGATTATGGACCGAGGACTCGCCTTCCAGCTGAAATAACCTTATAGGAAATTGTTTCAACATTTCTATACAAAAATCCTCTTGAAGAGGAGCCAACACTAATAACCTTTATATTAAATTCCACTGTGCCACGGTAAGATAATTATGGGAGGCCACTTTCATTTATTGAAACGTTAGAACAGGAAAATAAAGTAATCCTGGGAGAACATAAGGAAGCTCTTTCAGAGCATTTACATCTAAAAGGTGAGGTTGAGTATCCACGCCTGGGCAAGAGGTAGTCATGGAGCCAGCAGTGGCCCCAGTGGTGGTTAAGGGGCTGGACTCCCACATGGTGGACCCCAGTTCAAGTCCCAGACCCGGAAGCTTGAAAATCATGGTGGGAGTGTGTGTGTGTGTGTGTGTGTGTGTGTGTGTGTCCAAAATCCCAAGAGGAAAATGGAGGAGAAGGAATTGCAGCATGGCCATCACCCTGGGTGATTTCTCACTTTCTCTCTCCCTCTCTTTCTGTTGCAAACACATGCACCCTATGGCAAAAATCTAAAGAAAAGAAAAAGAAAGAAAGAAGAAAGGGGGAAAAAAGAAGCAAGAGTGGGCATGGGTAGATATACTTTTTAAGGGTGACATTAGAGAGGAAACTGAGCATAATTCAGAAAAGATGATTTAGGTCTTACCATGAAGGCTTTGAATGACTGCTTTTGTAGTTTTTCTTTCATCCTGTTGGTGGAAGATAGTGATTAAGGACTTTTCTTCCCATAATACAATCAAAATGGTATTTTAATGAGATTAATCTGGCGTCAGAACGCGAATAGTTTTTCAGCATGTCGCCGTATGCAGGGAGTATGTGGGACCCCCGGGGGCTGGCGAAGACAGAGAAATATACAGGCAGAATGACACTTTAATCATATGTCACAGCCTAAATATAACTCAGAAGAAGCCAGTCTTGTGAAGAGCACCAAGAATAAAAACATCTGCATGGGGCACATACTGCATCAGCAATTTTTTCCTACTTTTTTTTAAAAAAAATTACATTTAATCACTGTACATCTTTACAGCATACAGAATGGTTTTTCCCAGCATGAATACAGGGTATATTAGCCCAGTCAAAGATATTGCCATATACATTATCATCAACAGATAACTTTTCATTTTTTGTTTCTGTTAAATGGTTTTGTTTTGTTTTGTTTTTCCCCTCCTGGTCCTCTTCCACTTTTACTTACAACCCGCTCCTCTACTCTCTCTGGTATCTACAATTCCCCTCCCTGCTATCATGCCTTCCAATCTTTAAGCTTCCCTAGGGTGCAGACATCGGTATACATTGGGCGGGGACATACAATGCCTCTCTTTCATAGTCTGGCTTGCTTTGCTCAGCATTAAGTCTTCCATATTCATTCACTTTGTATCTAATTCCAGAGTTTCCTTGTTTTTTTTTTTTTTTTTAATGACTGAGTAGTATTCCACAGTGTATATGTGCCACATTTTTTCAACCCATTGGTGTGTTTCATCTATGTTTGCCTGAATCAGACACATTGCACAGTGATAATACCAGAAGCCGGATAGCATCAGAGACAGTGTTTAATATCAGGGTCTTATAAAGTCATTTCTCAAAAGAGATAACCCAGGATATATCCAGCGGTCTCTTTTATGTTTAGTTTTTCCACACACAGAACAAAGCATTCTGTGAGGTCCTGCAGATGAAGGCAGATTTGACCTGCTCATGTTCAAGTCTTCAAGCTAGCAAACTTGCTTCCAAATGGAATATCACACATTAGAGATCTTGAGTTTTAATGATCAGTTTTTAAGAGTTATTTATTTAATTTAGTTTATTATTATTATTATTTTAAGTTGGTGAGAGAGAGAGAGGAAAAGTGAGAAAGCAAGTCCCCAAGTCCCAAGATTTGAACCACAATCAGCCATGTGGGAGTCCAGTGCCTTAACCACCATACCATCTGCTGACCCCAGATAAGCAATTTTGGTGGTGGACCACAGTTTGAATCTTGACCTATGTGTCTTGAAAAATGCACACAAATCCCCCAAAAAATGGAAAAATGAAGGAGAAGGAATGAATAAATGCAAAAGAAGGGGTTGTGGTGTTACCAGGCCCCGTTGATGGGGGGGGCTTTCTTCCTCTCCTCTTCCCTTCTCTCTCTCTCTCTCTTTGTTTCTCTGCCTCTCTTTGACAAGTACATGTGCTCTCTGGTAAATTTGAGTAAGAAAAAAAATTGACAATAGCTTTTGGGTAGAATACTATTTTATTTTATAGAACAATGACCTACTGAGAACATAGATGTACAAAGATATGACATGACATTGTTTTCTTTTTTAAAAAATTTTCTTAATTTTGTCAGAGAGTACCTGTACTTGCCAGAAAGAGAGGGCCAGAGATAGGGAAAGAAAAAAAAAGCAACCCCCCAGGGAATACTCACACATCTCCATTTCCCCATCCTGTTGGGATATGAGACTCACAAGCCCGTGTGTCCAGCATGTTTTTAATCTGCCAGGTCCAGGACTCAGACCATGAAGTCATCCATTCGGGATCTGGCTGTGTTAACCATCAGGTTATGGAGCTGGTCCAACGTGAGATTTATTTTTTAGGATCAAAGACTTTTTCTCCTCTAAAATCTATTTATGCCTAATTTCTACGAGTAAGAGAGAGAGAGAGAGAGAGAGAGAGAGACCTCCATAGAGTCCCAAGACTACAATCCAACCTCCCCAGATGTTGGTTACCCAGACCTGGTATGCCTAAGGAGGTCTCCAGATTTGAACCCTGAACCTTCCCATGTAAGTCAGCCCCAGAGATCATTGCGTTACTACTATGCCAACATCTAGCCCCTAGGATCAAAGACTTCTTCTTCCTTTTTTTTTTTAGAGAGAAAGATTTTTGTTATAGGGTGTGTGCGCTCACTGGAGATAAAGAGACAGAATGAAAGAAATCACCGCTCAGGGTGGATGGCCACACCACAATTCCTTCTCCTCCATTCTTCTTTAGAGATCTTGGGCACATGCAAACATGCTCCGGGCCTGAGTTTCAAGCTGCCAGGTTCAGGACTCAAACCACGGTCAACCATGTGGGAGTTCAGCGACGTAACCATTATGCCATCTGCTGGTCTCAGGTCAAAGACTTCCAATCAGCCTGGCCAGCCTTTGACCAATGAGGACGTAGAATTTTTTGTCTTATTTGGAGAATTCCTGAAAGGACACATCTTCGTCCAAGCTGAATTTGCACAGGAACCCCACGGAAAGGGTATTATTCTCTGAGAGTCTCTGAATGTTTCATGCATCCACGTTGGAGGGATTTTTCTGGGAAACAGGTGCCCAGAATTATTCAAGTCTTGTCTAATTCCTCTCTGCAACATGGAGACAATACATGCAAACTTGGTATAACTATAAAGCGGTGACTTCCAGAGTGAGCTGGGCGGGGCTTTTGATGACTTAGTTTTACGGTCCTTAGAGGCTTGAATGGATAACTCCCAACTTCTCCTTGCACCATGTGGTCAGTAAAGGTGCTCACAGGTCTAGACTATTTTAACTGCAAGACGATTTCTCTCATCTGAGTGACGATTAGATCAACATTTTTGTGGAGAGGAACATCTGGCCTCAGGTTGCCTCGCTGTCCTGGAAGCCTGGTTTTTGGCATGCCAAGAAAAAAGGGATGCACAAAATTAGTTTGGGAATTCTAGGAAACTGTGATCATCCCATCCAGTTGTGGAATGGCTGTGGGTTTTGTAAAATGTGGTGAGCACACATTTTTATTTTCCTCAGCAGTGCACACTCAGGCACGAGTCTGGCTGAAACGTGTCTGTTGTAACGCAGCATTAAAACGAGAGATGCGGAAAAGTGAACAACAGTTGGGAGATTAATTTATATCATTTGTTTTAAAGTTTATTTTGGGGGACCAGCAAATGGCATGGTGGTTAAGGTGCAAGATTCCCACGTCGTGGAGGACTGTGGTTTGAGTCCTAGATTCAACAGCTTGAAAATCACATGCGTGCCCAAAATCCCAAGATGAGAATGGAGGAAAAGGGATTGTGGTGTGGCCATTTCCCTGCTGGGTTATTTTACCTTCTCTCTCTCTGTCTCTCGGTTGAATGCATGCTCCCTAGAGCAAAAATCTCTCTCAAAAAAAGAAAAGAAAAGAAAAGGATGATAAGTGGAGTTATCTCTGCTCAAGAAGCATCAGACACGTGGTGTGTAGAGCCCTGAGATGCTACAGGAAACCCCACAGAGAATCACCCAGCCCTAGTGTCCACAGTGATGAGGGTGAGAAAGCTTCTTTTGGGGACAATGTGGGTATAAAAATGCAACATACGAGGCAGCAACTTTTTTGACAGTAGAGATAAGTTTCACAGAAGACAATATTCTAAATACCAAGAGGTGGTGGTTTGGGGACTACTCAAGGGTATTACATTTACGGTGTACTTATCTCTGTTATTATTACATTGTAATATACGATGACATACTTTTTCACTTCACCAATAATGCAGAAAAAGAGAGAGCCCTGAGCTTGCTTTGCTGCAACTAGACAGTCCCATCTGGGGCTGGTGGGAGACCGTGACACCTGAAGTGTGCTGCCCTATGTCCAGTCTATTCCATAATGTCATTTGGGTTGCTATCACTGCAGAAAATCCTGCTTCACAAAGATAGGGTTTTGTTCGGCATCTGCAAGCTTTGGATTTATTATGGTCTCTGTGTAATCAATCCTCTCTGCTCATGTTAATCAGTATTTGCAGCTGTTCCCCAGTGCTAGTATCATCTCCTCAGCTCTGCCTCAGATTATCAGGCACCAGAGTCTCATAAGGAGCATCCAATCTATATCCGTCACACATGAAGTTTGCAATAGGGTTAGTGCTCCTATGAGACTCTAACGCTGCTCTGATCTGACAGGAGGTGGAGCTCAGGCCACAATGTGAGCAATGGGGAATGGCTGTAAATATTGATGAAGGAAGGTTTGCTCACTCTCCCACCGCTCACCTCTTGCTCCATAACCCGGTTCCTAACAGGCTATGGATGAGTACTGGTCTCAGATGCAGCCTCCCGATGAAAAGCATGACAGGAAGTATAGGCGCAGGCAAACAGTACAGTACGAAGTGCCTCCAGCTTTGTTTTGGGTTTGTTTTGTCTTGCTCCTTCTTGAAAAGTGAGTGTGGAAGAACAGGAGGGAGTAACTAGAAGTTAATGCTAATCTCCAAATCCAACCCAGGTTTTCTTTCCCCTCACCATTCCATGATGGTGGGAGCAAGGATAGCTCATAAGTATCCGGGAAGCTACGAGGAACTTAAGAACAAGGAGTATTTCATATTCAGTTTCTTTGTGTTTTAAAAGAATTATTTATTTATTTATTTATTTATCTATCTATCTATTTATTTAATTCCATGTGTTATTATTATTTTTTTTTAATTTGACCAGAGAGAGAAAGGCAAAGCAAGAAAGCAAGCCACCAGGTCCAGTATTCAAACTGCAGTTACCCAAGTGGAAATCCAGCACCATGCCACCTGCCAGCTCCTCTATTCAGTTTTTTTTTTTTTTTTTTTTTTGTAAGAATTGTTTTACTTAACTTTATTTTATTTATTTATTTATTTTAATTGGACCAGAGAGGGACAGAGTGGGAGAGAAAGAGAAGGAAAGTGAGAAAGCAAGCCGCCAGGTCCGGGACTTGAACCATGGTTGGCCATGTGCGAGTCCAACACCCTTAACCACCACGCCATCTGCAAGCCCAAATGTTAGTGTTACATTGCTGCTCATTTTTCCCTCATTCTTCAAATTTTTTAACAAAGCCCGACGCACTCAAAGAAGACTTGCCTGGATTGGTTTGTTTACACCTTCCCTTAATCCTTCTTTTGTTCCTGGATGAAATGAAAGTGCGTCCTTTCCAGAGCTGATTCAGCAAAGGGCAACAGAGGGGCAAGCGCATGTATGTTGGACAGATGATTAACAGAATGAACTTACCAACCCCAGGGCTGATCTTCATTGTTTATTTACCAGGCACCCAAGAAAGGCATCTGCTTCCCATCCTTCTCAGACGGGGGCTTTGGGTGGAACTTATCCAGAACTTGAAGGTCAGTGTGAACATGTCTGGGATATTTATCAGAACGCCCTTGTTTTCGATTACGATGTGATAAGAGGGGATTGCAGTGTGTGATGTAATGAGTCCCTTGGTTGTGGCCTATGGTGTATCTCATACCTGGAGAAAACTTTCAGCCGAACACGATGATGAACTCTGAGAATAACATGTCTTTCCTATAGGCCACGGGTTTGCTTTCCAGCTGAAATAACCATATAGGAAATTGTTTTGACATTTCAATAAATAAACCCTCTTGGAGAACAGCCAACGCAAATAACCTTTATATTAAATTTTGCTGTGTTGTATTAAGATGATCATAAAAGGTCACTTCCACACACTGAAATTCCGAGGAAACTAAAAGAAAAATTTCTGCCAGAATATAATCAAGTCCAATCAGCTCATTCATATCTAGAAGGAGAGGTTAAATCCATGCCTTGGCCCATGTCCAGGCTCCAGGCTAATCTCCAAATCCGACCCATGTTTTCTTTCCCCTCACGACTGCTAGAAAGAACATCTGACTTTCATAAAGTAAGAATAATTCAAAGATAACCGGAGCAAATCCACTCACCATAGAGAGTTGAGGTACAATTATAAATTACAAGGCTGTGTCCATTTTCATTTACTAAGGGCAGCTTTTTAAGAAAACATCATTTGACTTGCACGTGCATGTGTGGCGCAGCATTATTTACGCTTGCGAAGACGTGGAATCGACCCAAGTGTCCAAGAACTGATGACTGGGCTGAAAAATGACGGCCTATGTATATTAGGAAGTAGTATTCAGCCTTAAGAAACAATGAGATGCTGTCATTGGATTCAAGGTGGATGAACACAGAAGACTTCATGTTCTGTGAAGTGAGCCAGACTTTGAAAGACACACACTGTATATCCCCATTTTCTTATATGTTGAATGCCTGCATTCTGTGGCAGAAATGGAAAGTTTGGACGATTTGATGGTAGAGAGGATAACAACAGACACCAGAGACTGTAAGGGGAGTGGGTGGTAGAGGGTGCATGAAAGGGGCAAAGGAAGAAATTTTTAAAAAATAATTGTTTATTATTATTATTATTATTTTAATTTGCTATAGGGCATATGCACTCCCCAGAGACAGAGAGAGAGAGAAAAAGTGAGAAAGCCAGTCTTTTAACAGAAAGGAGTATTGGGAACCAGCAGTTAGCGTAATGGCTATGTTGATGGACTCCCACGTAGTCGACCACGGTTCGTGTCCCGGACCCGGTGGCTTAAAACTCATGCCGTGCACGTGTGCGTGTGTGCCCAAGATCCCGAAAAGAGAATGGAGGAGAAGGGATTGTGGCGTGGCCATCCCCCCTGGGGGGTGATTTCTCACTTTCTGTCTCTCTGTCTCTCTCTGTCTGGCGAGCGCATGCGCCCTATAGCGAAAACCTATCAAAAAAAAAAAAAAAAAGAAAGGAGTATTTAGTTCGTTTTTTTTTAAAAGAATTATTTATTTATTTATTTGATTCCGTTTGTTATTATTATTTTTTAATTTGACCACAGAGAGAAAGGGAAAGTGAAAAAGCAAGTTTCCAGGTCTAGAACTCAAATCATGGTTGGCCATGTAGGAGTCCAGCATCTTAACCACCACACCGCTTACTGACCCAGGAAGAAACATTTAACAGACAAAAAAAAGTACAGTTCTCTGCTGAAAAATATATTATGAACGTCATGGTGGAGATTTCACATAAAATAGGAAACTAATTTTAAAGAATAAGGTTAATGCAATAGAAGTAGTAATAATAATAATAATAATAATAAAGTTCAAAATTTATTTAAACCCATTAAGAGCCATGGACGACATAGATGTGTTTAATTAAGTTGTTAACATAATTTTTTTTTTTTTTTTGGAGAGGTTTTCGCTATAGGGCGCGTGCGCTCGCCAGACAGACAGAGAGAGACATAGAGACAGAAAGCGAGAAATCACCCCCCGGGGGGATGGTCACGCCGCAATCCCCTCTCCTCCATTCTCCTCTTGGGATCTTGGGCACGCACGCACACGCGCCCGGCGTGAGTTGTAAGCCACCGGGTCCGAGACGCGAACCGCGGTCAACTACGTGGGAGTCCAGCGACATAGCCATTACGCTAACTGCCGGTTCCCTATTTTTTAAAGTTTATTTCTTCTGGGACCAGCAGATAGTGTAATGGTTACATTGCTGATTCTCACGTAGTTGACCATGGTTCAAGTTCCAGACTAAGTGGTTTAAAACTCATGCTAGGCAAGAGACCAGCAGATGGTGTAATGGGTACGTTGCTGGACTCCCAGGTAGTCAACCACGGTTCGAGTCCTGGACCCGGTGGCTTAAACTCACGCCAGGCACATGTACGTGCGTGCCCAAGATCCTGAGAGAAGGATGGAGGAGAAGGGATTGCGGCGTGGCCATCCCCCCTGGGGGGTGATTTCTCACTTTCTGTCTCTCTATCTCTCTCTGTCTGTCTGGCGAGCTCACACATCCTATAGCAAAAAACTCTCAAAGAAAAAAGAAAAAAAACACGGTAGGCATGTGTGCATGCATGTCCAAAATCTCACTTTCTCACAGTCTCTAGCTCTCTCTGGTGAGTGTATGCTCCCTATAGCAAAACAACAAACAAAATCTCCTTAACTCTATAGAATGTATCCTCCAGCCAGCAGGTGACGTGGTGATTAAGGCACTGGACTCCCACATGATTGACCATGGTTCAAGTCCCAGGCCTGGTAGCTTGAAAGTCAGATGTGTGCATGCCTAAAATCCCAGGAGGGGAATGGAGGAGAAGGGATTGCAGTATGGCCATCCTCCCTGGGGGGTGACTTCTCACCTTCCCTCTCACTGTCTCTTTGTCTCTGTCCACTTCAGTGACCACATGCACCCCATGGCAAAAAGTTGTTTTTGTTTTTGTTTTTGTTTTTGTTTTTTAAAGTGGACTCCAGGGATCAGCAGGTGGCGTGGTGGTTAAGGTGTTGGACACTCCCACATGCTGACCACGGTTCAAGTCTTGGGCCTGGTAGGCTTGCTTTCTCCATTTCCCTCTCTCTCCCTCTCTCTTTCTCTCTCTCTGTATCTCTCTCTGCTCAAATTAAATGAATGAATAAATAAATAATTGAATAAATAGTTCTTATAAAAAATAAAATAAAAGTAGACTTCTGCTCTGAGCAAACGTGACAGTCCCATCCCTGCCCGTCGAAACCTGCAGTCTCTCCCCCGTTTCTGCAGTAACCCTGTGTTTATGTTTTGAGTACGAGAAGTTAATTATTGGCTACGGCAGCTAAATAGCATGTGGTCGCTGGACATGAGGGAACTTGCAGAGTCAGTGAATCACGGACCACCGCAGAGAGGAGGCGAGTCCAGGGCCGAGAGCGGAAGACCGAGTGCCTCTGAGCCATGCCTGTGTTGGCACTTGGTATGGCCCGGGAATATTTCACATAGAGGCGCATTTTCCATCGTGAGCCACCATCCGGATGGGCAGGAAGTGGAATTAATACAGAAATCAGGGTCATAGTTTCGAGCCATGAAAATCCTTAAAGACAGAGAAAAAGTCCTTCCTTAAAAGAGGGGACCAGCAGGTGGCATAGTGGTTATGGCACTGGGCTCCCACATGGTTGACAGCAGTTCGAGTCCTGGACCTGGCAGTTTGAAAATCACACTAAGTGCGTGTGTGTGTACACACGCGCCCAAAGTCCCGAGAGGAGAACGGAGGCTCAGCTGAGTGTTCCAGGATTAGATTCCCAAAGTGCCCTCAAGACGTCTTCCGATGTGCTGTTTTCAACTCTGTAGCCAGTCTGGGCGGTGGGAAATCCACGCCTAGCATGTGAAGATGTCGGTGAGACAGGCAGGTGCCCAAACTCAATGGGTGTGCGTGATCCTCCTCCAAGTCCGAGGTGGTGATAGGGGCTGGATGCTTGTGCCTCTCCAAAACCATCCAGCCCCCAATCTGGGGTGCTGTGGTTGAAGGTGTGCATCTCCCCAGATTCAGGTGCCGAAACCCAGTGCCCACTGAGATGGTGATGATGCGTGAGCCAAGGGTCAGCGTTCTTCCCCCCATGATGTGCAAAAGTCCTAATGCCCGGTAGGTTAGGAGGGGGAGCTTCGGGAGTGGTTTGATCATGGGGGTGCAGCCTCATGGGTTGAATGAGAGCCCTATCCAGAAGGACCCCACACACAGAGACAGCTACACTGCAATCCCTTGTTCTCCATTCTCCTGTGGAGAGTTGGAGCATGTACACACATGTGCCGGGCATGTTTTTCAACTTGCCCCGTGTAGTTGGCCACGTGGGAGCCAGGCACTTTAACCACCACTTTTACGTAAGCTTAAAAAACACCATTGTGGAGTCAGCAGGGGGCGTGGTGGTTAAGGGCGCTGCACTCTCACGTGGCTGACTGTGGTTCGAGTCAGGACCTGGAGGCTTGCTTTCCTACTTTCTCTCTCTGTCTCTGTCTCATGAACACACATGAGCTCTGGCAAATTAAATAATAATAATAATAATAAATTAGATTAAATTAATCATTATTAAAAAACAAACAAACAAAAACACCATTATGGGGCTGCTGGCTGGTGTAGTGTTTGAGGAGCTGGACTCCCACGTAGTCAACCATGGTTCAAGTCCTGGACCTGGTGGTTTGCTTTCTCAGTCTCTCTTTCTCTCTGTCTGTCTCTGCTCAAACTTGAGTAATAATAATAATAATAATAATAATAATATAATGATGATGGGGCCTGCATGTGGCATGGTGCTTAAGGGCACTGGACTCCCACATAGCTGACCACGGTTCAAGTCCCAGACCTGGCTGCTTGCTTTCTCACTTTCCATCTCTCTCGCTCTCTCTCATTCTGTCCCTCGCTGGCCAAATTGAAACAAATTAAATTAAATTAAATGATTCTTTAAAAATAAAAGAATGATACAATGTTGCAGCAAGCACAAGGTGAGATGAACCAATGTTGCCAGTGGGCAAAGGATGAAACAATGTTGCCAGTGCCAGCTCCATAGCAAGGGGTACCCAGGTCTGACCCCAGGCCCAACATTCTTTCCCTTCCCTCGCTTCCTTTCTTTATCCTTCCATTATAGTTAAGACCTTCATTAGTGGGTGCTTGCAGCTTGTTGATCTTTGGGGAGGAAATTCAAGTTGCAAACTTCGATTACAAACTAAAAGTGATGTTCTCATCTTGGGGGCGCTGGGAGGTGGTGTGGTGGTTAAGACGCTGGGCTCCTACATGGCTGACCACACGTCAAGTCCTGGGCCTGGCGGCTTGCTTTCTGTCTCTCTGGTCAAATTGAATAATAATAATAATTGATAAATAAAAAATAATTATTTATCATTATAAATATATTACATGTATTATGATGATAAATAATTTTCAGTTGTGATTTCACGTGTATCAAAAATAAAAGTGATATTGGGACCAGCAGCTGGCATGATGGCTATGTCGCTGGACTCCCATGTAGTAGACTGTGGTTCGAGTCCCGGACCTGGTGGCTTAAACTCACACCGGGCGCATGTGCGTGCGTACCCAAGATCCCAAAAGGAGAATGAAGGAGAAGGGACTGTGGTGTGGCCATCCCTCCAGGGGGGTGAGTTCTCATTTTCTGTCTCTCTGTCTCTCTCTGGCTGGCTGGTGAGCGCATGCGCCCTATAGCAAAAACCTCTAAAAAAGAAAGAAAGAAAGAAAAGAAAGGAAAGAAGGAAGGAAGGAAGGAAGGAAGGAAGGAAGGAAGGAAGGAAGGAAGGAAGGGGAAATTGAGACCTTTGTTGGAGGTTACTATGGAAATAGGTAAGAGCTGTAAATATATATTAATTTACTTTTTTTTTTAGGTTTTTGCCATAGGGTGAATGCACTCACTGGAAAGACAAAGAGAGAGGGAAAGTGAGAAATCACTCTCCGGGAGAGATGGCCATGCTGCAATCCCTTCTCCTCCATTATCCTGGGATCTGGGGCACGCACGCACACACACCCTCACCTGGTGTGATTCACATCCTGCTGGGTCTGGGACTCGAACTGTGGTCACCCTTGTGCGAGTCTACCACCATAACCAGTACACCACCTGCTGGCCCAGGATGTTCTTTGTTTCCACTGTAACAATTACGCATCTCCAAATTGCAGAGATTTCAGGAAGCGTGTTTGCCAGGGTGGACACAATCATCAAAAACACGTCCCTATCACAGAACTGACTAATACCAGCGGCACGTGCAAATCATATATTGTTTGTGGGACAAAAAAGAAACCTTTTTTTCTCACGTCCAACATTATCACCTTTTACAGTGATTGTTAGTTTCCCTAACAATGCTGTCTACGTGGTAGAGCGGAGTATGGTTTTTGAAAGCGTCACGCAGGGTGTGAGAACCACACCAAGAATACACATGAATCTACCTGCTTCAAAGTTCAGTGTTGTATGAAGCGGGGCACATTTGGCCATACTTCTACGATGTTTCTTTTGCTTTCTTTGTGAAGGACACTGAGTTCTCAGAAACGTCCTGACCTACTATAGCATAGAAAATGTAGAAAAATAGGTCATGACTTTTCCGACGACCCATTGTATTGAACTGTCAACAACCTATTTTAAGTGTCGGTGGTATTCCACTCCATAACCGAGTATTCGCCTACATGCCCTCTTTTTTTGGAAAAGTTTTTGCTACAGGGCGCATGCACTCACCAGACAGACAGACAGAGACAGAGAGACAGAAAGCGAGAAATCACCCCCCAGGGAGGATGACCACGCTTCAATCCCTTCTCCTCCATTCTCCTCTCAGGATCTTGGGCACGCACGCACACGCACCTGGTGTGAGTTTAAGCTACCAGGTCTGGGACTCAAACCGCAGTCAACTACATGGGAGTCCAGTGACGTAGCCATTACACCAACTGCTGGTCCCCCTACATGCCCTCTTGCGTCTGTGCATCATCTTCTCCCAATACCCTCCCCACCACCACCTCCACCACCGCCCGCCTCCACAGTGAGCTTCAAATCCCACGTTTGGTTTATCCACAAGACGGAAGTGCTACGGCCTACACCCACTTACCCACGTCCAAACAAGTTTGGGATATTTATCCTGGAGCATTGGGATTGCACATCATCGGTTCCATTCTTTTGGTTTTTCTGAGTTTTGTTCTTTAGAACAGCCACAACAGGAAGCAGCGGCTCTGCACAAAAGCTCTGCAGTTGCAGCTGTGCGTGTGAAAACGCTGGGAGCTCGGCCGGTCTCTCAGCAGGGCGGCAAATCCTTCCTCCTCACCGCCATCCCCCTCCCTCCGCAAACCTGGCCTCATAGTGGGTGGCCTGGCAGGGTCTGGTTTCTGCCCGGAGACTGTCAAGAAAGATTATGTCTCCCCATTCTGAAATGCACAAAACGCAGTATTTTCTATAGGGAAAAAAAAAAAAAAAAATCTGAGTTGTTTTTTTCCCCCCTGTTAGTTTAAATCTTGTCTTAATAAAAGTCTCACTTTCCAGAATCAACAACACAATCATAAAACCATGGTGGGCTTCCATCTGGACTTCTGAACATCATTTGTTATCTCTTCCTTCAGCTGTTTATTTATTGAAAATAGACCCCAGCATCCTACTGTTATTCAGGGGGAAAAACAAATTTTTCCCAAAGCTTCTGCTGCTCGTAACCCGCGTTTATAACCATTTCAAGTCCAATCTCGAAGAAAACGGTCCTCTGCAACACGCCCTCCTCCAGGCTTGGGGAATGAATTTAGTGCCTTCTGTTGGCATACTTCACAAACGTTTCTAGAACGGGCAATAATAAAAAGCGGGAGTGGGAGCCCTCACACTGTGCATGGAATCGCTTAGGGTTGTTTGTTTGCTTGTCTCTGCCTTGTGCTCTTAAAATTCCGTGCTGCTGGAAATTCATGGAAAATAATATTGCTTTCTCCTTCCAAAAGCCATGTGGGCACCGTTCAGAAAGTTGAATTAACAATACCACTACAAATGCATACGTAGTCCCAAACTTCCTTATGGCTTCTTTTAAAATGAAAAAGTACTGTTTTAAAAACAATATTTATTTCATTCCATTTGTTATTATTATTATTATTATTATTTTTAATTTGACCAGCCACGCTGCAGTCCCTTCTCCTCCATTCTCCTCTCGGGATCTTGGGCACCCACGCACACGCGCCTGGCATGAGTTTCAAGGCACCGGGTCTGAGACTTGAGCCACTGTCGGCCACGTGGGAGTCCAGCGACATAGCCACTACGCCATTTGCTGGCCGTATGAAAGGACGTTAGGGCCAGCCCGTGACCTAGTGGTTAAGGTGGCTGACCCCACATGGATGACCATACGGTTCAAGTCTAGAACCGGTGGCTTGAGAAACACATGGGGTGCACGTGCGGGCACGCCCAAAACCCTGAGAGGAGAGAGAGATGCAGGAGAAGGGATTTCAGCGTGACCATTCCTCATGGAGGCTGTTTTCATCTCTCTCTCTCTCTCTGACTTTCTGTCTCTCTCTGGTGAACACATAATGCTAATAGGAAAAAAATAAAAGGAAAAAGAAAAAGAAAATCTTTAGGCTATAATTTGTTTAGACTCATGGGACTGTGTGGCCAAGTCATGCTTTCCCCTGGGATGAATGATGGAGGAAGGTTCTCTGCAGCCAGGTGAAGGTCCCATGTGTGTGCAAACTTGCATGTATGAAATGACTGGGTCGTGAGACAAGTCCTGATGCATTTTCGCATAGAAAAATATGTCATGACTTTCCTGACAACCAGGTATTCATGGTGCAGTCCACTAAAATGCTCGACAAGATGCCAGTCACAATCTTCAGACTCTTTTACAAATTATTTGTTTAATTTATTGTTGTTGTTATTAATTTGCTATGGGACGTGTGTGGTCACCAGAAAGACAGAGAGAAAGAGAGAGATTGAAAATTAGACAGCAAGTCACCAGGTCTGGGACTTGAACCACAATCAGCCATGTAGGAGTCCAGCACCTTACCTACCATGCCACCTGCTGGCCCCAAACTCTTAAGTCTTCTATATTATTGAAGAATTTTGGGGGGACCAGCAGTTGGCGTCATGGCTAGGTCGCTGGACTCCCATGTAGTCGACCGCAGATCAAGTCCCAGACCCAGTGCCTTGAAACTCATGCCAGGCGCATGTGCGTGCGTGCCCAAGATCCCGAGAGGAGAATGGAGGAGAAGGGATTGCGGCGTGGCCATCCCCCCGGGGGGTGATTTCTCACTTTCCCTCTCACTGTCTCAGTCTCTTTTTCTCTGGTGAGTGCACACGCCTAAGACAAAAACAGCTAAAAAAAAGCATTCTTTCATATAGCTTAAATGGCAGTTATATGCGAGCAATTTAAAAAATTTTTGAACTGATGGTCCAAATTCGAGTTGAGCTATCACTTCAGCAAGAACACAGTAATAACCGGGGCCAGCGGGTGGCGGAGCATGGACACAGCAGGACAGACATGAGAAGGTCCCGGGTTCTCTTTGTACCTGCCAGACATGCACACACAGGCTGGGGTCTCGGCTGGAGGAGACCGGGGGTGCTCGGGGGTTGCTCGCAAGGTGGAAATCCCACTGGGGATGCATCTCTCTCTTTCTGTGTCTCTCTCACAGGAGAGATTGTGGAAGGTCGCACATTAGATCTTGCCCATGAGCAACAGTTCGTCCATTTTGTTCCCTCACCCTGACATGGCTGGCTGCTTCTGTAAACCTGCTTGCTCTTCCCATGAGAAAACAGCTCGTGCTAGCCATACAGAAAATCACATCCGGGACGACACCCTGTACCTGCTGCTGTCTTTGCTAACTAGCCCCAAACCCTCCTGTTTAGCAATGGAGCTGCTTGCATGGAAACCCCGCTCCCCTCAGAAATCATTAACCTGCTTGATTCAACTTCTGGAACTGCTAGCTTAGACACCCCTGGTTACCGACCCCCTATGAAATGACTGCTCAAACTTCGGTCGGGGCTGCAGTTCAGACTCTCAGCCCGAGCCTCAGGCTGTCTGACATCGCTGGCCAGCTAATAAAGACTCCCTTTAGCCTTAATCCAGCTTTGCTGGTGATTCATTCGGTGGCACTCTACAAGATAAGTAGACTTAAAAGAAAGCAATAACAAGAATCATGATAGTAATAGTTTTTATTTCCATTTTCATCCGTTCCCTAGGCGGTTCTTCACAAGCGTCATGTCATTTAGACACAACGCCATGTTTGCAGACCAGCATTGTGGGTAACATAGCCCTCAGAGCAGCACAGGTAGGTCTCCATGGTCTTTGTTTCCTACTTTTCAAACAACAGAGGTTCCCGAACAGTACAGAGGCAGTCAGGGTAAGGAAGGGCGGACAGGGCCAGCAGGTGGTGACGTGGTGAGGGCAGCTCGATCACCACGTGGCTCAGGTCCTGGACCCGGCAGCTTGGAAAACACCTGGTGTGTGTGCGTGCCTGCTCAAAAGCATAAGAGGAGAATGGAGAAGGGGTTTCAGAGTGGCCTTCTCTTGAGGGTTCTCTCCCTCTCTCTCCCTCTCTCTCTCTCTCTCTCTCCAGTGAGCATACATGCCCTATAGCAAAAACCCAAAAGAAAGAAAAACAGGAAAAAGAAAAGAGAGAGAGAAAGAGAGGACAGACAAACTAGCTAACACAGAGCCAAATGGTACCCACTTTTCAGTGGTCAACATTGGTGGCGATTCAAGAACTCATTTTCTTTTCTTTTTTTTTTAAATATTTTATTTTATTTTATTTGTATTATTATTATTTCATTTCACCAGAAAGAGACAAGGGAGGGAAAACAAGAAAGCAGACTGTCACATCCAGGACTTGAACCATGGCCGGCCATGTGAGAGTCCAGCATCTTAACCACCACGCCATCTCCCGGTGCCAGGGACTCATTTTCTTACCACCTTGTCCCTTCCTCTTCTCCTATGCCTTATACTCTCTTTATTCACTGGGGAATAGGAGGAGAAATGGAAGAGGCAGCCCCAGACCTTTACCACCGGAGACTGCCAAGGACAGCACTCCATTTGCTTAGAAGGATCACGTGACTCGGGTCGATGCAAGGGCTCATGGGAAATGTAGTCTTTGCCCGGAGAACTCCTCCCCAGTATTGGAAGGGATGCAAGGGCTCATGGGAAATGTAGTCCTTGCCCGGAGAACTCCTCCCCAGTATTGGAAGGGATGCATGGGGGTTGATGCACAGTCCACCATGTCTGCCTCGGGCCAGTTGCATCACCGTCCATATTTTACCAGGTGCAGCAGCTGAGTAATCAGTAGCTGAGAGCCAAATTTAGATTTAGGCTACACTGTGGTAGAATTTGTACTTTAAAATCTGTTTCCTTGAGTATTGAAATGTGAATAGATTGCCAAACCAAAAAAAAAAAAAAAAAAAATCCAAAAAACAGAATTATTTCATGTATTTTTTGGAGTTGAAAATTTTACCCAAGTCATGCTTTTCCTTAAAAGTGTAACTTTTGGGCGTATCCACCTCTACATCTGTTCATGTCTCCATCTGTTATTCCATAACCTCCAGAGAGAAAAGTCTTTTAAAGGAAGAAATAACTGTTAAGGCTCCATTAAGAGGTGTGAAAGGAATTGGATAATATTCAGGAGTGTGGTATTTTCTCTTACAGATGAAAAGCTTTTTATGAACAGATAAGAGTCATCCTCCAACAAGATGATCTAACTGGGATGAATGGATCCTAAAAGGTGTCAGATGTGGTATTTTTATGGAGACTTGGTCTCCACCAAGCAGTAAATACAATGTGAGATTTAAGTAAATATTTTGTAAAAAAAAGTAAATAAATAACTTATCAAAGCTTGATCTCCAAAGAGAGGCCTTTGCAAAATCTAACCTCTTGGACATCTACTCTAAGTCTATGTGGTCTGAAGGTGTGATGTTCAAAGAGAGAGAGGAGCAGAGTGACTTTTGCAGGAGCTAAAGACAATGGTGATAATGGTAGTGATGGTGATGGTGGTGGTGATGGTGATGATGGGAATGATGATGGTGGTGAAGATGGTGGTGGTGGTGTTACTGATACGGAAGATAATGATGGTGATGGTGGGGATGATGGTGTGGATGATACTAATGGTGGTGATGATGGCAATGAGCATGATGATAATGGGATGATGATGGTGTTGAAGGTGGTGGTGGTATTACTGATGATGGTGGTGGTGGTGGTGATGGTAACAGTGATTATAATGACAGTGATATAGAAGAGTGATTATAATGGTTATAATGACACTGTAGTGATTACGATGATGGTGATGATAGTGGTGATGGTGGTGATGGTGGTGATGGTGATGATGGTGGTGATGGTAATGGTGGTGGTGATGGTGATGATGGGAATGATGATGGTGGTGAAGATGGTGGTGGTGGTGTTACTGATACTGAAGGTAATGATGATGGTGATGGTGGAGATGATGGTGTGGATGATACTAACAGTGGTGATGATGGTAATGAGCATGATGATAATGGGATGATGATGGTGTTGAAGGTGGTGGTGGTATTACTGATGATGGTGGTGGTGGTGGTGATGATGGTGGTGATGGTAACAGTGATTATAATAACAGTGATATTGAAGAGTGATTATAATGGTTATAATGACAGTGTAGTGATTACGATGATGGTGATGATAGTGGTGAATGTGGTGATGGTGGTGGTGATGGTGATGGTGGTGGTGATGGTGATGATGGGAATGATGGTGGTGGTGAAGATGGTAGTGGTGGTGTTACTGATACTGAAGATAATGATGATGGTGATGGTGGAGATGATGGTGTGGATGGTACTAATGGTGGTGATGATGGTAATGAGCATGATGATAATGGGATGATGATGGTGTTGAAGATGGTGGTGGTGGTGTTACTGATGATGGTGGTGGTGGTGGTGATGATGATGGTGGTGATGGTAACAGTGATTATAATGACAGTGATATAGAAGAGTGATTATAATGGTTATAATGACAGTGTAGTGATTACGGTGATGGTGATGATGGTGATGATGGTGGTGATAGGTGGTGATGGGTGGTGATGGTAATGGAGGTGGTGATGGTGATGATAGAGCAATCAAAGGGTCCCTATAAGAAGGAGGCAGGATCAAAGTCAGAAAAAAAGAGATGAAGATGGAAGCAAAGGTCATGTCCCACCTCATAAAGAGCAATTGGGCATTCTGCCCACTATAGACACTACCTCCAAGCTCGTCAAAGATAGCCCTGCATGGGACCAGCAGATGGCACAGCGTCATATTGCTAGACTCCCACGTAGTTGACTGTGGTTCGAGTCCTGGACCCAGAGAGTTAAGACTCAAACCAGGCGGGTGTGTGTGCCTGCCCCAAATCCAGAGATGAGAATGAAGGAGAAGGGATTGCAGCATCACCATACCCTGGGGTGGGGCGAGGGGGAATGATTTCTTTCTTTCTGTCTCTTTGTCTCTGTCTTTCTAGTGAACACATGCCCCCTACAAAAAAAAAAAACCCCAAAAGCCCATCTCAGAGTTATGAAAGACACCCCAGGCATGGTATTTCTAATGAGTAGAGTTTTGTTTTTTTCTTGGAGAGGTTTTCACTATAGGGCGAGTGCGCACGCCAGACAGAGAGAGACAGAGAGACAGAAAGCAAGAAATCACCCCCCGGGGGGATGGCCACGCCACAGTCCCTTCTCCTCCACTTTCCTCCCAGAATCTTGGGCACACACGCACACACGCCCGGCGTGAGTTTTAAGCCACCGGGTCCAGAACGCAAACTGCGGTCGACTACGTGGGAGTCTAGCGACATAGTCATTACGCTAACTGCTGGTCCCATGAGTAGAGGTTTTGATATGTTTGAGTGCCAATAAGAATCCTTTATTTGTGTGTGGGGGATGCTGGCTCCATGGCCTAGTGGTTTAGGCAGCTGCATCCCACATAGGTGATCACATTGTTCAAATCCCAGCCCTGGTAGCTGGAAGATCATGCTGAGTGTGTGTGCATGCGTGCCCAAAATCCCAGCAGAGGGGAGAGATGGAGGAGAAGGGGCTATAGTATGACCATACCTCACTGGGGAGGATTTCTGCCTCTCTCTGTGCATCTCTGTCTTTCTGGTGATTGCTCTTGTCTTCTGGCAATTAAAACATGTTTTTGCATTAAGCAATATAATGAATGATGAAATAAATGAAAGGTAACAGAAGCTATGCTTACTAATCTAAAATTGTAGACTTCATTCTAGAAACTTGGGGATTCAGTCTGAAGATTTTTAACTGTCAAAGCAAGACTGGAAGTTCCTACTCAAAGACTAGCTTAGCACCATTGCTTTGGTGTGACCTTTATGAGAATGCTACAATAAAGAGCATCAACAATCATCCAAGTCTCAAACTTGACTTCAGAATCAGAGCAGAGATTCTGAATAGGGAGAAATGAATGGATAAGGTTGCTGGTATAATGATAGTTGAAGATAGCTTGGTGAATGAGAATAAATAAGAGAGAGCTGAAATTAAAATAATAATAATAATAATTAAAGAAAAGTAATCATGTTTGGGAATAGGATGAACAACCTGAGAGGATAGTGGCAGAGTAACACAATAAGAAGAGGAGAAAAAAGGCAAAATTTGGGAGAAAGGTGATGTATGGGTCAGTTTCTGCTGCAGTAACAAATAGTCCCACTATTAAAATAAGTGTGCTCATGTTATGGGGAGGCTTTAGGTCAGCTACAGCTCGGTTGAGCTCCATTGGATTCAGCTAGACTAGACTCCACATAGGACCTATTCTGAAATCACCATCCTGTCCTCATGCAGAAGGGTAGGAAGGAGAAGCCAAGGAATGCCTTGAGCCTGCTGCTCAAATGTACTTGCACTCACATTCCACTCACATTCTTGTGGTCAAAGCATGTGATATGCCTATGGGTAGAGGTGTGTTGCAGGAAGGAGCTCATTGAAAATATGATCTAATCAGGTGGGTAGTAGGTGGTGTAGTGGTTAAGGTGTTGGACTCTCATGTGGCTGACCATGGTTTGACTCCCAGACCCAGTGGCTTGAAACTCATGCTGGTCACATGTGCGTGCATACCCCAAATCCAGAGAGAAGAATGGAGGAGAAGGGAATGGAGTATCACTATCCCCCCTGGGGGTGATTTCTCACTTTCTATCTCTCTGTCTCTCCCTGTGTATGTCTCTGGTGAGCACGTGCACCCTAATAACAAAAAAAAAATCTATCTTAAAAAAAGAAACGAGGAAAAGAAAATATGATCTAATGTACTTCAGATGATCAATGCAATGTAGAAGAGAGTTGAAGAACCTGGTGAGTGTTTCCACAGAGAAAGAAAAAAGAAACAGTCATTCTGGGTTAGAAACACAGGCACACTCCTTTTCATATAAAGGAATGATTAAAATCAGTGGGATTTGGGAACCAGCAGTTAGCGTAATGGCTATGTGGCTGGACTCCCACGTAGTCGACCGCAGTTCCCGTCCCGGACCTGGTGGCTTAAAACTCACGCCGGGCGCGTGTGCGTGCGTGCCCAAGATCCCAAGAGGAGAATGGAGGAGAAGGGATTGCGGCGTGACCATCCC
This sequence comes from Tupaia tana, assembly GCA_026018925.1. Lineage (NCBI taxonomy): Eukaryota > Metazoa > Chordata > Mammalia > Scandentia > Tupaiidae > Tupaia > Tupaia tana. The sequence goes on along the minus strand of JAKSZU010000031.1, from coordinate 12,152,266 downwards.
CCCTGGGGGGTGATTTCTCGCTTTCTGTCTCTATGTCTCTCTCTCTCTGTCTGGCAAGCGCAGGCACCCTATAGCGAAAACCTCTCCAAAAAAAAAAAAAAATCAGTGGGATTTGTGAGTGAAGAAAACAGTGGTGGGTTTACCCATACCGTAGCACTTCAGTCCTGTGCTTTGACAACCAGATCTTACATGGCTGACCATAGCTCAAATCCTGGCCTTAGAGGTTTGAAAAAAAACATGCCATAGGCATGTGTGTGCATGCCCAAAGGCCTGATCAGATAGAGAAATGGAGAAGAGATTGTGGTGTGACCATGTTCCATTGTTCTCCTGTCTCTCTCTCTGTCTCTCTCTCTCTTTTCCACTCTCTGGCAAAAGCACTTGTCCTCAGACAGAGACTTGGGCAAACAATGACCACTAGATAATGCACTTTAAGACCTCGGCAAGCACTGAACACTAGATCCTGGTCTCTAAAACCTGAAGCTCTCAAGTGATGACCTGGGCAAACATTGACCACTAGATCATGGTCTTTGAAATCTGAAACTTTCAAAGACTTGGACAATCATTGACAACTAGATAATAGTGTCTAAAACCTGAAGCTTTCAGAGAAAGACTTGGACAATCATTGACCACTAAATAACTCTCCAAGACCTGAGCCTTTCAGACAAAGACTTGGACAATCGTTGACCACTAGATAATAGTCTCTAAGACCTGAAGCTTTCAGACAAAGACTTGGACAATCATTGATCACTAAATAACTCTCCAAGACCTGAAGCTTTCAGAGAAAGACTTGGACAATCATTGACCACTAGATAACTCTCTAAGACCTGAAGCTTTTAGACAAAGACTTGGACAATCATTGACCACTAAATAACTCTCAAAGACCTGAAGCTTTCAGACAAAGACTTGGACAATCATTGATCACTAAATAACTTTCTCTAAGACCTGAGCCTTTCAGACAAAGACTTGGACAATCATTGACCCCTCGTTTGTGGTCTCTAAAACTGGAAGCTCTCAGACAAAGACTTGGGCAATCATTGACCACTAAATAATGCTCTCTGAAATTTGAAGCTCTCAGATGATGCCATGGGCAACCATTGACCTCTATATAATGCTCTCTAAAACCAGAAGCCCTCAGACACAGATCTGGTCAATCATTGATCACTAGATCATGATCTATAAAACCAGAAGCACTCAAAGACCTGGGCAAACACCGACCAGTAGACCACGCTCTCTTCCTAAAACTGGAAGCTCTCAGACAAAGACTTGGACAATCATCGACCAGAAGTTCTTTAAATGTACGTCTCCCTAAATGACATACCCAGCATGTGACTCCTACTGGGACAAAGTGTGAACAAGTCCCTCCTGGCTAGGGTACAAAACCCCACACTCTAGCCACACTTTGCTTACCTACTTTTAGGGAAGCCTCCTTGCCTAGGAGCTTAGTCTTTCTCTCTCAATAAACTTCACCTTACTATTCCCTTGTTCATCTGTGTTCTAATTCTCTGTGAACGTGAGACAAAGAATCAGGGTCGCTGCTGTTCCTGCATTGGCTATTGGACCCGATGAGCCCAATATCACATGTCAGTGAGGTTTCTGTCCTGCTGTGTAATCACTTCCCAAGGACCCCCATTTCAGACCATCATCAGATTAAATCTCCTCTTCATGTTTTCACAGTATAACCAAATTCCATCATGTGAATTTTTTTGAAGGTGCATTGAGCCCATATCCACCTGGAATCAAAGAAAAGAGAACAGTGGGGGACCAGCAGGTGGCATAGTGGTTGGGGCACTGGACTCCCACATGACTGACCATGGTTTGAGTCCCAGACCTGGCGACTTGCTTTCTCATTTTCTCTCTCTGTCTTTTTCTGGTGAGCACACATGCCCTATAGCAAATTAAAATAATAATGAATAAAATTAACTAAGTAATCCTTTTTCTAAAAGCTTATTTGTTCTGAGAAAGAGAGAGAGAGAGAGAGCGATACCTCCGATAGGGTCTTCAAGCCATAATCCACCCCCAGTCTGAGGCAGCCAGTGTAATGTGCATACACCCACACCCAGTGTGCTCAGAGAGGACCTGGGACACGAACCCAAGACCTTGCCTATGTGAGTCCTGTGGTGTGACCATTGCACCCCCACCTTTCCCCTGACCTGCATGTAATCTGAGGACATTGTGCAATACTGTGAAGCGGGTGGCACCATGCCCATCTGACACGCACGGAGACAGAGGGTTACGTAGACGACACCCACATCCCCACCGCTAGCAAACAGAAGGACCTCAGCTGAAGCCAGCACTCATGGCCTCAAAGCCTCACTGAGTCTGCCGTGTGGCCCTACGCCTCCGCGGTGGAGCAGAACCCCGCACAGCTCACACGGTACTCCTGTATTCTTCTCACTCTGGTCAAGTCACAGCTGAGGTGAGGCGGTGTAAGATCAGACCACTGGGCCAGTGGATGGTGTGGCGGCTACGGTGGCTGGATGCCACATGCCTGACTCAGCAGTTCAAGTCTCGTACCCGGCAGCTTGGAAAACATGACAGGCACATGTGTATGCATGGCCAAAATCCAAAGAGGACACTGGAGGAGTGACGGTGGCATGGCCATCTGTCCTAGAGGGGTGGTTTCTCTCTCCCTCTCTCTCTGTCTCTCTCCAATGAGTGCATGAGCTCCAAGGCAAAAGTCTAAAAATAAATAAATAAATAAATAAATAAACAAATAAATTTAGAATCAGGAAAAAATATGGTGGCTGGACCCTACATGCCGACTGCATGGCTTGAGTCCCAGACCCGGTGACTTGAAAAACACACCAGGCAGGGTCAGCACATGGCAAGGTGTTAAGGTTCTGGACTTCCACCTGGCTGAAGACGGTTCAAGTCCCGGGTCTGGTGATTGGCTTTCTTACTTTCTTTGTTTTTTTTTTTTTTCTTTTTTTCTTTCTCTTTTTCTGGAGAGGTCTTCGCCACAGTGTGCGTGCGCTTGCCAGAGAGACAGAGAGAGACATAGAGACAGAAAGCGAGAAATCATCCCCAGGGGGGATGGCCACACTGCAATCCCTTCTCCATTCTCCTCTCGGGATCTTGGGCACGCACGCACACGTGCCCGGCATGAGATTTAAGCCACCGGGTCCGGGACGCAAGCCGCGGTTGACTACATGGGAGTCCAGCGACACAGCCATTAAGCTAACTGCTGGTTCCCTGCTTTTTTACTTTCTCTCTTTGTTTCTCTCTCTCTCTCTCTCTCTCTCTCTCTCTCTCTCTCTCTCTCCTCTTTCTAGTGAGTGCATGTGTCCTATGGGAAATTAAACAATAGTGATAATAATAATAATAAATAAAATTAAATAAATAATTCCTTTTTAAAAAAGAAACAGACAAGAAATGAAAACCCACTAGGTATGCGTGCATTCCCCAAATCCTGAAAGTGGGATAAATAAAAGAGAAAAGATTGCAGATTGGCCATTGCCCCTGGGGGTGGGGGTGTGCTTTCTCTCTCTCTCTCTCCCTCTCTCTCTCTCTCTCTCTTTCATCTCTCTCTGGTGAGCACACAAGCCCTCTGGCAATTAAAAGTACATAAGCAAAGGTTCAAAAACAAAAAAAAAAACTTCCCCTGAATTCCAGACTGAATCCAGTAGAAGGCCGAGGGTATCCCTGAGCCCCCAGCATCTCGCCAAGTTCACTAAAATAAGAGCTGTATTTACAATTAATCAACCGGATCGCAAAGAGAACAGCTTGGTCGGCATTTTGTTTTTTAGGGAGGACCTGGGAGAAATTAAATAGCGAGAATGAACTGTTAGCAAAGGATTTTGCTTGTGCACACAGATTTACGAGCCTCTCTACCAGATGTTAGACGTCAGCCATTACAGAGGGAAAAAAACAACATCTTCTAGTTAGCATATTGTTTGCAAATACTGGTAAAGCCATGTGTGAGGCCAGTGAAAGGCTGGCAGAAACGGCAAACGTCCCTGTTCTGGGTGAAATGGTTAAATGCCTCTTACTGACGAGGACAGGAAGCACTGATTACCTCTCATCGTGACCGTCTCTACCAGGAAATGGTAAATATTTTGTGGGCTTCTCAGACTTACAATAACAAATCACTCCAAACCGGGTGGTTTAAAGAAATAGGAATTTATCCTCACTCAGTCCTGGGGCCCAGAGGCTGAGGGCCAGGTGAGGCAAGGCCTCCTCCAGAGGCTCTAGGAAAGGCTCCTTCCTCCTCTCCCAGCTCCTGAGGCCCCAGGGGAGGCTCCTTCCTCCTCTCCCAGCTCCCGGGGGAGGCTCCTTCCTCCTCTCCCAGCTCCTGGGGCCCCAGGGGAGGCTCCTTCCTCCTCTCCCAGCTCCTGAGGCCCCAGGGGAGGCTCCTTCCTCCTCTCCCAGCTCCCGGGGGAGGCTCCTTCCTCCTCTCCCAGCTCCCAGGGGAGGCTCCTTCCTCCTCTCCCAGCTCCCAGGGGAGGCTCCTTCCTCCTCTCCCAGCTCCCAGGGCCCCAGGAGAGGCTCCTTCCTCCTCTCCCAGCTCCCAGGGCCCCAGGAGAGGCTCCTTCCTCCTCTCCCAGATCCTGGGAGCTCCAGGCGTCCCTTGGCTTATGGCCGCACCACTCCAGTCTCTGCCTCCGTCTTCATGTGGCTCCTCCTCTGTCTCTCACGGGGACCCTGGGCATTGCATTTAAGGCCCCCCTCGTCCAGGATACTCTCATCTTGAAATGCTTCACTTTATCGCATCTTCCAAGACCCCATTCCCCAGGAAGACCTCCGCTGCTCCTGATGATTCAGCTTCAGAGATTTTGGACCTTTTGTAATCTTGCAAAAGCCACATGCATTCAGTAGACAACCATACTTTCACTGTCGAATTTTGACCTTTGCCCCAGCTAGCTATATAAAGCACATTATTCCCGTGATGGGCCGTGGCAGTGAACTCGTGGTTTTCACATTTAGGACAGTATTCTTTTTTTTAGAGAGAGAGTTTTTTTGCATAGGGCACGTCCACTTGCCAGAGAGAGAGAGACAGAAAGTGAGAAATCGCCCCCAGAGCAGATGGCCACGTCACAATCCCTTCTCCTCCATTCTCCTCTCAGGATTTTGGGCATGCATGCACACATGCCCAGTGTGAGTTTTAAGCAACCAGGTCCGGGACTCAAACCACGGTTGACTATGTGAGAATCCAACGACATAACCATTACATCATCTGTTGGTCCCCTCTGACAGCTTTCAATAAGTTGCATGAGATAGATGACACTTTATTTTATTATTTATGTATTTGCTATATGACACATGCACTTGTCAGAGAGAGAAGGTGAGATATCACCCCCCAAGAGGGTTGGCCACACTGCAATTTCATCTCCTCCATTCTCCTCTCAGGATTTTGGGCATGCACACACACATGCCTGGCATGATTTTTTTTTTGGGGGGGAGAGGTTTTTGCTATAGGGCGCATGCGCTCGCCAGACAGACAGAGAGAGACATAGAGACAGAAAGCAAGAAATCACCCTCCAGGGGGGATGGCCACGCCACAATCCCTTCTCCTCCATTCTCTTCTCGGGATCTTGGGCACGCACACACACGTGCCCGGCGTGAGTTTTTTTAAGCCACCCGGTGCGGGGCGTGAACCACGGTTGACTATGTGGGAGTCCAGCGACATAGCCATTACGCTAACTGCTGGTTCCCATGCTGGCATGATTTTTAAGCCACCAGACCCAGGACTCGAACCACAAAGCTGGCCATGGACAGTCCAGTGCCTTAACCTCCACACCACCTGCTAGCCCAAACACTTTATTATTATAAAATTCAGTTGATAGTATGGTCAGTGGATGGCATAGTTGCTTAAGCACTGGGCTCCCACAGAGTTGACCAAAGTCTGAGGTCCAGACCCAGTGGCTTCAAAATCACCCCAGGCGTGTGTGCGTGCGTGCCCAAAATCCCGAGGAGAGAATGGAGGAGAAGGGATTGTGGCATGGCCATCCCCTATGGAAGGTCATTTCTCACTTTCTGTCTCTCTGTCTCTCTCTCTCTCCCCCACAAGCACATGCACCCTCTAGCAAAAATCCTAGAGGGGACATACAGTGTGTGTTAGATGCTTTTGCTCAAATGCAGGCTCATGGAGGTGTTGTGAGCATATTTCAGACTAAGCAACCACACTGAGCAGGTTAAGTGCATGACATGCATTTTCAACTTGTGATGTCTTCCACTTAAAATGCTTTTAACTGATGTAACCCCATTATAAGTCAAGAGATGAGGCTCTCGGTAGACACGCAGGTTTTGCAGGCCATGTGAATCAGCTACGATATTCTGCCACGTTTTTTATTTTATTGGAGAGGTTTCTTTTTTTTTTTTTTTGCTATAGGGTGTGTGCATGCTCACAAGAGAGAGAGACAGAGAGACAGAAAGCGAGAAATCACCCCCCATGGGGTTGACCACACCGCAATCTCTTCTCCTCCATTCTCCTCTCGGGATCTTGGGCACGCACGCACAAGCACCTGGTGTAAGTTTAAGCCACCGGGTCCAAGACTTGAACTGCTGTCGACCACATGGGAGTCCAGCGACATAGCCATTACGCCATCTACTGGTCCCTGCCATGTTCTTTTTTAAATTGCCAGAGGGCGTGAGCCGTTGCCAAAGAGCTTTTCAGAAACTTGGCCAGTCGTAGGCTTCCCAAATTGTTGGACTGATTTTGTTTTCTTCCTCCTGGGCAGCAGAAGAATGAATGCTTTGTGTATCTGAGGAATGCCAGGGTCTCCCTGCCAATAATAATAATAACACTAATTCCTGAAGGACTTCCTGCAGCAATCCCTCTCATTTTTTGTAAATCTGTGTCTCTTTACAGTAGAGTTGTCAGCACGTGGGACGGAGGGTTGGACCCTGCCTACGTGTCTGTCAAATAGCTCACTTTTTAAAAAGTTTATTTATTGGGACCAACAGTTAGCATAATGGCTATGTTGCTGGACTCCCACGTAGTCGACCACAGTTCAAGTCCCAGAACCGGTGGCTTAAACTCACGCCAGGCACGTGTGCGTGCGTGCCCAAGATCCCGAGAGGAGAATGGAGGAGAAGAGATTGCGGCATGGCCATTCCTCCTGGGGGGTGATTTCTCATTTTCTGTCTCTCCGTCTCTCTCTGTCTTTCTGGCGAGTGCACGCGCCCTATAGCAAAAACCTCTCCAAAAAAAAAAAAAAAGTTTACTTATTTCTTTCATGAACAAGACAAGAAAGAGAGCGAGCGAGAACCTGTACGGGGTATTGACATCATACTGCACCCCCAGCCCCAGCCAGTCCTGGGTCATAGACACACCCATGCCAAGTGACTTCAGGGAGGTCTCTGCACACAAACCCAAAACCCTTTCATGTCAGGTGAGCCTCACAGACCGTCATATTTTACCACTGCCCCATTATCCAACCCCCAGAATAGGTCCCTGTTGCCACTACTGTTGTCTCTGTTTCTTTGCCCATTGAAAAACTTGTAGAGAGGGCCAGCAGGTGGCGTGGTGGTTGTGACGCTGGACACTCACATGGCTGACCATGGTTCAAGTCTTGGACCTGGCGGCTTGCTTTCTCACTTTCCTTTTATCTCTCTATCTCTGGTCCAATTAAAACTAATATAAATAATAATAACAAATAAAGTCAAATAAATTTTTTAAAAAATGTAGGGAGGGTCCAGCTGATGGCAGCATGGTTGCAAACCTAGACTCCCAAGTGGCTGTATGCAGTTCGAATCCCAGATCCGGAAGTTTGAAATGGATACTGGGTGTGTGTGTGTGTGCATGCGCAAAATCCCAAGAGGAGAATGGAAGAGAAGGGATTTCAGGGTGGCCATGCCCTCCCCCCGGGGGGATGAGTTATTCTCTGTCTGTCTGTCTCTACCTCTGTAGCAAGTGCACATGTACTAGAGCAAAAATTAAAAAAAAATCGTAGAGAATGCTAGCAGGTGGCATAGTGGTTGAGGTTGTGGGATCCCACATGGCTGGGGACAGAGTTCAAATCTCAGACCCAGCAGTTTGGGCAATGGGTGTGCGTGCATGCCCGAAATCCCAAAAGGAGAAATGGAGAGAAAGGGATTGTGGCACGACCATCCCCCATGGGGGGATTTCTCACGTTCCCTCTGTCTTCTCCTCGCTCTCTGTGTCTCTCTCTCCTCACCCCACCCCACAAGGAGATCGGGTGTCACGTAACCGAAGACAAAATCGTGTACAGCATAGACTAAATTAAAGTGGGTGGGTGAGAGCACCTTTCTCCACCACGCTGAGGTAAACCCAAGTTCCCCTGAACCTCGTCTGCTCTCGAAAGTGCCATAGCCGTCACTCCCGGGTTATTTGGAAAATATCATTTTATTATCAAATGTACACAATGTAGGCCTTAAACATACAGCTATGCAGGCGTGGAAATACCAGCTACCCTACTGTCTGTGGGCCCCGATGAATTCATAGCAGGTGTTTGCACCAGGTGGATGGTTCAAATACTGCAGAGACGCGTCTTGGGTTTTCTGAAAGGTGCCACAGTGTGTTCTGTGGGGGTCGAGGTTTCGTTTTCTCCTTCTCATCTTTCCTCAAGATGAACTTTGTATCCGAGGAATCCGGCGACCCACCTTTCTCCACTGTAGGCTTCCTGAGAAAGTGACTCTATCTGTGGTGCCTAAGTTGGAAGTAGGATTGGGCGGGGTGACTCTCAGACTGCATTTTTCCACGCCTGCTATCACGTACCCAAGTCTTGTAAAGACCAATAATTTATCGTCTTTAATGAGACGAGAGAGTCCGTCTCTCTCTCATCTCATCGTCTGATGAGCAAGAAAGAAAAAAAAAATATATATATATATAAAACAGTATATAAAAAGTGAGCTCCAGAGAAAAATAGTTTTCTTTTCCATGTAAAATGGTCATTGCAATGTGTGAAACAGAGCATTTAAAAAAAAAATTATTGCACACTCTGGTTCTAAACCCCGAGTGGGCAAAGTGGAGTTTTGCAGTGACGAGGGACATATGAACAGGTGACAGGAGTCCTTCTTCCGGAATGTTCTGTCACGGTGCAAGAGCAGCGGGTTCACTAGGGCGTGTGACTCCAGAGGGGTGGCGTGGCGCGGCCATCCCCACGGCCTCCATGCAGCAAGGCTTGCTAGGAGAGCTAGCACAGGCAGTGCAGTGGCCTTCGCAAAGGCCCCGTGACTCGGACGGAGCCGAGGTGGGACCCTGGCCTGCGGGAAGCACGGAAGCCAGCTCCCAGAGACGCTGGGTTGTCCGCCCCTTGTCTGCGTGCCTTCCTTTAGCCAACAAGCCCGGGTCAAGGGAGCCTCCATCTGAAACCCACAGGGGCCCCCGTGCCCCAAGACAAACTCTCTCGGAGCTGCCCAGACCCGGTTTTCTTCCAAACGCTCCTTTGTGCTTTCTCGCACCCCCCCGGTGTGCGGTCGGTGCCTCAGAAGACGTGGACGTAGGTGGTTTTGGAGTCGGAGCCCAGGATGTTTTTGGCAGTGCATTTATAGAAGCCGGCGTCCCTGTGCGAGGCGTGCTGAATGGTTAAGGACCCCTGGGGGTGCAGAAATCGGTTTCCGTAGAGGCGAGCCTGCGTGCCCGCGGTCAGCTGCGACCTGTCGGGCAGCTCCCAGGTGACCTCGGCCTTGGGGATGCCCATGGCCACGCAGTTCATCT